>JAJGOT010000315.1:85000-222500 GCA_022457155.1 Cladopsammia gracilis
ATACAAATTACCAAATAGCGCCTGCCAAATAGCGCAAAAAAAAAAGAAACAAATCGCGCCAAATATCATTTTTTTTTTCGCCCTAATTCCTCGCGAAGCGAGGGCCGAAGGTCTGAGCGTAGCGAGGTTAATAAATTTGTCGTGCCTCGGGAGCTAAGCCGCGCGAATTCGAGCGAAAAATATATTTATATTTAACTATTATAGCGCGAAAGCGAGCGTGATATCGCCTAAATCTTAGCCGACGAGCGAGTGAGCAAGTGAGTGAGTGAATTCGCCATCTTCTCCAATAACCCGTTCATTACGCTTCGCGTATTCACGGGTTCAAAATGAAATGAGAAAAAAATGAAAAATAAAATATAAAAATGAAAAATAAAAAAAAATCTCGTTACGCCGATACGCCGTTACCCGTTACGGCGTTACTCTTTAAGCGTTACAACCGTTCTTTAGACTCGAAAACGAAATTTCGAACAGTGTTAAGGTTTTTGGATTTTTAATTTTATTATTATTTTTTTTATTTTATTACTTGTTTGACCAAAAAAATATAGGTTCCGCAGGTTCCGGAGGTTCCGCAGGTTCCACGGTCTGCAATCCGCGTTTTAGTAACACCCTGCAGCTGCTAAGAAGGCAAGAATAGGAATAAGCTTTCTGTTTTATCACAGTAAGTGACAATACAAATTTACTACTCAAAAGGTTATTTCAAACATTTGTGTTGCTTTGACTTTGCAGTTGCACCAGATATCACTCACATCTCTCGTAACCAGAAAGTGAATAAGGCTGATGCAGTGACCCTCAACTGCACAGCTGATGGTAAACCAGCACCAAACATCTCCTGGACAAGAGCTTCTGATAACAGTGTTATCAACTTTCCTTTCACCATCGCTGGTAAACGGGATGAAGGAGTCTACAGATGTACTGCCGATAATGGTGTTGGCGATCCAGCCATTGCCGATGTCTTTATAGCTGTGCAAAGTAGGTCCAACACTCTTTTTGGCGATTAAAAAAATACAGTTTGTTTCATCAGATCGACTCTTGTCTTTCTTGTAAAAATATTCAAATTGCATTTTTATTGCAAGTATATCTGAATGTATAATCTTTGTAGAGTTTAGTTTTTTACCTCAATCTCAGTTAAACGACCAGACACAAAGCGAGGGCAGGACAAACGTTTGGAACTACCATCTACGCCTTTAATGAGACAATTTCTTCATTTAGGGGAAGATAAATGTTGTGAAGATCGTAAGTTTGTTGTGATAAAAGCCTTGATCCCTGACTTCTTTACCCCAGTTGAAATAATAACATGGCGATAATAAAAATGTTCAATGGGTTTTCAAAGACTTCATGCCTTCATTCTTAAGAGAAAGCTGTTAGGTAAATAGTTTCGCTTGAATGGAATCGAACATACTGTTAAGTTTGGGTATTTTTCTTTGGGTTTCTGATCAAACATTTCAGTTCCCATCAAGTATTCTTTAGGAACGCAAACTACTGGTGCAAATTCCTGTCGTGTTCAAATGTAGAACGTTGTTTCTATAACCCACTTTTAAAAAAGATAACAATAAGCTTTTTTTGGTGGGAGGGAGTGGTTATTACTGAAAACGACAACATAAAACAGAATTCTAAACATTACGTCAATTAATTTCTTAAACTTTATCTCTCCGAATTTTTAAAAGAAAATTAAGAAATAAACTCTTACGTGAATTTTTATCTTCATAGGAAAATTAGCTAACATTTTGTAATTTTATTGTACTTTATTGTAATTTCATTGCATTTTTATTGTATTTTTATCATAATCCAGTTGCAATTTTTATCATGTTTTTACTGTAATTTAGTAATTAACACCGAAAAGCCTCTTTGGGGAGTGTCAATAGAATTTGTATTGTATTGTGTTGTTTTTGATATTTTGATTTTGTAGTTCCACCAGTAATCATTGACATCTCTGGTAACCAGACAGTAAATCAGAACGATAACGTGACCCTCAACTGTACAGCTGATGGTAATCCAGCACCAAACATTACCTGGACAAGACTTTCTGATAACAGTGTTGTCACCTTTCCTTTGACTATCACTGGCAAACAAGATGAAGGAGTCTACAGATGTACCGCTAATAATGGTGTTGGCGAATCAGCCACTGTTGAAGTGTTTATAGCTGTTCAATGTAGGCCAAAAACTATTCTTGACCAATAAGTAAAATTTTACGGCACATTTATGTTGCTCTTTGTTCCATGAAAGTTTACCATTTAGGAGTTTCGTGCATGCCTTGTTGAAGGGCCACCCTCAACTCCGTAAAAGTCGTTACAGGCAGGAGCTTAATTCACGCCATTGTTTGTAATATCGAAATTACGAATCTTCAGGGAGTGTTATAACTCAAATGAAGAATGATCCTCGCAGTTGTGAACGCAATTTAAGCAATTGCGAAAAGAAGCCTGAAAAAAAAAAAAAAATCAGGACTTCAACGGGGTTCGAACCCGTGACCTCGCGATACCGGTGCGATGCTCTACCAACTGAGCTATGAAGCCACTGACGTTGGGAACAGGTCAATTGTAGGTTCATATATTCCCGTGAAAGGAGTGAATGTGAATGGTATATATGAAATAAATCATACATGAACTGCGGAAATGAAATCAAATGAAGAATGATCCTCGCAGTTGTGAACGCAATTTAAGCAATTGCGAAAAGAAGCCTGAAAAAAAAAATTCAGGACTTCAACGGGGTTCGAACCCGTGACCTCGCGATACCGGTGCGATGCTCTACCAACTGAGCTACGAAGCCACTGACGTTGGGAGCAGGTCAATTGTAGGTTCATATGTTCCCGTGAAAGGAGTGAATGTGAATGGTATATATGAAATAAATCATACATGAACTGCGGAAATGAAGGATCATTCTTCATTTGATTTCATTTCCGCAGTTCATGTATGATTTATTTCATATACACCATTCACAGTGTTATAACTGTTATACCATTGCACTTCCAAGTCGCAGCCGATTTATTTTTTCCATGCGGCATTTACTGATATTTCATTGTTTAATACCTGCCATGTTAATTGCGAAAGAAAATTATCATATGAAGCTTTTTACAGTTGTTTAATCGGGCCGTCTTTAGTGTGCCTGCTTGACAATTAAAAATAATAGCAATATATAACAGACGTTTAAATATTACATCCATTAAGTTCTTTAACTTTTTCTGTTTTTGTTATTTTGATTTTGTAGTCCCACTAAATATCACTGACATCTCTGGTAACCAGACAGTAAATCAGAATGATAACATGACCCTCAACTGTACAGCTGATGGTAAACCAGCACCAAACATCACCTGGACAAGACTATCTGATAACAGTGTTGTCATCTTTCCTTTGACTATCACTGGTAAACAGGATGAAGGAGTCTACAGATGTACCGCTAATAATGGTGTTAGCAATCCAGCCACCACTGATGTCTTTGTAGATGTCCAAAGTACGTCTAATGATAATCTAGACCAATAACGTAATCTTTATAACCCATTTTTTGTGTGGCTCCCTTTTCCAAAGCACTTGAAACACTTGAGAGTGTAGTACATGGCTTGTTACAGGACACAGAGCGGGGGTAGAGACCACTATTGGAACAAGCGATCTAAATGTTTTTTTTTTTTTGTCCTTTCTTTATGCGTAAATTATATCGTAATATTTATGGAGGAATGATCATCTTGTAGTCAAGGGTGCGGAATTCGGGAATACAAGGTTGCTGACGGTCCCATGTTGTATCCGAGAAAATGAACCTTCGCTTTTCAATTTCTTTCTGAATCCAATTGTTCATATGCTATCTAAGTATAGCTGGCAGCATAAGTGTAGCCCTTAGATTTTTGATAACTAAAACTCTCTGATCAGGAAAGATGTTCCCGAACTGAAAATGGTAGCTGGCTCAATTAAGGCTGTTGAGCGGCAGAGCGCTGACTCATTCCCTTGGAACGGTTGTTGCTCCAGCCTAGAAAGATGGTATCTTACGAGAAATTCTATTTCAAATCATTCTAAGGGATAACATACATTGTATAATATACAATGTATAAGGATGGTGGTTATTTAAGTGTCCGCCCAACAGATTAGAAAACACTGATCCCATGGGAAATAGTGAGTTTTGTTTCTCGGAGACTCTCATGCAATGTTGCCGCGGGGCACATAGAGGTGCGTCGCGTGGCACATTATCGTCCAGTCATAAGAACTTCATGACTATCTATCTGCTTTTCAAAATGAGCGCTAATATATTGACTTACTTCTTTCATCCCAGATTATCGGCCAGAGAACACAAATCTGACAACCAATGCCAGTGTAGGCAACACTGTTGTTGTGAATACAAAACTTAACCCCATATGCAGTGCACAGGCCCATCCACTTGCGAAGTATCGATTCTACAGAGAGCAGGAAAGTTTGTTTAACACCACAACTGGCAGTAATGTCGCAGTGTATACCATATCAGTTACCGAGAGAATAAATCAGATCAATTACAGATGCACTCCATTCAATGATCATGGTGATGGACCAACAGAAATGATAGTTCTGACAGTGAATTGTAAGTACAATACTGCATCATTAGCTAGGGTATAGATCACATAAGCATGATTTATCACAGAATTGTCATGCGTCTTACTAAATGACTAATGGGAAGACTCTGTAACCTCTGACTCCGTTCATCTCGACCCCTCATGGATAATCTCAACAACCTAAAAACAAAATTGCTGAGATGTTCTTAGTTGCACGGTATGTCCAGAGATAAGCTTTTTGACTAGCGCCATCTACAATCATTGGAATAATCTCTCCTCTACCTCCTAATCAATTATGGATAATGCCTCAAAAGAGGGATTGATGGCGAGTCACTTTAATCAATTTAAACCGATGACACCCAAGATTTTTTTTTAATTGTACAAACAATGTACAAAAAAAACTATATTTAAAATCTTTGCTTCTTTGCGTGTGTGCTTGTTTCCACCTGCATTATATAAATCATCTGGAATCAGAACGCCTCCTTGAAGCGGCCCATAATCAAATGGTTGGAAACTAACAGATCCTCCAGATATCATCTCTGCTTCCATCTCTCAATCACCTAAGCTACCATTATTTAATGTTTATACGTTTCTGATTGGTGTTCCTTTGTATTTTCTTGTGTTAACTATTTTTGTTTAATTAAAATTACATTTGTCTTGAAACTGGTACGTCACCCAGAGATCAAGTCCGTTACGTCATCCCAAACAGTTGGAGATCAGTAATACGCGTACTTTGTTTCCCAATGAAACACTTGCTCTCGTTTTGGAAATGTTCCTTCCAAATGAACATTGATATTTTTTTCTTAACAAACGTCACCATAACCGTTTAGATTTCCAGAAATTTCATGCAAGATAACTGTTAAATATATTCCCTTATAACGTTCCCTACAGACAAACCCTTGTGACTATTCAACAGTGTTCCACTCCAGTTACTGAGAGTGAAAATGCAACACTTCAATGCACTGCTACTGGGATCCCTGTGCCCAGCACTGCATGGATCAGAGCAAGTACAGGAGAAGTTGCATCATACAGTAAAATGCTTAGCATAACAGCTATTTCACGGAGGGAATCAGGCAGTTATGAGTGCCTTGCTTGGAATTCCATTGGTAACAACAGCAAAGCTTGTTCAATTGATGTGCACTGTAAGTAACATTCACAAAGTTTTATTTTGTATCGGTGCTTTGAAATCTTTCAACAAAATGTGGAAAAAATACGTTTACAAGTCACTTCACTTTTTTGTTATTACTGACGGATGTGTTTAACACATGTTAAGACATTACTGGATAATCACATAATGAAGTTTCGAAAATAATCAAGAAAAAGAATCAATCAAAAACAACCTTTATGATAAGTCAATTTTTTTACGGTAATAATCATAAACGGGATTATAGAAATGCACTGCTAAAGGGCTTTCAATTGAACTGCCAGACAGCAGGATTTTATCTACAGCCGTATGGTAGAATCACCGTACTCATATGGTAGAATCACCTGGTAAAGCATAATGTAAGTAAGTACCACAGGAAACAACTCCTCAAAAACTGTTGAATGAATGGTCACACTTCAGTGTTTTGCTTACAAAGCCAAAAGTTAGAACCATGGTCTAAGGCTGGAACTGGTTTGATAAATCAGCTGAGTCAGACTTTTAAGGATTGCATTATTCGTTCTAATGCAAGGATTTACGATGGAACCCCATTAATGCAACCACTGACGGGCCAACAATATTTGATAATATGAAAAGAATGGTCGCATCCATTGCTGAATCAACTGGCGGAAAGCGCTGGAGATTGAAAAGTTCGCCTATTAAATGGTCGTATCAATGGCAATAGTTTATATAAAAGACAACGGTTTGCCTCCAAAAGGTGGTCTTTGGTCGTATTACGGGTTTTCAAATATCAAAAGGAATAAACTTTTGTTCGGTTTGATGAAAAGGTGCCGTAATAACTAGGTGGTCGTATTAAAGAAGTCCAGTGCATACATTTTATCGCGGCACATATGCTATGTTAAGCCATGGAAGCGAAGCCACAACCTCGGAGAAAACTGTTGAGACCGTTCCATCTGTTTTCCAGTTTTGCGCCATAAACATTGCATCAACAAACATGAACAAATCCCCCCCCCCCCCCCACCCCATGCAATGCTGTGTTATCCTAAAAGCTGGCCCATACAAATCATGTGACTCCCAAAACAACATTGAAATAGGGGAGGGGGAGAGCGAACATATAGATTACTTCATGGCCAGTGCGGGCGTAAGTCATTTACGCACGAGTTGGTTCGTATCAGAAATCTAAAGAGCGAGGCTTTGCGAGCAAGTGAGATTTTTGATACAAACCAACGAGTGCGTAAATACCGTACAAAGCACTGCCCATGCTGTGATTTGCTTATTTTACACATTTGTGATTGGACGAAACGCTTTTTTCACGAGTGAGAAAGTAGTTTTGCCGTTCTGATTGGCTGCGAACCCCGAACGGGGTTTTCACACGCTTAATTTCAATAGAAAATCTCATTAAGTATGAAATAAACTTGTATAATGGTATTTGAGGGTTTTTCTAGGACAATAGAGAAAGCCGGAGGGCGTAGTTTTTCTGTCCAATGTTGTAACGTCAATAGCTACAACGCTTTCCAGTCGATTGATCAGTTAAAAGCTTATCCTCTTTTACGCTCTAAGTGATAGACCAGAGCATGCTTATCTCATTAAAAAATACATGCGACAACATCGATAGCAATTAAACCACTCTACTGGCGTCTTGGATGTTTTAGCATTTAACCAAAAATCCCGGTTATTTCGGTTTGAAAGTAAATACAACAGTTCATTTTCCACAAATTTGGGTTGGTAAGCGACATCTGATTCAGCTGTTTCGGTTGGAATGCTGATTTTGGAGAAACACTTAACAGTCACCCCAACTGTTTTTTTTTTTCTGCAAATGGTAAGCACCCTTTGTGTACAAATTGTTACTATTCAGTGTTTTCACTTTACCCTTCTTACATTGTAGATCCTCCATCTGCTTCAACCCTCAGTTCAGTTCCTAGTAACACGACAGTGTTACGTGGCTCTCCTGTGTCACTGATTTGCAGTACTGATGCCAACCCTGATGCACGTGCGTATAATTTCTGGTTCAGTGGTACCTATATTGGTGTCAGCAACTCGGGTGTGTTAAACGTCACTATTGGGACAGATGGAGTGTACACCTGTTTTCCTAACTATGCAATCGGCACGGGACAGGCTACTGTTATCTTTACTGTTGTTGGTATGTTAGTGGCTAAATCTGTGTCTCATATTTGGAGTTCTCGTTTCCTCTAATAGTGTTTTTGTACAGCAATGTTCTGTTTTTAATGTCTGAGATGTTTTTTTATGGGTGTTGTGTTAAAAAGTTAAACCTTACATTATTTTTCCAGTACCTTCTTCAGCAGAGATCAACGAAAAAACAGACACTGTTGTAGAGGGAAATATTATCACATTATTTTGTAATGCATCTGGCAAACCTGAACCCAGCATAACATGGTTCAGAGTTGGCAGTTCTGAGGTCCTCTCTAATACCTCATCACTCACAGTTGTGAATGTGAGCAGATCTGGAACCCCTGATAACATGATCCAGTATCAATGTAAACGTGTAGCCGACATGTTAGTTGAAGTTTGTCTAACATTTTTTTTTGTTGGAAGAAGTGTTTGATCGAAATCAAAACATTCTTCTTATAAAAAATGTCAGTCAAACATCATCTAACAATGTTAGAACGTGTAGCCGGGGCTTTAGACGTTTTATTTTTCTCCACATCATGAATTTCAAGAATAGGATTGAACATACACTGATTTGGTGGAAAGACGTGATTTGGTCAGATGACGTCAAGAACAAGGCTTCAAACATGGCGGAGAGAAGTGAGTTGAGAGCGAGCCCGGGGAGGGGGGGGGGAGGGGGGGAGGGAGTTTGGTATACTCCCATATATGAGCTATATAGGTATGTGCCGCTGTGAAGGGTATGGTTTTCAGGCAGTTTAGTCTGGGATGGGGTATAGTTATCAGATATTTTTTTGGTCTAGAATAGGGTATCATTTTCCGCGAAACTGCTCAGTTGCGTGACGAAATTAAGTCTAGACAAGGTTTACTGGCAAATGGCATCTAAAAATCGATACGGCGGGCAGTACGGCATTTTTACTGACCCCTGTTAACTAATAACTGTGATGTGAACGAGTTTCTGGAAAATAGAGAGTCTGGAATGGATCTAGGATAGGCTAGGGTTTTTTGTTGTTTAGCCTAGAATAGGGTTACAAAATGCAGCTAAAATTGTCTAGTATAGGCTAAGGGTCTCTTTACAGAACCCCCCCCCCCCCCCCCCCGGGAAGAGCGAGCGCCCTCGGACCCTCTGAGAGTCAAGGTCACGGAACTGAAGATCCAAGGGACTGAAACATGGACGTTTTTAGCCCGGAAATATACGACGAGTACCCTCGTCAATATATATGGGGTCTGCCCGCACCACAGCCCATCCCCCACCCCCTTCACCACCCAGCAAACGGACTTCTTTAGTGAAACACAGAAAATAAATATCATAAATATAGGCGGTTTCGTTAAGGCTAAATGTGAAGGAAAGTAAGACCACACACGGTGAACAGGACAATTCATTTATTTAAACATTGATGCATATTTAGTTCATTAGTCATATTTGAAAAGTTGTAGTGTAAGGCCATTTATACTTCATGTGTTACTTAGTTTAAAACTGCTAAGTAGATTTAGGGTTGCTAACCCGTTTTGATTTAAATTGTGTAAGCAGGGTTATATTCAGTTCCTTGAAAAACTTTAAATTGGGATTTTTTAATACAAAAACATTTAAAATTGATACTACAGTAACTCTAAATACATTTTAGAGCAACTTAAAATCAAAAGGTTAATACGACTTTATTCGTAGACTGATCGGAAACTACAAACGCTTTGGCAACTCAAAAGGTAAATAATTATACAAGTCAAAACTTGCTAACAAGGTGCAGAATGTTGAATTAAGGAAAAATGGCAAAACATTAAGTCCTAGAAACATGCTTTTACCCTTTTGAACTTTAAAAAATATATATATCTGAATTGAGAAAATGAAATTACTTTAAGGGCTTCCATATATATTTGCTGTCGATCGCTCGAGATCTAAAAAAATCGACAAATCTTGTTCTCTGCGGATGTTTCTTTTTCAGGAAGTAAGTATTTACTTTTTGACCTCGTCTCATGTGCGGATTTCTACACCATTGTCTTATCTTGGGCAAATCATGACGGGCGAGTCACCCGTTGAATCATATAAAAAACATGGGTCTGTACACAGCGCTGAAATCGGCTACCAGCTGCTGTTAAAAGGCGGGCGAATGCTAACTTTACATGGAATTCTCTGAGGGGTAGTCGCTTACAAAAGATTAAAAACAATAAGGAAAAAGCCCAGTTCCAAAATCTACAGTAGTTCCAAATGTGGTAGCGGTTGCTTACGGGCGTGGTCGCTTATCGATACTTTTAATTACAGAGTTTTACTGAAAATCTAAACCGGGTTCGTGAGGATACATGGTGATCACAAAAAGAGCCTTAAATGTAGTTTGACTGAAATAATTAGAACCATAGATTCCATATCATCGTGAAGTTTTTTTCCCAAGTCCGCGCTCATTGTCGTTTATACGTTCAAATCATCGACAACTTCATACAACTCATTGTCGTAAATGTGCATATTGATCAGCCTCTGTGAATGAAAAATAAAGACAAATATTAGAAAGATTCTTTCACTCTTGTAAAACGAGAGCGAAAGACTTAAATATTTGATAAAAGGTTTCTGTTAACCGCTTAGGTTTAAACTAGTGATAAGATGATATACAGAAAACAAAATAATGTTATCTTTTTTGTCTTGTTATGTTATGTTATGTTATGTTATGTTATGTTATGTTATGTTATGTTATGTTATGTTATGTTATGTTATGTTATGTTATGTTATGTTATCTCTTTTATCTCCTTGTGTCCCTGTTATGTCGTTGTGCTATATATGCTGTTGACGTAAGGTGTTTTCTCGTTTGACTAAATTATGTCACTGAGTGTGATCCAGACTGTGCCCCTCCGTGCTCCAATCCTAACTCGCGTTCGACACGCGGCGTTTCAATGTAATAGACCATTTTACAGTTGTCTTCTTAGTGTCCTGGCCTTTGAGTGGAAGCGAGGTTGAAGTTGACCTTGTTATGATACAGACCTTGGAGCTTTTCAGATGTAAATTTACCTAGTTAGCATGAGAACAGCATTATTAACATATGAAAGGCAGAAAGGTTTGTATCAAAGCAAGGTCACCTCCAGCCTCACTTCCACTCAAAGGCAAGGTCACCAAGCACACAACTGTAAAATGGACTATTATTACAGTTATTTATATATAAATGTATTGCAGTACTTGCTGAAAGACCCTGAAGCTAAACTACTAGCCTTGTTGTAAACATCATTTTGCTTAAAAATTCGAAATTCATTTTCGTATTCACCATTGTATTCTTCATGCCATGTCTCTATTTAATAATATCGAATTGATAGAGAACTGTCCTAATCCATATAGATGCTTTTGGGTATAAAAGCGGCTGGTATTCAGTTTTGGCAAAAACGAGGAAATAAATTTTAGCCCGCGAACATTCCTTCGTAGCGCAGAAAATCATTAGAGTATGATTGGGACGAAAAGTTAACTTTTACATTGCAGACGCCTTACCGTGAGCACCAAACGAACCCTTTTTTACAAGTTTCAAGATAACACCAGTTTATTCTTATAATTATTTTCGTAACTGCGGATACGTGTGGGTATCACCTTGAATTTGAATCCCTCCCTTACCAACGTAAGCTTCCAAAGCTACCGACGTTTAATGAGAAGGAGGCTGAGCTGATTGAGTTGGAGATAAACAAACTTGTTTCAAAAAGGGCCATTTCTGAGGTTTGCCCTTGCCAGGATGAATTTATTTCAAATATATTCTTGGTACCCAAGAAAACTGGTGATTTGCGCCCAGTTATTAACTTAAAGCCATTAAATCAATTCGTTGAAAAGATCCACTTCAAAATGGAAAACATTCATATGGCTCTAAATTCTATTTACCCTGGGGATTATATGGTCTCTGTGGACCTCAAGGATGCTTATTTCAGCATACCTATTTTTCAAAACCATAGAAAATATCTGCGTTTTCTGTGGAATTCTAAGCGTTTTGAGTTTACTTGTTTACCCTTTGGCTATAGTCTTGCTCCACGGGTATTCACCAAAATTTTCAAACCTGTTATGGCTTTTTTCAGATTTCTTGGCTTTAGAGTTACTATTTTCATTGATGATATATTGCTTGTTGCAAGTTCCTATCAAGAATGCTTGGAACAACTGTCCATAATAAGGCAGACCTTGGAAGGTTTGGGTTTTACCATCAATGTGGAAAAATCTCACTTGATACCAGTCACTGAGATCCATTATTTGGGTTTTATCATAAACTCTTTTTCAATGAAATTACACTTACCAACAGAAAAGCTACAGAAAATCATTTTGGCGTGTTCACAGCTTCTAGCCAAAGACAGACCTTCCCTTCGGGATGTAGCCAGAGTTACAGGGCTGATAGTTTCTGCCCTCCCAGCAGTAAATTTCCTTCAACTCCATTATCGTTCTTTAGAGTTATGCAAAACTCAAGTTTTGTCCACTAGCTCGGATTATGATTCATTACTCTCACTTACTTCCCAGGCTCGGTCAGACTTGCACTGGGTAGTGGACAATATTTCTAGGTTTAATGGCAAATCTTTTAAAGAACCTAAAATTGATGTTTATATTGAGAGTGATGCCAGTTTAACTGGCCGGGGAGCTTTATGTGATGGCCAATCCACCAATGGGAGATGGTCACCAGGTGAATTGGAATACCATATTAATTATCTAGAACTTTTGGCAGGTTTTCATGCCCTCCAATGTTTTGTTTCTTGTCAGAGGTCCATTCATGTTAGACTGGCACTCGATAATTCTACTGCTGTGGCCTATGTTAACAATATGGGTGGTACAAAATCCCCTTCATTGGACACTTTATCTAAATCGTTATGGGAATGGTGCATTGCTAGGGACATTTTAGTTTCTGCTCAGCATATCCCAGGCAGGGCAAATGTCAGGGCAGATGCATTATCAAGAGAAATATCTTCTAATTTAGAGTGGTCCTTGGATAGTAAGGTGTTTTGTGGAATTATTTCCCAGACATTTGTTCCTGAAGTTGGTTTATTTGCGTCCAGGCTGAATGCTAAGACTGATCAGTTTATTTCTTGGCATCCAGAACAGGGTGCTATGGCTGTGGATGCTTTTAGTCTACATTGGGCTAATATGAAATGTTATGCCTTCCCTCCATTTAGCCTATTACCTCGAGTGCTTTCCAAGATTCGCAACGACGAAGCCTTAGTCCTGTTAATTGCCCCAGTGTGGCCTACCCAGAGTTGGTATCCACTTCTGCTTCAACTATTAATCAATCAGCCAATCAGGCTACCTCGTCTGGACAATCTCCTGACACTTCCTCGCAGTCTGGAACAACACCCGCTAAGAAACAAACTGGACTTGGCCGCTTGCATGCTATCCGGAAAGCTCTCTCAGACAAGGGACTTTCGAAGGAATCTATTGAGATCATCTGTGCCTCGTGGACAGCTGGCACTGAAAAACAGTACCAAGGAGTGTGGAACAAGTGGACTAGCTGGTGTCATCGAAGACAGATTAATCTATTTCAAACCTCTGTAGACCACGTTGCAATTTTTTTAACTGAATGTTATCATGAAGGCAAGGGGTACAGCACTATCAACACTTACCGTTCTGCGCTTTCTACAACTCTTTGTTCTGTTGGTGATGATAAACAATCCATTGGTTCACACCCTCTGATTGCAAGATTGCTCAAGGGAATTTATTTGCTGAGACCACCAATTCCAAGGTATTCGTCCACATGGAACATTTCCACGGTGACTGATTATTTAAAAACATTAGCTCCCTTAAATGAGCTAAGTTTAAAGTTATTAACTCTTAAGACGGTCATGCTCTGTGCCCTGGCTTCTGCCCAGAGAGCGCAGACTTTATGTGCATTGGACCTTAATTTTAAGAAAGAGTCTCAGAATTCAGTTAGTTTTGTTGTGACTCAACATGTAAAGACTTCTAGACCAGGGAAATCCCTCGAGGTTTCTTTTAAATCCTCAGACAATGCCTCAGTTTGTCCCGTTGCTGCATTGAAAGAGTACATTTCACGTACAGAGGTACTTAGGTCTAAAAATGGCACGTTTGAGTCAAAATTGTTTTTGTCATTTATTAAACCGAACAAACCTGTTTCTACGGCAACTATTGCCAGATGGATCAAATCGGTTTTAGATTCTGCAGGGATTGATACCTCTATTTTCAAAGCTCACAGTGTAAGAGGGGCTGCCACTACTCATGCCTATGTAACAGGTGTTCCAGTCTCTCAGATCCTTAAGATGGCAGATTGGTCTAGCGAACGCACTTTTCGCAAACATTATCTGAGAGTTCCTGAGGAAAATGTGTAGGGCCATTTTGAGCCTCTTAATAAATGCTTTGTTGGTGTTTATACACTTGTCTATGCTTGCTATTTTTTTGGTGGCCGCGGTTCTTTAAAATCGCACAATTATCCCATAATGTGGAGCATATCGAAAGAGAAATGAAAATTAGACGAGAGGTATACTTACCTTGAAGTGTAATTGTAGTTCTCTGAGATATGCGTAGCATTATGGGATAATGCTTCCCACCCTATTTTTGTTTTTTGCTTTTTTTGTTTTCTCCCACCCCGTTTTGTTATGGACCTTGGCCAGTATTGGCACTTCAGAAAGAACTGGTTGCCAGGCCTGGTTCTGGGGTTTATATTGTTACTAATTTGCATTTGAATAGCTTTTTTGAAATGTGACCGCTGACCAGTAGGTATGCAGGAAGTATGCACAATTATCCCATAATGCTACGCATATCTCAGTGAACTACAATTACACTTCAAGGTAAGTATACCTCTCGTCTAATTTTCATTTTTCTAACTAAGGCCCGGTTCAAACGTCGAACTTCACATGTGCCGAACTTAATGCAAATGAGCAAGAACAATAGATTTTACTCATTTGCATTAGGTTCGGCACATGTGAAGTTCGACGTTTGAACCGGGCCTAAGGGCCTGGTCGCACTACAGTCAAAAACAAAAATTAGCCCGTGCAAAATGACATAAAAACAAAAACATTCCACAAAAAGCGTGTCCAACCAGAGCGGTTTCTTTTGTTTTCCTCGATTTTTGCACGGGCTAATTTTTGTTTTTGACTGTAGTGCGACCAGGCCCTAAATGTGATAAACACGAAGCGAGATGATTGCATTTCATCGTGTTCAATTTTGCGAGGACGCCTGCCCATCAATTGAATTCGCGATGTTTGATTGGCTAACTTGTAAACAGTTGGTTGGGTGTTCACGGTAAGCAGTGTCGCACTGTAAAAAAAAAAAACAATTCAACAACAACAACAATCTCACCTTGTGTTGATTTTCCTTGTCCTTTAGCTGTTTTGTTAAAGCATCGAATGATGGTCTTGCCTCTGGCTTATTTTTCCAGCAATTCAGCATGATTTGATACCTGGAAAAAGATAATAACTTTATTTTATTTCAAAAGCGAGACATAACAGCGAAAAAGCTACCAAATAATGACAGGAGATGGCATATATTTAATCTTGGCCGGGCATAAGGACATGGCACTGGATAAAACTAACATTTCGTTTGGAATTAAAGGTGTAATTCTTATCCTATCCAGTCTCAGCAAAGGGAGGGTATAGGGGGGAGCGGCGGGTAGGGAGAAAGTGCCATTAGCGACTTTAAAAGTGTATAACATTGAAAACAATTAACTATACACCCACCACACCAACACGTTCTGAGTTTTATGACTTTTTTAAAAATTTTTCTGGAAGTATTTAGTTGGCTGGGGCATGTTTCATTTCGATTGCGCTCTTCGGAGACGACTACCATAAAGTGCAGACTATAAGACGTACTATATAATACCCTTAATTTTAGTTAATTTTGTACAATAATAATAATAATAATAATAATAATAATAGCATTTATTTAAACACAATAAAAATTACAGCGGAGCTGATGTGGTCGTATATTAAAATACTAAGAATTAAAATAGATACTATTTACATCAATATATATTTACAGCAATGAGTACAGATACAAGTTAACTAAGCCACTTATACTATGTACATTAATAAATAACAATTAAAAATTAAAAATTACAATTAATTGAGCGATTTTTTTAAAAAATGAACTTGTCATCTATGGCTCAAGTTGTGTTGTCGAGAGAGTTCCATAGAGATGCTGCTTCGTAATATACGGATTTACGATAAAAGTCAGTGTTGGGCTTAGACATTGCGAATGACATTTTTCTTCTTCTCTCCCCACCCCTCCCCCCACTTCCCAATCAAAACCAAAGCAATCGCTATATACAGGGGCACCCAACGAACAACCTTTGGTAAAATGTATTATTTTACTCAAATAAATTAAAATAAATCATATAAAAGCATTTCCAGGTATTCTTCTACGTTGCTAGGAAAAATATATCTGTTCCTTTTTCCCAGCATAACACTTAGGGAAATTCCCAGCCAGCTAGATAAAACAATGTCTGTTTCCCAGCCAGCAATTAAAAAAATGAAAAAATGAAAAAAAAATAATAATAAGTTACCATACGGGGCTTGGGAACTAATGAAACATTAATGGCAAACTATTTGAAGCTTTTTGTTTATTGTTTTGTACATACTGCCGTCTCGAACTTAACCTGTTCGGGTATCTCTAAGTACTGCTTATTTGTTACTACGAAGCTGAACCCTTTTTTAGCCCCAATGTGTCCTCCGATTTTCTTCGATCCAGTCTCTTTTCGATCTGCTCAAGTTAGCCAGCACAGTTTGTTCTTGCGACTCCTTTCTCAAGTCAACCAGCGCAAAAATGGTAATTAAAAAAATATGTACGGAATATTTTGCCAGCCAGCAAGAATTCCGCTGGGGAACAGATAAAGTGAGGAACAGATTCGTTGGGTGCCCCTGTAAAAGGACTTATTTACGATAGCCGCCATGTTGGTGGCATCATTATGATGCAAATTAGCCATGTGCTCTGCCAGGGAGCAAACAATGGACAAAAGAACAATTTTGGGAGGATCGGTTCTTTCTAACAGTGAAGTATCCTTGTAAAAATCATATTTGAGAGCTAGATAGTTGACAGTTTTTATTTTTTTTATTAGAAGTTTGTAATGGTTGTTCTATATCTGACTTGTATTAGTTTTGTTAACTACGCAGACTGTTTATTTGTTACTGAAGCGACTGAAACACTGTAAAAATGCATTAGCTCCGAAAAAATATCAGCATAATAAAAACTGGTTTGAAATCTCCCGAGTTTGAGTTGTTTGCCCCCTCAGAAATCACGTTGTAAATTTGCATAATAATATAAAAACCAACATGGCGGCTATCGTGAATAAGGCCTATGACGTTTAACATTTAACTGGTCTCAATTGAAATAAAATACGTATAATTTACAATTCCTCATCGACGTGTTTTGGTTTAGGCATCCTGTAACCCCGCTCAAGCAAGTTTGTAACTTCTTTGTTGTTCTTCTGTGGATATGGTGAACCACCTGAAAGGGAGAAAAATGGCATGCAATGAGTTTAATTAGTGAAATAAAAACCTGATTACGGCTTTACAAAGCATGGTATGTGGAAAATTAGACCAACTTATGGATAAACATAAACAAGAAATCTTAATTATTCATTGGTATAAATGTTTCTCTTTCTTTCTTTCTTTCTTTCTTTCTTTCTTTCTTTCTTTCTTTCTTTCTTTCTTTCTTTCTTTCTTTCTTTCTTTCTTTCCGTTCTTTCTTTCCTTGATGTACAGATTGTCATGGAAACTCCCGCTATTTTTTCTCCTTATTAATTAATCCGATTTTGCATTTCTTTGTGTCATCTCTTTAGCTGTGAATAAATAGCCATTCACATATTAATGCAAATCATACCTATTGTGAAAATCTCGTAAAGAACGACTCCATAGCTCCATCTGTCGAGAAATATGAATTGCAAACAGTAAACAAACAAAACTAAAGTGCCATTATTTTATCTATAGCCTAGAATACATCTACTTTAACACTAATCCTACCAGAGGGCTGGGGGAGGAGGGGGGGGGGGGGGGAGGGGGGCTTGCAGGGGTTGACCATGCTGATTTGATGTGACAGTGACAATGACAATGGCAATGTAACGTTTCCGTGGCAATCATGTTTGGTCAAATTTTGAATTTTCTGCTTAAATTAACGGAATCATTTTAACATGATTCTTTTGATTTTGATTTTGTTATCCAGAATAATGACGCAATTTCGCCTCATATGGCATCATCGCGTCCCATGACCTGCCTTAACATTCACAGCCATAATTATCTCTAACATTCTTCTTGAAGTTACGGGGGGTGGGGGGACCGCCCCCTTGCGGTCACTGAAGACAAAAATAGGCCGGTCTGCAGATATTCAAAATATATAATTTTCCAAATTTTTTCTTAAAAGGTAAACAATGGAACTGACATTTTTCAGCATGCAAACTACAGAATGAACCAAAATTGACTAAATCGAAAAGTTACGGAAGAATAGCTTCTTAAAAATTCGAAAACTAAACAGTCGAATAACAAATCACCCATTGTATGGTTTGGCAGATAGTACACGGATATTTTTTTCTTAGTGTTTGTATATCTGCGCGTATTATCTGTCAAATTATAATCGGGTGTATTTACTTCACCCTTAATAGATGACCCTTGATGGTTGAATGTTCTTTATGGATTTATTACTCAAGAGAATATCATCATAACTCAGCAATGGATTTACTCACACGTCGCTCTTGGTAGTAAAAGTTCCATGTAACAGCGCTTCATAAGCGGTCCACTTAACCGGAAGACGACGGTCCTAAGGTTAAAAAAAGAATGAAGCAATAAACGGTCAATTTCAGTAGAACACAAGAAATGACCATGGTTATTTTTATCGATGCGCAGTTACGATTAATTATTTCTTTCTTTCTTAAGATTCAAGGGAACCAAAGCATTCTACAAAAGCAGTTTTAAAAACCGTCTGTTTTCATAACATATTGGAGCCTTCTATAAAAAACACTAACTGTTAAAAACAATATTTATGAACAACTTCTCGTATGGTCATTACTTAAAGTGCTAGTTCGATCAAATTAATGAATTTCATTTTTCAATCCGATCAAAGGAAAACGTACTTTTCACATTTACACGGCCGCTATTAAATTTTACGTTCCTTAAGTTCCACGAAATGATAGCCAGCGAAAGTGACGTCAAATTTCCTTTTCACTGGCACAATTCAAATAGTCACGAGGACAACGGCAGCGATAGCGGCACAAAACGATAGGTTTAATTAGCGAAAACAATGCCTCTGCACGTGCGTTTGACATTTTGATACATTTCTTTGCCGATCCCTCCCCCCCCCAAAAAAAACAACCGTAGACTCCGGGGAAATCTCCGACCTGCCTTGTTATAGCGATAGATCCAGGGACATCCGCATCAAAGCAGTCACTCTAAGTAGGAAATGTAACACGGGCCGCCGTATAGCCTAACATGCAGCCAAATTTGGTTTCTGTTTTGCACATTCTAAGGCACAATTGATCTCACAGAGATTTCGTCTGCTGGCCATATAAACCAGCAAGAAGAAATTTTTGGGCCTTATGTTAGACCTTGTGTGAGACTACAGGACCTAAACTAAGTCTTGCACAAGTATTTAATGGCTGAAATATCTCTCAAGAAATGTTTGTTTTTGTCATCTGGAAAGGGGACGGGTCGCTGCTACTCGTGTGAGATATATTTGTATCTTGTTACCGTAGTCTTCTTTTCGTATATGTCATTTTCCTGTTGAACATCTCTAGCCATTCCAAAGTCTGTCACTTTACAGATTTCTTCCTCTCCGACCAACACATTACGAGCAGCAAGATCTCGGTGAATGATCTGCAAGAAAACAATATACTGTACTTGTCTAATAAGTTGAAACTAAGTAAATAACAAATTAAAAGTAGAATCTTCAAGTCTCCTCGAACTAACTTCGAAATATAAACTTTTTAGTTCTCTTAGCTAATCAGTATTCAGTATATTACCAACCAGAAAAAATTATATTGTAAACTTACATGATCACGATCAGTAAACACCTTGTAAAATCGCTCAGGACGTAAGAGTACCAAATAGTTGAAGCCACAATGACCTTTCAATGCGTGGGCAATTGGTGACACAGCAATAACTGCCATTGTTACAGTAGCAGATGGCATGTGCAAGCTAAACTCAATAGTTTGTTCTTGTTTCATATGCCAAACGGATGGTAAAGAACATGTAAAAATAGTTTGCTTACCGATCGTGATGAAAGGTAATTCATTCCATCAGCAATTTGCCAAGCGAACTTCATCAGTTGCTGTGACGTCAGACTTGTTTGTGGCTTGATATCCGGGTCTTTATAATAAGTGTCATTCAATCCACGGCTCTTTCTCAGGTAACCCAGGAGATCTCCATATGGGACATATTCGATCAACACCCATATTGGCTCTGGTAATAGACAAGAGGACTCCAGGCTCATTATTCTAATCCGTGATCCATCAATCTATTGGTTTGTCGATTTATTGATTAAATGAATGTAAGGGGAAGTCGCAAAACGCATTTTCCCAGTTTGGCCAAAACCTTACGCATGGGCACAGCCTATTATCCGTGGAGTGGCAGCCACGAACAGCTGATTCGTCCTTATTAGGACTCATCAGCGTGCATAGCCTCAGGCATCACACTGCTGGTAGCTAAGAATGGGAACCGGCGTCACGTCCTCGGGATTGGGTAAGGAAATATGGATTACCAAAGCGATCGCTTGTGACTTTTAAAATATATGTTAGGGGAAGTCACTCCCAGTAACAGTCACGCGTGATTTATCAATCAATCGATATCTCGAATACAGTACAACGATTCATCAGTCCATCGCTTTATCGCAGTGACGTGTTGTCAGTTAAGAGCATCGTTCACCCAAGTTTTTTTTTATTCCCGTTAATATTTTACCAGATTTAGTGACGCATCCTAGTAGTTTGATGACGTGGCGATGTGGTTTAAGCGTTTTCATCACTTCAAGTTCTGACAATAGGTCTTTCATGTCAGACTCGGGAGCTGTATCTGAAAATAAGCAACCAGGCAAATGGTTATATCATTATTATGATTTTTATCAGTTCATAATTTTTTGGTATGTACCTTATGCAGTGTTCGTAACGAATAAAAAGGCACATTTTGTTTTGTATTATTGTATTTTGTGTCAGATACATTTTACAATTAAACTTATGTTGTATTCACATCAGTACCGAAACATGTTTAGAGTAAGCGGGCAACAATTTTGATGTCAGAGGGTAACATTGCAGTGTTGCCCGCTAGCGCACGTGATCAGACCGTGACAAAAGTTGGCATGATTATGATACGTTTGATGTTTACCTCGAGTTATCGGCGCGTTTTTCAAACTGTGTTGTGTCGTGGTTTTTGTGTTGCTATAATAACAAATCACTTAATGACTGATCCCTCGGGAAAAAGTGAATTTTGTTTCCATCAAATCTCGATGTCTCCCTCGACTTGACTTCGTCTCTGGAAACATCGAGACATCGAGATTCTCGGGGAAACAAAATTCACTGTTTCCCTCGGAACCAGTCATTAAGTGTTTATTATTATATAGCTGGAATTTTTATCAATACAACGCGCGCGTTCATTGGTTGATGCATAGTCACATGACATCTAACAAACAAACTGTTTCCCGCCAAACGTCCATGAGTGGGCAACATTTGCAAAAGCGGGTAACATTTATGACGTCAGAGGTTAACAGTGCACTTTTGCTCGCTAACGCACGTGATCAGACCGTGACAAATGGTGGCATGATTATGATGCGATTGATTTACCTCGAGTGCTCGGTGCGTTTTTCAAACTGTGTTGTGTTGTGTTTTTCTATGTTGTTATATTATTAAACCTTCTGAAAATACTAAATCTTGTTTCCCGGGAATATTGATGTTTCCAGAGACGTAGTCGAGAAATTAAACGAGATTCATTGTTTTCCTCGGGACTAGTCATTAAATAGTTTAGAGTAGGTTTTTAGATATAGTTACATTGTAGTTATGCTATTTATGTAATTCATCTCATTTCTGAATCATTGCGACGTTTTGAGCCATTGTCCATCTTGGTACAAAATAAATAAACTACAAGACTGTTGCTAAAAAGAACAACCTGGCAAGAAATACAATCATATGTCTTAACGCCTGTAATGAAATGTGGCACTTATTGAGAATGTCTTGAAGTATCTACGTTATAATAGCTGCTCAGTTTTTCGACCCGGCAAAGAGGTGGCGGTGACCAACTTCACAGTCATATTCTTTGGAGCTTTTCACATGATATCGGAATGAGTTTCGTTCCAGAATGAAGTTCGCACTGCATTCACATGACAAAATCGACCGGATCAGCTAAAGGCGTCCTCGCTCGCGTGGTTTTCGCGCCAGACTAGAAAACAAAGGTGGCGCAAATTTCGCGTGAAATATTAAAATATTAAAATTAAAATGTTCTACAATTGGTATGGGATTTAATGGAGCCGGAACCAATTGTGGAATTGTCCACATTTTGGGCATCCTACTGATGAACAGTTACGAAATTCAGATATATTTAGTAGCCACATTTATTTGAGGTCTGTCACCTTTGAATTGTGCATATTAATGGTAATAGCTGCAAAGGTAATAAACAATTTGACGATAGGGCTGCTTCTTTGGGCCAAACAGAAAACACATGCTCTGAGTTCAAACTGAGGCCCTCCTAATATAACTATATTTGCTAAAAGAAGAGACCAAAGAAGATCGAGATCACATTGGATTACGCCATCTTGAAAACGATACACATGCGCCACTCGCCCCAGACTACACGGTTTGCGGTTAGTTTTAATCTCGGAACCAGTTGGGAACGAAGTTCGTCGTCAGTTTACATAATACCCGAATGAAATATCATACCAGAACGAGAATTTCATTCGGATTGAAAACCGGAATGACTTGTACGGGAACGAAATTTCGTCTCGATATCATGTAAACAGACACAGAGAAATACATGGAGATGGGGAATGATGAAAATCATTTCAGTATCATGTGAATAGCCCTTTAGAACGCGTTTTCTAGGACATATTTTTGTGTCATTCTGAAATCATAATACGCTTACAAAAACTATATTGTTCTCATTCTCAAGTGGTATTGTGTTCTGTTTTTGGAACGGTCAGATTATGTCCCCAAAAACGAGCCCTTAGGTTACACCAAAATGATATTGATCACTTGATTTTGTTAACGGACGTCGAAAGCGGCTTATAGTTTATACAGGTTTAGCAGCTAGCAAAGTCATCAAAATAATACTAAAACTCAAGCGTCTCAGTGAAACCATGTCCCACCTTTGAATGAACGAATTCCTTTATTTTAGTCTCAGCCTATCAGATCGATAGAGAACCACTAAATAGGGACACTACCTTTAAGCATTTTAACAGCAACCGTAGTCTTTCCTGTCCTGCCCCAAAGATTCAGTGCTGTTCCCTTGGCAACCTGACCAAAAGTACCATTACCAATGATCTTTTCTATATTCACTTGAGTTCTTGCAACTTCCCAAGAACGCGTTGATGGATGAAGAGGTGTGTAAACAGCACCTTGGGCTGAGCTTTGCGGCTGTGTAATACTTGGACTTGTTTGTTCCGTGGGGTTGCTTCTTGATCGAGTTGCCTCTTGTTTTCCCTTATATCCGGAGCAAGATAGGGTGTCCTCTTGAATGGAATTACTTGGACCACGTTGGGTTGGTCCAATATCCTGCATGGCTATATTCTATCAAAAAAAATCGTAAATCGTTTTCTCCGTGAACCTGTTTGAAGCATAATGCTTTTTTCATCAAGAACAGCACACGTGTTAAGTGATTTATGGTTAGCCTTATTTCCAACCGGCCAAAAGTGGCCATTTCGGCATAGAATATTCTAATTATTTTAATCACACTGTCACATATACCATATGTAAATAGTTTAAACAGACTAAATTAATTTTGCTATTGCTCAGTTTCCTCTCCGTATGTGCAGCTACTGATGTTTTATCGTATAAAAAAAGAGGTAGGTGACAAAGGAAGACAAAAGGTTAACAATAAATAGCAAACGATACATCCTGGCTCCTTCAAAATCACACTGAAACTCACATCATAGCCTCCATGATCGTGTGGCTGCCCTTCTGTTTTTGGTCTAGGACACAATAACAACATGACAAATAACGTAAATTTGACAAAGAATGTTTAAAGTGCATATGAAGTAATTTTTATTTTGTCTTTTTCTGGAGACTATTTTGTCTTTATTTCGAAATGATAAAAGAAATTTGTCAGAAAAAAAATTAAGGCCTCTTTTTTGCCGTCCAAAGTAGCAGAATTTGCAAAAATCAGTGTCCCGGAGACTGGGAACTAGCTGTCGATATCCATGGCGCTGGTGACGTAGAAATACTTGAGATTCGTTCTTTTGTATGCTCACAGAGTGTTTTGTTCTATTTCTTCAAAAGAATGTCAGACTGTGACGAAGTTGTGTCTTCTACAGAGTTTCTGTCAGACAGACAGAAAAAGTCGCCGAGGTCGAAGATTTCTCCTTTGCCGCTATGGTACTCGTGAGTTTTTAAAAGTATTTTCTACGTCACAGCCTTGTTTGGCCGCGCTCTCGATAGAGATGCTTTCTGACGAAAAATTCAGAACTGTCAAGCCGAATAATTTCACAATGGGAAGGATCTCTTATTTACTCAATTAATCCACTTACATAAAATCTGAGTAATGAATTTTGTCTCCAGCAAATCGTCTTATTTTTAATCTAATAGCCACTGGGGCCATTACGAATTACGAGCGCCGATTTATTCCAAAATCTGAGTATTTTTTCCACGCATCCTACACACATGTAGCTCCATAACGAAGTCAGTAACCCTCCCCCACCCCATAAAAAATAATAATAAATAAACACAATGGAGATAAATATTTATACTTCGCATTTCTGACAAGTGTGTTCCATAATCTGGCTGTGACAGAAGAAGGAAAAAATCTGTATTATAGAAGATTTTCCCGCGAACGTCCTTAACTTTTCCAAGGGAATGTCAGTCTATCTTGGTATTAACAATTTTTACTGACTGATTACGTTAACGTTCCATCGTATAGTGTAAACAAGCCACGTCCTTAACTGATTTACGTGTACTCTATTCCCCTTGAATGGATGCGTATCTATCTATCTATCTATCGATCTATTCCAAGTAGCTTAATTACAGCTTTTTAACAGGTGTCCACAATAATTCCTTTTCATATTTACATCAGACTAGCTATTTTCACCTCAAGCCTTTCATTCCAATTGTAAACCCATGACAATCTCATCACTCAAAGGAGCAAAATGCCCATTCTGAAACAACGTGAAGTTGTCAACGCTTTGCAAGCAATTTCATAAGACCCCTTGGTAACCGTAACTCATTAATGCATGAGGACACCAATCCTGCCCCAAGCCATTATGAGTCCAATTAACGCGCAAACAACTAATGCACTCTCGACTACCTTAAGGGACTAAATAATCATTAATTAGCCTATCCTAAATACAATTTTTTTTCTATATTTAACCAATTAAAAGGATTTAGCCATTCGTACCTTTCTTCGTTCTTTGCTGTAGTTTCTGCAGGAAATAAATGACATTTACAGATTACGTATATGCCAAAACCAGATAAAATAGCACTAAAATAATAATGAAAAACCAAATATATTTACTTCTTTTGTAAAACTTTAGCAGAATAATGACCATCAGAATGATGACCAACACAAGAGCGCCGATGATTCCTCTATATATGGTGTCATAACAAGATCTACATTCTGTGAAGGAAAATGAGAATTGACTATTAACAGCTTATTAAAGACTTTAAAAGGCCGTTTACACGGCAGAAAAATCGGGTACGGACTCGTCAAAAAAGTGGTACGGACCGCACAATTTTAGCCGTTTACACGGATAATGTTCTACTGCAGTTGGGACAAAAAAAGGCCTAAGGACCAAGTTTGGAAGGTTGCGTTTACACAACACTTTTTGGGGGACCGGACCAATTTCTAGCCCCCAGAGGCACGTGGATTTTTACTGCGCTTCCGATCAGCGAAGTTATTATGCAAGCTGACGTAAGAAATGACAAAACGGGTCCGGACCCGTGTTCTTTCGGGTTTTGGGGCCATAGACGTCTATGGCCCCAAATTCTGAAAAAAAAAAACACGGGCCCGGACCCGTGCCAAAAGACATGGTACGCATAGTTTACACGGGCGAAAATGTGAGGTCCGTACTCCTTTTTTGACGGGTCCGTACCCATTTTTTTGTCGTGTAAACGGCCTTTAAGTCGACACATTGCAATTTGATTTTACAGTTTGTTATAATGCGTCGTTGGATGGTACCCCGGGGGGGGGGGGGGAGGGCCGGCGTACTCGATATATCCTTGGGTGGGGAGGTGCGGCCCGGCCCCTCATACCCTGACCCTGTTTAAGACAAAAATCGCTGATTTTTCTATCCTGTTTAAGACAGCATTCCGATTTTTGATACCCTGTTTAAGACATTTAACCCGAAAAAAAATTGCTGTAGTTTAGTGAGGGCTTCCCAGGGGCTTTAGGGAACAAGGGAACTTGGCCATTTATTTTTGGGGAACAAGGGATATCTTAAAATTACTTTTAGGGAACAAGGGAACTTTTGAGTATTTTTCGGGAACAAGGGAACATTGATTATTTAGAGTTTCAAGAAATTTTTATATTTCGTTATGGCAAAAAAGGTCAGAAGATGGCCACTCGTTTCTCTTTTGTCTCCCAGTGCAAGAGGAAAGAGGCCTGGGCGCAATTTTGTTCTTCACAAAAGAACTGGTGACGAGCTTTTGAGCGCGCGGTAACCTGGGAAATTGTGGGGAACATTTAAGAATATTTTTGGGGAACACGGGAACATGGAACATAATTTCAGGGAACAGGGGAACTCAGTAAAAATGAATTTTGGGGAACATTAGAATTTATTTTTGGGGAACAAGGGATAAATTGCTTTTTTATAGGGAACAAGGGAACATGTACCCCCCTGGGAGGCCCTCTTTAGTTCGTAGAAGATACGCGCAGGCTGTTTATCTGTTTATCGTGTTTATGTCATATTACAAGAAGGTCAAAATAAATACACTTTCTCTGCAACAAAAGAAGAACGACATATCAAGGACACTTTAAATTGTAAATCTAAAAACTTAATCTACTTAATTGAATGTAAAAAATGAACTAAACAGTACATCGGGGAAACCAAACGCCAACTGAATGAACGCTTTGGGGAACATCGCCGCTCCATCCTCAATCACCACCATCTTATCAATCCTACTCCTGTTTCAATACATTTTACCCAACCTGGCCATTCTATCAACGACATCCTCCTCATTCCCTTGGAACTCATCCACAACAACCGCGACTCAGTCGCAAAGGCACGCGAGGCCCATCTTATAGATAAAGCGACGACACTTGATCCTCATGGTATAGATAGATGTGATGAACTTAATTAGTGACATTTAGCTTATTTCTTACCAATCACTTTCTGTTATTCTGTTGTATGTCATATTTCATATGATTTATATGTAACGGTCATTTTATTTCTGTATTCATGTTTGTTTTCTAGCCCCCGTAGAAGGTTTGTTTTGCAAACCGAAATATCGGGCAAATATATTCAACTGTTTAATATTTTTTTTTTATTTCACTTCTGTCTCTAGCTTTTCTTCTTGCCGTAAGGATCAGTTTGTCGTTTTTACCATTACTATTTCAAGAAAAGATACCCTGTTTAAGAGAACAATTGATAAAATCGATACCCTGATTAAAACAAAAAATGATAAAATCGATACCCTGTTTTAGACAAAAATCCCGAAAAACATACAATGGCTGGCCGCACGTCCCCATTAAGCCCTTATAAGGGAGTACCCCCCCCCCCCCCGGGATGGTACATGCAATACTATTTATAATCATCAGACTACATGAAGAAGCATTATAAATTAAGAAGCATCATAAATTAAATCACACTACAAGAGAATGGTGGGATCCATAATTTAACTTACATCTACTATTTTCATAAAAGAAATAGAAAAATCAGTGTTTCTATAACAAAATTTACAGAAACACGAGTAAACGTCAGCGATAACGACACACTATATTATATAAGTACTACAGTAGGCAAGCTTTTTCACTGCCGCTTCAAGGTCTGCTAAACTTCAGTGTTTCTAACTCTAAACAAAAGAAACATGGCGAACTATTTTTCCTTCTGAATCTAATTTATAAAGTGACGCATGGGAGGTTTCTATTGTTTAATTGCTGGAGCCTTCCTTGTTTTTATACCGTAAAGCTCTGCAGTAATCTACGCGTTGACCGAATCCATTCAGGATTCAGATGCCGTTAGTGTGTACTGTTTGCTCGCCTCGATAGTCAACTCTGCAGCGTTTTATGAAAAGAGGGCTTTGAACCAACAAGTTATCAAAAAGGCTTTTTTCTAATACAGTCGACGTACCTCTGCGGACAGTTTACTTGGTCCTGAAGATAAGAAAATTCATACAGTCCCTAACTCTATAATACGGAGACCTCTATAATACGGACACCTCTATAATGCGGACACCTCTATAATACGGACACCTCTATGATGCGGACACCTTTATAATGCAGACATCTCTATAATACGGACACCTTTAAAATGGACACCTCTATAATGCGAACACCTCCATAATGCGGACACCTCTATAGAGTATTTTCACTGACGTCATATCAAAATTCAGAAGCAGTTGTCGATTCTAAAATGTTTATGGAATTGTAGAGAGTTTAAAACTACACATCTGGGCCAAATTTGGAAGCGCAAGAGCATTTCATTCAAGAGTTATAGGCGAATGGGTATAGACAATTTTGGTAAGAAATGTATGGAGCGGCCATCTTGGTGTCCCACTCCGGGTCCCACTTTGGGACACCAACATGGAAGGCCAAAAATTTAAAGACTTGAAAGTCTTAATAACACCAAAAATCTCATCACAAAATATTGTATTCACTATAAGAGGCATGAATCGGCTTATAAGCATCTATAATTCATTAATATTAAAAAGTTTCAAGTAGTTCAATTTTGTTTATTTTACAGCTTATCTGAAATAGCGTGATGAGTTGCGTGACACATTTACAACCTTTATAAATCGAAAATGAAACATCGTTAAAACCTGAGACATTTTGTGAAAGATTATAACACTGATATCCACATACCATGTTAGAAACAGCTTTGTAGGATGTATACTTTAGATTTTATAATTTTTATGACGTCATGTGAAAACACTCTATAATGCAGACACCTCTAATACGGACACTCTATAATGCGGACACCTCTCATACGGACACCTCTATTATGCGGGCACCTCTATAATACGGACACCTCTATAATATGGACACATTTATAATGCGGACACCTCTATAATGCGGACACCTCTATAATACGGACACCTCTAATACGGACACCTCTATTGTTATTGTAGGGGTCATCCACTAGATTAGCCTTTGCTATTTGGATGATCCCAACTCACTCTCTATAATGCGGACACCTGTAATACGGCAACCTCTAATACGGACACCTCTCTAATGCGGGCACCTCTATAACGCGGACACCTCTATAATGGGGACACCTCTAAAATACGGACACCTCTATAATGCGGACACCTCTATAATACGGATACCTCTAATACGGACACCTCTATAATGCGGACATTTCTATAATGTGGACACCTCTAAAATACGGACGTCGCTATAATGTGGACACCTATAATGCAGGTACCTCTATAATGCGGACACCTGTAATACGGCAACCTCTAATACGGACACCTCTATAATGTGGACACCTCTATACTATGGACAGCTCTATAATGTGGACACCTCTAGGATGGGGACACCTCTATAATACGGACAGCTGTAATTGGACACCTCTAATACGGACACCTCTATAATGCGGACACCTCTATAATACGGACACCTATAATACGAACACCTCTATAATGCGGGCACCTCTATAATACGGACACCTCTATAATGCGGGTACCTCTATAATACGGACACCTCTATAATGCGGACATCTCTATAATACGGACACCTCTATAATGCGGACATCTCTATAATGTCGACACCTATAATGCAGGCACCTCTATAATTGCGGACACCTGTAATACGGCAACCTCTAATACGAACACCTCTACAATGCGGAACACCTCTATAACACGGACACCTCTATAATATGGACACCTCTATAATGTGGACACCTCTATAATTCGGACTCTTCTATAATGCGGACACCTCTATAATGCAGATACCTCTATAATGCGGACACTTCGGTCTGTCCCTTTGGTGCCTGCATTTTAAAACTGAGGAGGTCCGACTGTGGTTTTTATATATTTTTTTATGTAATGACAACATGTAAAAAGTATATGATATATTTAGTAGAATATCGATTCAACATTGCCATGACATGCATTAAAGGTCGCACTACCTGAATCTGGTGTTGCCTTAGTCGTGTTCTCCCCTCGCGGCTCAGGTGCAGTAGATGTAATTGTTGCTACAGTTTTGGGATCCCTATGCTGAATAATTTTCAGAACTCTTACTGTATATGGACCAATTGTTCCCTTATCAACAGCATCTTTGAGTTCAAAAATGCCTTCATCTGTTGTAACAGGAGTTGTGAACAGTAGGAAGAAGGAGACGATCACACTGCCTTTCCTGTGAGGGAAATTATTAAAAGGTTAAGCAAATGGCATTTTGCAAAATTTAGACGAAAGGTGTTTGGTTCAATCAGAAACCCACAAGTGGGTTGAAACGTGCAACTGTCTCTTGTATGCTTCAAAACAAGCTTCTGATTATTCAATTTGCTAAGAAATTGTTACAGTCATATTTGGAAAATCAAGATAAAAATATTAACCAATCAATTTGCTAGAACAACTTGCTTCCAATCTCCCTGGACCAAGGGATTTCCAAATACAGTAATAAGCAAAAAATGAATATTCAGAAGCTGTGAATGCATGTTACATGTATCAACCCACTTATGGGTTTCTGGTTCAATTAAGCGTTTCATACACCAACCTTAAAGAAGTTACTTGCACTCTGTTAAAGTTGGTTTTATTCTGGTACACCTTATTTACCTGAAAAGTATAATGTATAAGAAAGTAGTTCAAATGTCAAAAAATATAACTGAAGAACTTGTGTTAAAATCAAGTTTATTTTACGAGATTTGGGTACTGCGATGGGCAATATGATGGCACAGTGCAATGGTACTGCGATGGGCAATATTGTCTTGCATAAAGAGAAAAAGACAGAGAGGGAATCGCCCCGTGCGTATATAGCCCTTGGGATATGTGAATTTCACTCAATAAAAGTTATTTTATTAAAGTCATGGAAACGAAATTCTGTTAACCGAGAAGTCCAAAAACGCAAGTCTTTAAATTCCACTTGGGGAAGCCATACTAAATATCCAACAGTCGCCATTAGACAATAGAGAATTTAAGATAGGGGACTACGGTCAGCAAGTACGGTTGGACGAGCACTAGGGATCTGGGTCGAAGTGTTATGCGGATGACTACTTTTCCTTCGCTCACCGTACTTCACCATAGCAGTTGTACGACGTTGAATCGAACCGTGGTTTCGTGTTGCGAAGGCTTCTTTGGTAATTATTTCTTTTGTTATTTGAATTTTAACCGCATTTTAGCTTAAGGAAGACGAAAATGGTTAAGCTGTCCTCTCTTGAAGATTTTGTGAATTTTTAATTTAATTAATAAGATGTTTCGCACATTGCCTTTCTCAGTGACAGAATTAATGGACCATCTTCATCATCTCCGTGATTAAACACATTTTCAACTTATGTTTAAATATTAATTTGTGTATAATAACAGTCTTACGTATCCTTCGTCTCTTACCTACTCTGTTTTTAAGTTTTTCTCGTTTTAGTTTGCTCCTTCTGCCCTCTGTATCGCTTTTGTTGCTGTTCTTTTTGTTCGCAAAGTCATTTAGTAATTTAACATTAGAATGATTTGTCCTACTAGCGCTGCCGATTATTCTACAAGTCTGGAAACAAATGAGCACAAAATATATAATTTCTTACTATTCGTTTTAGTTCGTTTTTTGCTTATCGGTACTATGCACATTCTGTTAAGTTCGGGATACATTTTCGAAAACGTTTTCTAACAGTTCATAAAAGTAGTTTGTTTATCAAATTTGCTGTTAGCGGCACAAAGCGCCACCGTTCCCGCCAAAAGTGTTCATAGTCGACCCAGTCCCCAAGCATGCTCTCAGAGACATGTCCAACCGTAGCTTTTTAACCGTAGTCTCCCATCTTAAATTCTCTAATGCCACGTTGACACCCGATGACGTCACAATGAACTTTCATAGACGACGCCGGAAAACAACTTTGGTTTTACATGACGTCAAAAATAACTTTAGTGAAATTCGCGTATCCCAGACAAAAAGCAATAGACATAAAACAAAATTGTGGTTTTAAATGTACCTCTTTTGCAAACGATTTCGCAAACGCTTTGGCAGGCGCACTGTTAATATTCTCATAATCTGACTGGTATATAGCCTTCGCTCCATTCTCCTGTACCACCGTCACTTCAAGTTGAAATTCCTCTCCTAGAAATAATTTGAAACAAAAACATTTACCAAGAAATTGCTGCTGCCCTACATATTGTAGCAGATATGAGCATCCCGAAGGTTGAGCCTTTTAGTGCAAGCCAGTACAAATGATCTTACTGACAGTTTACTGATTGTGGATAGGGAGTGGGAGGGGCAGATTCCCGCAAACGAGGAAACATTGTTGCGGAAATATTTATTCTCAGAATGTTTCTTGGGCGCGCAAACGAGCGTGAAACAATGTTTCTTAGCCGCGCAAACGAAAAAAAACATTATACTGGGAAACAAATGCACGCTGACATATGGGATACGGCTCTGCGCATGCTCAATTTAGTGCAGTCTGGAGCAGTCCTCGCGACCCTGGAATCTAGGCAACATTGTTTCCTCGGCGCGTAAACGGGAAAACATTTGTTGAAGAAACAAAATGTTTCTGAAAAAAGTCAGAAACATTTTTTGTTTCTCGGAAGCAAGAAATGTTTCTGCAACAAATGTTTCCTGTCCGCGCAAACGGGGAAACATTTAGGGAAACAATGTTTACGCAACAGCGTTTCCGCAACAATGTTTCCTCGTTTGCGGGGGCCTGGTAGAACTTTTCAAATATTTGTTAGATTATCATGTTTGTTTACTATTACTGCATACGTGGTATATTGCTGAATGCCTGCGATACTGAAATTTCGGGCTCGCAAGACTTAAAAGGCGGTTTTTTTTTTCCTGAATTTGAATGACATTTTAAGAGGTTTAAATAAGGGATAAAAGAAAGAAAATGATTTTTGAACACCAACAGACAGTTGATATCCAAGCAAGAGTTCCCCAGGTTTGCTAGTGGAGTAATTTGTGTCTATTTATTAATCATGAACTACAAATTCTAATTTTAAAACTTCATTAAATCTTCAATATTTCTTATTTCTTTAAATTTTACAAATCCTTTGAGAAAAACTATTTCCTCCCAAACATACTCAAAAGTCACCGAAAATTTTACAAATCACTCCGTAACATAGATTCATGTAATGAGCATAGAGTTTTTGGAATTATGTTAAACGTGAACGAGATATTTCCATTAAAGCCATGTCAAGTAGCGGAAAATGGCGTTCAGGTGGACCACCGCCTTTAACAGTCCCTTAAAGTTTTTTAAGTCTTAACTCTTGAAATACTCAAGTATACCTTAAAGGGGAATTAAGGGCTACATAGCCTGATTCTAAGACGATCCGAGGACGCTTGTTTTCCAGTGAAAGGATTGTTGACTATTTTCTCTATTATCTATTCTATATATATTTTTTCTAGATACATAGAAATTGACGTAAAGCCTTAGAAGTGAATGTATTAAGCAAAGCAAGGCTTACTTGTAACTTTAACCAAAATAACAAAGTTGTCAGATCCCAGGTTATTTAACGCAGTACAAGTATAAATTCCACCGTGGCTGTCACTTATATCTCTAAGATCGAGATATCTGTCATTTCTAACAATTCCGCTAGCTGAATTCGTCCAAACATACTGTGGACTTGGATTTCCCTTCGCTAGACATTCAATGGTCACACTTGCTCCAGCCATTATTTCCCATGTGGCTGTTTGAGGTTTGACAATTTCTGGAGAATCTGACATCAGGGAAAAAACAGAGTTATTTATAAAATATGATGCCAATTATGGCTCTCGCACAAGAGCCACATGCATGTAGCAGCCATATTAGACTGGAGCTTTACCCTTATTCTGTGGCACGCAGCAACTACAATGTAGGACAACTGCTACTCCCCCTTGAATGGGATGCTAGTGCATCGAAGGGTCACCCCATTATTATGTTGCCGCCATCCATTCATACACCTGACCACGGTTGTTCAAAAGGGTGGATAGCGCTATCCACCGGATAAATCACTATCCAGGCGATAAGTATAAAGAAAACCTGTTGTGCTATCCGCTGGATTATGATTTATCCGGTGGATAGCACTATCCACCCTTTTGAACAACCGGGCACGTACAGGGTGGTATGGAGAGAGACAATATGAAGCAAAGAATGAAAAACACATGAAGAGACAACATGAAGAGACAACATGAAGCAAAGTTTCTTGTCTAAGGTAACAACAGGGCAGCAGACACCGGGCCTCGAACCAAAGTTCAGGTCGAACGTCTAACCCGCTAACCACTACTCCATTATACCTTCACATGATGTCAATAAACGTGTGTTATAAAACTTGATGACTATGAGTTTGTTTGAGTATGTTTGTTTGCTTCTGCCTTTTTCAAGAGTTTTCCATTAAAAGTTCATTTAAGCTCCACTTATTATTAAGAAGTCGACATTACCAGTACATTTCATTATCTATTGGATTTGTTTGTAATATACTGAATTCTACGCGCATTTTGATTGATTATCACCTGTGATCTAATATATATAGCTGGGCTGAGACTAACAGCGTAGATCAGCTCTGAACAGAAAGCCGATGACAAGCTTAACTAAGGTGAAAGGTCGGAAGCACAAGAATTAAGATTGACGTCCGGGCTATTTTTCAATTTTAGCACTTCTCAAAAACAGTATTACGCGACCGTCTGTAAAGCACATTTAGACCGCACAAAAGTTCACAAAAACAACTTTTTCTCAGTCTAGAATAACTAGTATGACTAATTTCCGAATAAAATACACCTGTTGCGTATCAAACATTGCCCAAGAAACTGATTTGGAAATCAACATTGCAAAAAATACACGAACATATTTGCATAAGGCGACGCGGGTGAAGTTAGAACTATAAAATCCAAGTCTTGTTTGTTTACAAAAAATCGCTTTTCAACCTATGTAATGAATGAACAAACGCATAAAAATTGAAAACATAATCTTCTTTCGAAAAGTTTTATTCTAATTTCCATAAGATTATGTTTAAAAGCAAAACGCGTACCATTTATAGCGCATCGAGGTCGAGCTGTCTTCGATGAAATTCAAGAAATCAATACGACTGAATTTGAGCACGTTTTATAAACAATTCTCCAAAACTAACGAGAACACAAAGAAAAAGTCAATCAGATTGATATCAACATAAATTCCCATCGAATAATGTAATTTGTTTAAAATTTAAGTCCCTCGACTGCTTGGAAATTCTTTAAATCTCCGACGCTTCTTCGGTTCTAAAATCCAAAGAAAAAACATTTTTCCCGCATTGCTTCCGCATTGATAGAACTTATGAAGTTTCTCGAAGCAAGATTTTATCCCTGAAAGCTCTTCTTTTTCCAGCTACAGTGGCTTCTGAGTATCCCTTACTTAGTATCCCTGTCTTAACCCTATTTTGCCTGGGCAGGAAGGGGGGGGGGGGCACAAAGTGTACGCGCTAACTTTCAACATTCATAGCTTCCTTAATATGTCATCAAACTTTGTGACTTTGCCTTAAATTTATCTGGCAACAATTTGATAGGACATGTCATTGATCACGTGACATGATGTTTCCACAGCAACAAGATTTTAACAGCCATGTTTTTTTGTAATTTGCATATTTTTACCTTTGAATAAAGAAAAACAATGTTTATTGCTATAACTTTTACATTTTTACGTCATTTAGCGTTTATTTATTGGTTTTGATTAATTTTGAGTCAATTTGGACGGTTTTTAAGAGGTTTTGAAAAATTTCAGAAATCCAGGATGGCATGACGTCATCGTTCCATTGTGCAGATCCGCAAAGGAAACAGTTTTGGGCGTACTATGTATCCTCTTGGTTTCCTTGTCATAGCCTTGATATTCTTGAAGTTACGAAGAGGGGGGGGGGGGGGTGGGGAGTAATACAATGTTTCCCCCACCCCCCATGCTCAGGAACTCAAAAAAGGCCCAGGCAAAATAGGGTTGAGCAGCAACCGGAAAAAGTGCAGGGAAATAACTACTTTAATTTAAAAACGGTTTTCGCCGCTAAATGCAGCAAAAGATCCATCAAAAGTGTTTACCGGGCTGACGTGACATCGGCCGTGTAGCCGCGCGAAGAACAAAGCCTCGCTTTGGTTTCAAAATTGCTAAGATCCCGGATGTTACGCGACATCATACGCGCCCGCGAGCTAGCCCTTCCCAACGATCGGACGAACACACATGTACGGACGCGCGCCCGCGAAACATTCCGCTAGCCACGATCATGAAAAATGACGGGCATAGGTTCTATGAGTATGGAGCTACTCGAGCGGGCCTTCGGCCCGCGAGAGCTCCGCTATTACAGTAGAGACACACAGCTGACGCTTCTTTCAACATGGCGGATAGTTTTAAAAATGTGGACAAGATTATTCCGGAAAGGGCAAGTGAATGCCTATGAAAATCGAAAAGTAAGGTGTTGACAATTACTAAAAGATAAAGACGAAACCGAAGCGAAAAGTGGCTTTGTTGACGTGAAAAAGCCACAGGCACAGTCAGGCTAGCTTTTCTACCCTTATGTTGTATAAAAAAGTAGATTCCATTTTGTCATTCGCCTGTTCAGTTACAGATCACGGAAGATGTCATGAAGTGCTAAGAATAACAGTGATCAACTCGCCTGCGGATCGTTGGCCACTTTTTTGTTCTTACCGCATTTTGACTTAACCTCTGATCTATATCTGAACGCACGGCATAATGGAATTATTTTGATAAACAGAAACACCTACGTACAGCGGACAGTGATTTCAGCGGTATCTACCGCAGGGCTTTCCACTCCATTACTGGCTGAACATTGATACCGTATCATGTTATCAGCGTTCTCAGGGCTCCCCAAATTCACTGTGAGTGACGAATGTTGCGACAACACTTGATCTGATGCACCAACTTTGGTCCAAGATATGGACGGTTTAGGTTTACCAGATGCATTACAAGAAAGTGTGATGCTGTTTCCCTTCACAACAGTGGCTGAAGCAGGATAGACATTCACCGAAGGTAGGACTAAAGGGACGAGGTGGAAGCATAATATAAGGCAATTATTTTCTTAATTAAGTGTTTGGAAGTATAAGAAGTTAAAATATAACCACTCTAGGGAATTTCAAAAGCTGGAGCTTTTAAAAAATGCACAAAGGTTCACCTTATGAAAATCAACTTTGCAATATATAAACCGGGTTAATCCCACCTGATCTAATTCCAATTGATCCGAAACATCCGTTTTTTATCTTTTTTGGTGAATACAATGTCAAAGGAGACAACTTGGCTTGTTGTTTGCATCTTGTGAAATTGCATCAAAGATCGCAAATAGCTTTCTTATAGTAGTGTTTATATCTAGTCCAAATTTGGTTTCAATGGTGTATAAAGCAAATCTTTTACAGTTTCCTTTTTACATTGTTTATCTTACCTACGACAGTGATGCTGACTGTAGCATTGTGTCCTGTGCCAATAATGTTGATAGGAACACATGTGTACACTCCATCAGCGTCAACACTGACGTTCAACACACCTGAACTGCTGTTGCCAATAATGGTATCATTAAAGTAGAACTGATACACATGAGCATTAGGGCTAGCATCTGTACTACAGATTAATGACACGGTATTGCCGCGTAATACTTTGGTGTTACTTGGAACATTTGTAAGTGATGAAGTAGATGGACGATCTGCAATGGAATTTAGTATCATAATCATAATGTTAAAGTGCCTATGAAATGAAATTTTAGACCCGTTTTTTTATACTCAGACTTGAAGTTCATGTTCCACTGATTCATAATTTTCCAATTTAAGTTTTGGTCAAGCGCACAATCTATTTTTTTCTTACCTCAAAGTTGCCCTATTTGAGCGAAAAATATGGGACAACCAGCGCGCGGTCAAAATATGCAAGTTAGTACTTGTGACGTCAACAGTTGAGCAGACCATCGTAGTCAACATGGTAGACCAAATTCATAATCGCAGGACATTTCCAACTGAGCAAAACTGCAAAAATATAGCTAAAAAAGTAGTTTGTTTACGAGAAATACTGAAAAGTTTGAAAGCGACACCGCATATTTGGCATTTTTGCACAACTGATGACGTCACCATGTTTTTTGCTTCTGCTTCTGTTTTTCTGCCGTAAGGATCAGTTTGCCGTTTCTTTTGTTTCACTTCAAGTATTAATACTGATCTAGGTCTGGAAACCCAGATCCGGTCATTCTCGACGGTTCGCTGCAGTGGTCGTGCATTCTATGTTTCCTTTTATACTAGTTGCAGGCCCCAGGGCACGAAAGGTTCATTTTTGACCAACTTTGGACGTCCCAAAAAAATACTTTTCGTTGCTTGACCGTAACTTAAATTGGAAAATTATGAATTATGAATTGTTAGTATAAAAAACGGGTCGAAAATTTCATTTCATTTCACTTTAAACAATCATGTTAAGTGGATTCAAATACTTACAAAACATTTATTTAGCAATTCTTGATCGCGCCTCTTCAGTTAAACATCTGATCGTGCAAGATTGAGATTATACTAGAATTAAACGTATTTATAATCTAACACTTTCATTCAGGAACATAGCTATAGCACACGACGTTAAGCTGAAGAGAACAATGAAAAGAACGTAATACAGACTTACAATGAACGGTAATATTTGAAAAAGCTGAGGCAGGACGCCCAACTCCATTACTGGCTGTACATTGATACTGGATCACGTTATCAGGGGTCCCAGGTCTGCTCACATTCATAACAGCGAGTGACGGTGTATTAGAGAGGACCTCAGAACTGCCAAATCTGATCCATGTTATGGTGGGTTCAGGTTTGCCAGATGCATTACAAAAAAATGAAAAGTTGTTTCCCTCTATCACAGTGTTTGCTGTTTTTTCGATTATTACTGACGAAGCATCTGCAAATTAAAATGAAATAAATATTAGCACATTTACATAAACAGGAGCACTTCAAAATGAAAAAGGCAAACATCGTGTATAACAAAAAGAACAATCTATTATAAAACAATCATGTATATGAACTGAATTTAGAGATGCCATGTTGAACACTATCTACTGACTCACCAACCGCGGTGATGTTGATAGAAGCATTGTGTCCTGTGCCGACTGTGTTGATAGGAACACAGGTGTATACTCCATCTGTCTCAACAGTGAGGTTGAACAAACCCGAGCTGCTGTTACCAATAAGGATACTATTGACAAAGAACTGATACACATGGGCATCAGGGTTTGCTTTTGTACTGCAGATTAATGACACGGTATTGCCACGCAGCACTGTGGTGTTATTAGGAACAGTTGTAAGAGCTGACGTAGATGGAAGGTCTAAAAACCAATTGGAATACACTAAGTACATATATGAAATTATCAAATAACGGTACGGTTTAATTTGTATTCCAAGTATCAAAAGTAATTCATTACTTTGATTTATTTAAAACAAACGAATGAATTACTGCTTAAAAGCATGGCATTTAAAAAGAAAAACAAAACACATGTGACTTTGACAGTTGGAATATGTTATGTTTGTATAAGTTAACTTAGGAGAACACGAAAACGAAAGTAACGTAGACTTACAAAGGACAGAAATATTTGCAACAGCTATAGCAGGACTCTCCACTCCATTACTGGCTGTACACTGATACTGGATTGTGTGATCAGGAGTTCCAGGTCTGCTCACATTCATAACTGTGAGTGATGGTGTATTAGAGAGGACCTCAGAACTGCCAACTCTGATCCATGTTATGGTGGGTTCAGGTTTGCCAGATGCATTACAAAATAATGAAATGTTGTTCCCCTCTATCACAGTGTCTGCTGTCTTTTCGATTATTGCTGACGAAGCACCTGCAAATTAAAATTAGTTTTTAGGATTATTAGCACATTTACATAAAAAGGAGCACTTCAAAATGAAAAAGTCAAACATCGTGTATAACAAAATAAAAAAAAAAACAATATATCATAAAAGAATTGTGTACGAACTGTATTCGGAGATGCCATATTAAACACTGACTCACCAACTGCGGTGATATTGATGGAAGCATTATGTCCTGTGCCGACTGTGTTGATAGGAACACAGGTGTATACTCCATCTGTCTCAACAGTGACGTTGAGCATACCTGAGCTGCTGTTACCAATAAGGATACCATTGACATATAACTGATACACATGGGCATCAGGGTTTGCTTCTGTACTGCAGATTAATGACACGGTATTGCCACGCAGCACTGTGGTGTTATTAGGAACAGTTGTAAGAACTGAAGTAGATGGAAGATCTAAAAAACAATTGGAATGAATACAGTAAACATACGGATGTTTAAAATATTTTGTACGCTATAATTTTTACTCCACGTACACGTACCAAAATGTTTACCTTAAATTAATTTCTTTGATTTATTTGAAACAATCAAACGAATTGCTGCTTTGAAGCCTAGCATTTTCTATTGAGGAATGGAGCACGTGTGATCCTGACCGGTTGACACTTGGAATATGTCTTGTTCAGTTTGTATAAGTTAAACTTAAGAGAACACGAAAAATAAATTAACGTAGACTAACAATGGACAGAAATATTTGCAACAGCTATAGCAGGACTCTCCACTCCATTACTGGCTGTACACTGATACTGGATCATGTGATCAGGGGTCCCAGGTCTGCTCACATTCACAACTGTGAGTGATGGTGTATTAGAGAGGACCTCTAAACTGCCAACTCTGATCCATGTTATGGTGGGTTCAGGTTTGCCAGATGCATTACAAAATAATGAAATGTTGTTCCCCTCTATCACAGTGTCTGCTGCCTTTTCGATTATTACTGACGAGGCATCTACAAAAATAATTTTAGGATTATTAGCAAAAACAACATATTCATAAACAGAAGCACTGGAAAGGCATACATCATGTATAACAAATAAACAATTATAAGAGAATCATTTGAATTCAGGGATGCCATGCTAACCACTATCTACTGACTCACCAACCGCGGTGATGTTGATAGAAGCATTGTGTCCTGTGCCAACTGTGTTGATAGGAACACAGGTGTATACTCCATCTGTCTCAACAGTGACGTTGGACACACCCGAACTGCTGTTACCAATAAGGATACCATTGACATAGAACTGATACACATGGGCATCAGGGTTTGCTTCTGTACTGCAGATTAATGACACGGTATTGCCACGCAGGACTGTGGTGTTATTAGGAACAGTTGTAAGAACTGAAGTAGATGGAAGGTCTAAAAAACAATTGGAATACATTGAGTACACATATGGAATTATCAAATAAGGGTACGGTTTAATTTGTACGTCAAGTATCATCAAAAGGCTTAACTTTAATCCATTACTTTGATTTATTTAAAACAAACGAATGAATTACTACTTAAAAGCCTGGCATTTTCTATTGAAGAACAAAACACATGTGACTTTGATACTTGGAATATATTATGTTTGTATAAGTTAACTTAGGAGAACACGAAAAAGAAAGTAACATAGACTTACAAAGGACAGAAATATTTGCAACATCTATAGCAGGACTCTCCACTCCATTACTGGCTGTACACTGATACTGGATCATGTGATCAGGGGTCCCAGGTCTGCTCACATTCACAACTGTGAGTGATGGTGTATTAGAGAGGACCTCTAAACTGCCAACTCTGATCCATGTTATGGTGGGTTCAGGTTTGCCAGATGCATTACAAAATAATGAAATGTTGTTTCCCTCTATCACAGTGTTTGCTGTCGTTTCAATTTTTACTGACGTAGCATCTGCAAAAATAATTTTAGAATTATTAGGAACAACAACATATTCATAAACAGAAGCAGTTGAAAATGACAAAAGGCATACATTATGTATAACATATAAGCAATTCTAAAAGAATCATTTGAATTTAGAGATGCCATGTTAACCCCTATCGACTGACTCACCAACCGTGGTGATGTTGACAGTAGCATTATGTCCTGTGCCTACTGTGTTGATAGGAACACAGGTGTACACTCCATCTGTCTCAACAGTGACATTGAACACACCCGAGCTGCTGTTGCCAATAAAGATACCGTTGACATAGAATTGATACACATGGGCATCAGGGTTTGCTTCTGTACTACATATTAATGACACGGTATTGCCGCGCAGCACTGTGGTGTTTTTAGGAACACTCGTAAGATTTGAAGTAGATGGAAGGTCTAGAAAGGAAGTAAGGGAGAGAGACAACTTTATTTATACATGGTAACTCAGTCAGCTCGGCAGATAAGTATAATCAGTAAACATACTATATTATCAAATAAATGTACCTTGTAAGTTGTGCTTGTATAAAACAAACAAACAAACAAACAAATAAGACTACACTTGTACATGTACAAATTCAAAAGTCTGATAATTTACTAATCGTCATCTGGGATACACCATACTAGATTTTTATAGTTCTCCAAAACCTCAAAAACCAGTCCAAACTGGTTCCAAAATGGTATACAAAATGTAAACGTTTCGAGAATATACTTTCAAATTTTCATTAAAAGGTAAAAAATATCCAAATTTTAAAAAGCATGGATGTTAATTTTTGCTGCCGTAGAAACGTACCAATGAGATGTCTTTCCAAAGTGTTGCCAGATAAAGTGTTAGGAAAGTCATACAGTCTGGTGGTATTTGCTTTTATATTAGAAAAAATATATATATGAATTTTAAAAGTCAGCGCAGGTATGTTTTTCAATTTTAAAATTGTAACGTACATGGTTTGAAGATTTCATTAGAATAAACTTCAGTTTTTTGGTGCTAGTTGGATTAAGATTTACAAATCATGCTCTTCAGGGTCGTAAATGCCGTTGTGTTTATCATTTAAAAGCGCAGGGTTACCGTTATAACAACCAAAGGTAGGCTGACAACCGCCGCAAGTCGACCAGCTCTACTGGAAACAACGTTACAATTATCGTTGAACCTGTATTTAGTAGAACCAAAGGTACTGCACTAAAGTAATATAGCAAAAATGGAAAACATTTATATATACAGCTATATATACAGCTATTTCAATTAACGTTGTCGGATAAAAGCTCAAAGCTACAACCAAGATAATTGGGAGCGGCGCAAAAGAGACGTTTTTCTCGCTCGTCGCATCGCTCATTCGCTCATTCATCGCTCATTCGCGCCGCATCGCTCATTCGTTTCGCCGTTCCCAACTATCTGCATGCCTGGAACAGGCGCTCGGTTTATTCGTTCGGTCTTAACTTGTAGGCTTTGAGCTTTGAGCTTTAAGCTTTCACCCGACAACGTTAATTAAAATAGATGTATGCGAATTTACTTACATTTCACTGTTAGAGTAATAAATTCTGTCGGTCCTTCACCATACTCATTGAATGGAGTACAACTGAAGTTCACTTGATTTATTTTTTCATTGATTGATGTCGTATACACCGCAATATTACTGCCAGTTGTGGTGTTAAACAAACTTTTCTGTCCTCTGTAGAATCGATACTTTGCAGGTGGGTCTGCACGTGCACTACAGATGAGGGTAAAATTGGAATCTACAGCAACAGTGTTGTCTGCCTTCAAATTAGTTGTCAGATTTGTGTTTATTGGACTGTAGTCTGTAACAAAGAACGTTTGAGCTTAGTAAGTATGAAAATGTGCATTTGTTATTTTTCCTATTAATATGTATTTAATGGTACAGACGAAAGACTAAACCCACAGGTACTTATGGCAGGAAGACAACTCTCACGGACGTTGCCACTGGCTCCAACCATGAGCGCTTAGTTTCGATTTTTATAAAATGAAGTACAAAAAACATTGCTACTCCTGCTGGCCACAATTATTCTCCATTACATATTTAATTACTCCAAACATGGTTAACTTATGACAATATTTAGAAATTGTATTGTAAAAGAGGACAGTCTCATTGTTTTCGCATTGTGTATGTTATCATAAATACTGTTTGGACTTACTTTGCACAGTGATAAAGACATCCCTGCTGGCCGGGTTTCCGATTCCATTACTAGCAGTACATCTGTAGGCTCCTTCATCCTTTACACCACTGATGGTCAAAGGAAAGATGACAACACTGTTATCAGACACTTTTATCCAGCTGATTCCCGGTGCTGGATGACCAGTAGCTGAACAGTTGAGATGAACTGTTTCATTCGGAGTGACTGTCTGATTACCAGAAATGTCGTTGATGACTGCAGGAACTACAAAGTCGAACCAACAAAATATAAGGACCTAAATATGAGCACCTTTTTATCATCATAAACCAACAGCAGTTCACTTGCAGAAAAAGAAATGATAGGCCGAGTTCAAAGTGGAGACTTTTTTATGTTCATAATGTTCAATGTCATTGTCATTGTCAATGTTATGAACCAAGCAACCAATCAATCAATTAATCAATTTGATTAATATCATCTTTATAAGACACCAACGTTATGAATACAGTCAGTCTGCTAATACAGAAACGGATCTTCGTAGATCGAATATCATGGATTGACTTAATAAAAATCCTCCTCGGACGTACTAGCAAGTTCTTTTCAGAAATTAAAGTCCACAATCTTACCTGTTACCTCAACCCGTATATTGTATGCCCATGTATCTGATCCTACTTGTATCCTGCACTGGAATGTAGCGTTCTCTCTTTCTGACACCGTTTTTAATATCACTGTAGAATATTCATTCGTACTATTAATGCTAAACCGTGCTCGGTAGTCATTCCTGTCATTTAAGGAAGAGATTCCATTCAACACAAAGCCGATGTCATCTGGCTGACTGATACCATCCCCGATAGCAAAGTAGGTGAAATCGATATCCTGGCCATCTAATAGAGTGTAATTCCACTTCAAAGTAACATTAGAACTTCCATTTATCGCTTCAGTAACAGCAGTTTGAATATTTGCTATCCCTGGGTTGGTTTGATTCCAAGCTGGAGGAGGCGCAGTCCACATAAATATAGCGTCTGGAAGAAATCATTATTGTGCAAACGTCAGTTACACCCCTAAAGTTTACTCTGCCTAGATGAACTTTAACTTCGCAAAGTATAAATGGATCGATGTAGCTACGCAATATCTCAGTGAATTGTTTTTTAAAAACAGTAATATATACTCATACTATACTAGAAGGAAAATGTTCTGCATCCTTTAAAACCTAGGCCCAGTTTTGGAAAGGTACATAAAGGTAAATGTACCTTCAGATACAGCGGATTCACGAAACTCTTCACCTCGGTTATATCAAAGAGGCCGGCACCGGGCCTGGGTATAACTCACGGGCAAAGCAATTGGGGGTGTTTGTACACAGCACATCAAACGGTAACATATTTGTTGTTCAAATGATTAAGAAAGACTCACTACGCAAATATCGTTTTTCCAAGATTTTAGCCTCAGTTGCACCAGTCTCTGCTAACTGCTTCCGTTGTGGCTCGACCTTCCAACCGTCCAGTAGCAATTTACAGTTACTAAATTAATGCCTCTCTGCTTCTTTCTAGAGTTTAGCTAACCTTCGAATCAACGAAAGCTGACGATGTTAATGCTTGGTGCAGTCTCTAACTAAGAATTTCGGCAAGACATTAGTGTAAAAATTTAAGCCCAGAGAGGAACATGTGTTGCCACAGAAAAAAGTGCCTCCTCTAAAATATCTCACCTTGGCACTTTTTGATCTGATAGAAATTTATCTCATATATACTTCAAACCGTCTGCAACGCTGTCTGGTTCCTCTTAGAAAATGGCACATGGACGGATCTAAGCGGACAATTACAGTTTCGTTGAAAATGAAATTTTCTCTTCCAAAACTGGGATCGAGCTCTGAACTTTGATACGTACGATTCAATGCTTCTTTCCGCGGCATTTTTAAAGAGAACGTGTGCGGCGTATGACTGCAATCAGTGAACCGCGCTATGGCAGTGTTCAAGTAAACAAAAATTGTTTTGAAGCATTGTATTATGAATTTATAAGGAAATGTACAGTGGAAACGTTGAAAAAGGCTCATGTCAATGCGTCTTCACTTCTTGAACAGTTTAAAAATGGCAAGATAAATCAATTATGAAAGCGATTTCACGTAAATAGAATACTGATCGGCAAGAACTATGATGAAGATGTAATAAAAATAAGTTTTAAAACAGTTTCGCAGAAAAGTTGAAATAATTTCGTGGAATACTGAAAGACCTCAAGTCTGTTTCAAAATTAATGCGTACATTCCCAGCAGACAAATATATGTTTACAGCTGATTAAAACCGAAGTCAAGATATTGTTGGTAACAAGTCGTGAGTGAATCAGTGTAATGGTAATGAAAAAAATCGATTAAACAAAACGTAAACAAATGTGAAATGTGATAGCGCTGTAGATCATTGGGCGTCAGAGTAGAGCATTACGAAATCTTATAGTGTCAAATTCCCAATAGTACTTAACGGGAGAAAGAAAGCTTCCTTACCTGATAAAGGGACAAAAAGGCAGATGACAAGAAAATAGCAATCTGTTTGAAGTTCCGCCATCATACAACTGCGTTCCATAACAAGGTTTCACAGAGCATGCGCTCTTTCGATAGGTGGAACACTGCATGCATAGAATTACAAAGAATAGATGGACTCCCTAAGTGACTCAGATTAAATTTGCTTTCAGGGAATAACTCGCGAGGCCGGTTTTTCTCTTTTCCCGATAAATCCGGTAAAACAGAAATTTACTCTTCCATTTGCCGCCGAAATTTTCAGAAATTCTAATCGGAATTTTAGGTCGAATGGATCGCAGCTTGGAAGAGAATATCATTAAATATATTTGCATATGTCTGAGCCTTCCTCTAAAGCTAGCCTCCCTCTGAAGAAGTGTTCTATATATATAGCTACGTATCAAAAGAGGAACGCGGTCGTTATTGATGGCGAAACTTCAATCATATTGCTATTTTCTTGTCATCTACCCTCTTACTTATGTTCCTTTATCAGGTAAGAAAGCTTTCTTTCTCCTGTGAAGTTCTATTAGGAATTTAAAGAACCAGTTTTGTTCAATATGCACTGCGCGCTGCGAGCATCGCCGGCCATTTTCGTGATGTTAAAAATTCCGGTAGGTCTTGTCCATTTGCTTCGGCCATCTGAGTTCTTGTACGTCGCTCTTAGCTGTTTATTCAAGTACTTTATTTATCAAACAACGTATTTTAATATAACAGGTTTAAAGAGAACAGAAGCACGAGACGATATAATTCCTAGTACTCGATTGAATGTTTACCGCGAGAAAAGCAAAACCCCGGAAAACAAGAGAAGCCTCGCTCCCGTGACCTACAGCGCTATCACATTTCACATTTGACTCACTCACGACTTGTTACCAACAATATATTGACTTCGTTTTTTAATCAACTAAAAACTTATATTTTTCTGTTGAGAATGTACGCATTAGTTTTGAAACAGATTTGAGTTCTTTCACTTTTCCACGAAATTATTCAACTTTTCTGCGAAACTGTTTTCTACGTTCGTTTCTAGCTGCGCAATACTGAACTCATTGAGTATTTTTTATCTGAAAATACTCGGCTCCTTTTCCTCACCTAAATGCGTGTTTCTATGACCAGCAGAGGATTTACAACATTGATGTCGTGCTTTCTTTGCATTGTAATTGTATTTTTCGCGAACTTCCGTGGCTTAGGTGAATATAACTTTGTATATAAATAGCTATTAATTTTACATCACATCATACATTATGCTTCGTTTGCTTAAATTTGAGTATTTTTATAGATGGAGTATGTCAGTGGACTGCACCTCCTCCGGCCTGGAATCAATCTATTCCTGGAACAGCCGATATTCGCACTGCTGTTATTCGAGTAGTGAACGGGAGTACAAATTATGATTTGACATGGAATTATACTCTACCTGCTGACCAAAGTATAACACTTACCTTCTTTGACATTGGTGATGGTTTCAGCCAGCCAGACAATATTGGGTTCGTGTTAAGTGGACGTTCTACTATCAACGATAGGCATGAATATCAAACTCGGTTCCGCATTGAAAGTATGAGAGAATTCTCGACTTTAATAATAAACACAGTGACTGAACGAGAAGGGGCAACCTTCCAGTGCAAGCTTCAAGCGGGTTCCACTACATGGGCTTACAACATACGAGTTGAGGTTACAGGTAATTATTTAATCCGCCGAATAGTCACACCATTAAGATTATTTTAAGGTGGTCCATACTCTCAAATTAAATTTACAATCAACGATACGAAATGTATATATAAATTAGATATTGTAACTGGTACTGGTGTCACTACTATTTTATTTTTAAAGAAAACGTTAAAAACGTGAGTAGAAATACATGGAAAGTAATCTTTGAAGTATTTTGTGTCAAATAACTTAGTAAGCTTTTTGCGTTGTTATATCCTTATGTCAACTATTTTTATTGTAAATCTGTTAGTTTACCTTCCCACGCATAGCTGGATCTTCAAGGCATTGATTACGAGAAACCTTTTAAAAAATTATTTTGGTGTAGCAAGAACACCAAATTGCAGTTTTATAGTGGCGCTGCACTGACAACTGTGTAAGTGAGACCTGTTTTCCCGGGGTGTTTGCATGCGCCATGACAATAAGAACATGTATAGGTATTAATAGCAAATCCATCACTGTTTTTCTAGCGTTTCAGTGATTATGTTGCCGTACTGCATGTTTTGTAATTTTTAAAGGCATGTTACGGTTACGTCCGCTCCTCTGTCAGTTTGTGAAAAATGTTTACATATATAGACGTATACACACACGCTTTATTTCATATCGGATTTGAGAATAGCACAATAACTGCATGCTGTTGTTTGTCCAGCTTTGGTATTTGAAGATGACTGATGACCATGATCATTTCTTCAAGGAGACCTACTACCTATCTGCATGCTAATTTACCTTCAAACATTAAGCTAACAAATACATAAAGGAACTAGGTTAAACACTTTGACTGCAAGAGCCGTCATGTGGTTATAATTTTTGTGTATAAAATAGTGCAGTTGAAAGCTATTGAGCAGCACTTTCCTGTGGTACAGCTGTTTATTATACTGTTCAAGGTGGTTCTAACTTTTGAATTTATGAATGAAAACCAACTGTGACGTGTGACCATTCAAATGAAAGCTACTGAGTAGTACTTTCCTGTGGTACTGTTTATTATGCAGTACAAGGTGGTTCCAACTTTTGAGTCTGTGTATGAAATCCTAAAGTGTGACCATGCAAATTAAAGCTACTCAGAGCAGTACTTTCTTGTGGTGCTGTTTGTTATGCTGCACGAGATGGCTCTAACTTTTGAGTCCGTAGATGAAATCATGCACTTGTCATGGAAGGTTTTATTGACGGAAGCCAAAACGCAGTTTGGCGTTCAGAAATGTAAAGTGCGAGTTTGCAGAATTATAAAAATCGCAGGAAATAAAGCAAGATGCTTATCGAAAAATTCGCGTTAATTTAATGCATGTAAACCTAACTTTTGAAAAATTCGCGTTAATTTAGTGTAACGTAAATTTTCTTCGCGTTGTCAGCGTGCATTGTTAATTTCCTATAATAAGGTAGATGTTTTAAGGAAATGTAAAGAAAAAACTGAACTTCCTAACTATGATAGAGTTCCGGAATGATCAGGATGACAAATTTGCATGAAAACGCGACATAACATTTGAGTTCTGTATATTAAGAAATTAAGCATTGCAGCCGTTACACTTGACTAAAATATAATTCTTGATAGCGTACATTTTAACCATATTTAATCGAGGGATGGACTGGTTATGAAACCTTGCAGACTTCAATGCCGATAACAATGCAAAGGAGCTACAATTTATGTTGAACCGTACTTGACCGTGCACATCTTTTGTTATTTGATCACACGCTATGACTGACTAACTTAATATATCACCATTTCTATTGGTCAGTTGCTCGAACAAAAGTTCAACATCTATTGTGTTGTTCACGGTCAAGGCCGAAAAAACGATAACAAATACATCGAACAAAGACAAATTTCAGGTTTCTTAGTACCATTGCACTCTATTAATTATGTTCTTTTAACATTAATAAAACGTGGTTACCTTTTATTGCAGTAAATATATTTAATCACTTTATTTATTCAACATCTTTTGTGATTTAAAATTTAATGATTTGATGAAAAACGGCAATTATGAATTCAAGATCAAAAGGAACCATACATATTCTCTTCATCCCTAAATCTTTATTGATTTTATCCTTCGTTCCCCACTTGTTCATAAATTTATTTTAGCTCGTGTTTCCTTAATCCCGAAAATATTTGCACTGTTCCCTTGATCCCCAAAAATGTTTATCATTGTTTCCAGATGAAACAGTTCCTTGAGGGCCTTGAGTCACAGCTGTGGTACCAGTAAGATTCATAACCACATCAACATACTTTTTGATAAAGGAATAAACTCGCTTTAGTCTCTCGATTGCCTGGGGATCTCTACTGTGACCAAGGTGCTTTTCTTTGTGTGAAGTCCAAACGTCTCTCCAAACAGATGCAGATTCTTCAAATAGTCTATCAATCTACTGACACTGCTTGTCATAGGGCACCGGCAGGCTAGTCTTTCCTTCAAATTAAAGCAGCTGCTGAGAAATACGTTTAAGGAAATTAAATTATTGGCAAGATAAGAATAAGCTTTCTGTTTTATCACAGTAAGTGACAATACAAATGTACTACTGAGAAAGTTACTTCAAAAATTTCTGTTGCTTTGACTTTGCAGTTGTACCAGATATCACTCATATCTCTCGTAACCAGAATGTGAATAAGGCTGATGCAGTGACCCTCAACTGCACAGCCGATGGTAAACCAGCACCAAATATCACCTGGACAAGAGTTTCTGATAACAGTGTTATCAACTTTCCTTTCACCATCACTGGTAAACAGGATGAAGGAGTCTACAGATGTACTGCTGATAATGGTGTTGGCGATCCAGCCATTGCCGATGTTTTTATAGCTGTGCAAAGTAGGTCCACTCCTTTTTTGACCATTAAAAAAATACAGTTTGTTTCAACAGATCGTCTCTTTTCTTTCTTGTAAAAACATTTAAATTGCATTTTTATTGCAAGTATATCTGAATACATAATCTTTGCAGAGTTAAGTTTTTGACCTCAATATCAGTTAAAGGACCAGACACAAAGCGAGGGCAGGGCAAACGTTTGGAACTTTCATGTAGGCCTTTAATGAGATAATTTCTTCCTTTAGGGGAAGATGAGTAAATGTTGTGAAGATCGTAACTTTGGTGTGATAAAAGCCTTGATCCCTAACTTCTTTACTCCAGTTGAAAGAATAACATGGCCATAATAAAAATGTTCAATGGGTTTTCAAAGACTTCATGCCTTCATTCTTAAGATGAAGCTGTTATAGGTAAATAGTTTCGCTTGAATGGAATCGAACGTACTGTTAAGTTTGGATATTTTTCTTTGGGCTTCTGATCAAACATTTCAGTTCCCTTCAAGTATTCTTTAGGAACGCAAACTACAGGTGCAAATTCCTGTCGTGTTCAAATGTAGAACGTTGTTTCTATAACCCACTATTAAAAAAGATAATAATAAGCTTTTTTTGGTGGGAGGGAGTGGTTATTACCGAAAACGACAACATAAAACAGAATTCTAAACATTACGTCAATTAATTTCTTAAACTTTATCTCTCCGAATTTTTAAAAGAAACTTAAGAAATAAACTCTTACGTGAATTTTTATCTTCATAGGAAAATTAGCTAACATTTTGTAATTTTATTGTACTTTATTGTAATTTCATTGCATTTTTATTGTATTTTTATCATAATCCAGTTGCAATTTTTATCATGTTTTTACTGTAATTTAGTAATTAACACCGAAAAGCCTCTTTGGGGAGTGTCAATAGAATTTGTATTGTATTGTGTTGTTTTTGATATTTTGATTTTGTAGTTCTACCAGATATCACTGACATCTCTGGTAACCAGACAGTAAATCAGAACGATAACGTGACCCTCAACTGTACAGCTGATGGTAATCCAGCACCAAACATCACCTGGACAAGACTTTCTGATAACAGTGTTGTCACCTTTCCTTTGACTATCACTGGCAAACAAGATGAAGGAGTCTACAGATGTACCGCTGATAATGGTGTTGGCGAATCAGCCACTGCTGAAGTGTTTATAGCTGTTCAAAGTAGGCCAAAAACTATCTTGACCAATAAAGTAAAATTTTCGGCACATTTGTGTTGCTCCTTGTTCAATGGAAGTTTACCATTTAGGAGTTTCGTGTATCTCTTGTTGAAGGACCACCCTCAACCACGCCATTTTTTGTAATATCGAAATTATGAATCTTCAGAGAGGGTTATATTATATCTGTTATACCATTGCGCTTCCAAGTCGCAGCCGATTTAGTTTTTTCCTTGTACGTTTCCTGATATTTCATTGTTTAATGTCTGTTAAGTTAATTAAGTGCAAAATGAAGACTTTAAACAGCTGTCCAAAGTAGGTCGAAGGCTATTCATTAGTAATAAAATAAAATTATCGTGTGAAGCTTTTTACAGTTGTTTAATCGGGCCGTCTTTAGTGTGCCTGCTTGACAATTAAAAATAATAGCAATATAAAACAAACGTTTAAATATTACATCCATTGAGTTCTTAAACTTTTTCTGTTTTTGTTATTTTGATTTTGTAGTTCCACCAAATATCACTGACATCTCTGGTAACCAGAACGTGAATAAGAACGATAGCGTGATCCTCAACTGTACAGCTGATGGTAAACCAGCACCAAACATCACCTGGACAAGACTTTCTGATAACAGTGTTGTTACTTTTCCTTTGACTATCACTGGAAAACATAATGAAGGAGTCTACAGATGTACCGCTAATAATGGTGTTGGTGATCCAGCCATTGCCGATGTCTTAATAGCTGTCGAAAGTAGGTCCAACCCTTTTTTGGCCAATTAAAAAAATGCAATTGCCTCTTTTCTTCCTTGTAAAGCATTTAAATTGCATTTTTATTGCAAGTACACCTGAATGCATAATCTTTGTAGAGTTTAGGTTTAGGTATCTAAGTTAAAGGACCGGACACAAAACTAGGGAAGGACAAACGTTTGGACTACCACCTAGGCCTTTGACGACATAATTTCTTCATCTAGGGGAATTTCTTAAACTGTGTCTGTTTTTTGTTATTTTGATTTTGTAGTTCCACCAGTTATCATTGACATCTCTGTTAACCAGACAGTACATCAGAATGATAACATGACCCTCAACTGTACAGCTGATGGTAATCCAGCACCAAACATCACCTGGACAAGACTTTCTGATAACAGTGTTGTCAACTCCACTATCCACATCACTGGTAAACAAGATGAAGGAGGGTACAGATGTACCGCTAATAATGGTGTTGGCGAATCAGCCACTGCTGAAGTGTTTATAGCTGTTCGAAGTAGGTCTAAAACTATTCTTGACCAATAAAGTAACAATTTCGGCACATTTTTGTTGCTCTATTTTTCCATGGTAGTTTACCACTTAGAAAGAAATTACAAATCTCCAGGCTACCAAGTCGCAGCCGATGCAGTTTTTACATATATCATTGCCTGATATTTCATTGTTAAATGTTTGTTGTTTCAGGCCGTTATAGTTGTGTAAAGTGCAAAATGAAACGTTTTTAAAACAATGGTGCAAAGTGGGTCGAACTCAATTCATGCATTTATTAACAAAAAATTATCACGTGAAGCTTTTTTGTAGTATGTTTAATCGAGCAGTCCGGCTTTAGTGTGTTTAATTGACAATTAAAAATAATACAAATATAAAACAGAATTTTAAACATTACATTAATTAATTTCTTAAACTTTTTTTCTGTTTCTGTTTTTTTTTTATTTTGTAGTTCCACCAGTTATCATTAACATCTCTTGTAACCAGACAGTAAATCAGAATGATAACATGACCCTCAACTGTACAGCTGATGGTAATCCAGCACCAAGTATCACCTGGACGAGACTTTCTGATAACAGTGTTGTCACCTTTCCTTTGACTATCACTGGTAAACAGGATGAAGGAGTCTACAGATGTACCGCTAATAATGGTGTTAGCAATCCAGCCACCACTGATGTCTTTGTAGATGTCCAAAGTACGTCTAACGATATTCTAGACCAATAACGTAATCTTTATAACCCAGTTTTTGTGTGGCTCCCTTTTCCAAAGCAGTTGAAACACTTTAGAGTGTAGTACATGGCTTGTTACAGGACACAGAGCGAGTGTAGAGATCACATTTGGGACAAGCGATCTAAATGTTTTTTTTTTTTGTCCTTTCTTTATGCGTAAATTATATCGTAATATTTATGGAGGAATGATCATCTTGTAGTCAAGGGTGCGGAATTCGGGAATACAAGGTTGCTGGCGGTCCCATGTTGTATCCGAAAAACATGAACCTTCGCTTTTCAATTTCTTTCTGAATCCAATTGTTCATATGCTATCTAAGTATAGCTGGCAGCATAAGTGTAGCCCTTAGATTTTTGATAACTAAAACTCTCTGATCAGGAAAGATGTTCCCGAACTGAAAATGGTAGCTGGCTCAATTATGGCTGTTGAGCGGCAGAGCGCTGACTCATTCCCTTGGAACGGTTGTTGCTCCAGCCTAGAAAGATGGTATCTTACGAGAAATTCTATTTCAAATCATTCTGAGGGATAACATACATTGTATAATATACAATGTATAAGGACGGTGGTTATTTAAGTGTCCGCCCAACAGATTAGAAAACACTGATCCCACACGGGAAATAGTGAGTTTTGTTTCTCGGAGACCCTCATGCAATGTTGCCGCGGGGCACATAGAGGTGCGTCGCGTGGCACATTATCGTCCAGTCATAAGAACTTCATGACTATCTATCTGCTTTTCAAAATGAGCACTAATATATTGACTTACTTCTTTCATCCCAGATTATCGGCCAGAGAACACAAATCTGACAACCAATGCCAGTGTAGGCAACACTGTTGTTGTGAATACAAAACTTAACCTCATATGCAGTGCACAGGCCGATCCACTTGCGAAGTATCGATTCTACAGAGAGCAAGAAAGTTTGTTTAACACCACAACTGGCAGTAACGTCGCAGTGTATACCATATCAGTTACCGAGAGAATAAATCAGATAAATTACAGATGCACTCCATTCAATGATCATGGTGATGGACCAACAGAAATGATAGTTCTGACAGTGAATTGTAAGTACAATACTGCATCATTAGCTAGGGTATAGATCACATAAGCATGAATTATCACAGAATTGTCACGCGTCTTACTAAATGACTAATGGGAAGACTCGGTAACTCTGACTCCGTTCATCTCGACCCCTCATGGATAATCTCAACAACCTAAAAACAAAATTGCTGAGATGTTCTTAGTTGCATGGTATGTCCAGAGATAAGCTTTTTGACTAGCGCCATCTACAATCATTGGAATAATCTCTCCTCTACCTCCTAATCAATTGTGGATAATGCCTCAAAAGAGGGATTGATGGCGAGTCACTATAATCCATTTAAACCGAAGACAAATATTTGAACGCTGACACCCGATATTTTTTTTAATTGTACAAACAATGTACAAAAAAAACTATATTAATTTTATAATCTTTGCTTCTTTGCGTGTGTGCTTGTTTCCACCTGTATTATATAAATCATCTGGAATCAGAACGCCTCCTTGAAGCGGCCCATAATCAAATGGTTGGAAACTAACAGATCCTCCAGATATCATCTCTGCTTCCATCTCTCAATCACCTAAGCTACCATTATTTAATGTTTATACGTTTCTGATTGGTGTTCCTTTGTATTTTCTTGTGTTAACTATTTTTGTTTAATTAAAATTACGTTTGTCTTGAAACTGGTACATCACCCAGAGATCAAGTCCGTTACATCATCCCAAACAGTTGGAGATCAGTAATACGCGTACTTTGTTTCTCGGTGCTTGGATACCCCAATGAAACACTTGCTCTCGTTTTGGAAATGTTCCTTCCAAATGAACATTGATATTTTTTTCTTAACAAACGTCACCATAACAGTTTCGAATATTTTTGTTCCGTTTTGTAGATCCGCCAGAGATAGTGTCCTCCCCTTTAAGTCAACAAGTTGTTGAGGGTAATGAAGTTATTATATTCTGCAATGCCACTGGTAATCCACCACCGAGCATTACTTGGACTAAACAAGATAGCAACAGTGTGCTCTCTACATCTAAGATTCTACCTCTTACCAGCCTGACAGCGAGAGATGATGGAATCATATACAAATGTAAAGTGGAAAATAATATCGGATCAGAAGAAGCTACTGCAACGATCACTGTCCTGTGTAAGTATTTTCTGAGTTTCTGCATAACTTGACAGTACGTGCTGGGAGGGTATGCTTTTGTTATATGGTTCTAAATATTAAATTAAGCCATTTTCGGAGAACTAGTTGTTGCTCGCTTAATTTTTTTTTTGTGGAATTTTTTTTTTGTATTTTATTGGTCATCGTGTAATTCGTATGACCACAAAATTTAGCATGTAGATGTCCAAAAATTTCATGCAAGATAACTGTTAAATATATTCCCTTATGACGTTCCCTACAGACAAACCCCGTGTGACTATTCAACAGTGTTCCACTCCAGTTACTGAGGGTGAAAATGCAACACTTCAATGCACTGCTACTGGGAACCCTGTGCCCAGCACTGCATGGATCAGAGCAAGTACAGGAGAAGTTGCATCATACGGTAAAATGCTTAGCATAACAGCTATTTCACGGAGGGAATCAGGCAGTTATGAGTGCCTTGCTTGGAATTCCATTGGTAACAAGAGCAAAGCCTGTTCAATTGATGTGCACTGTAAGTAACTTTCACAGAGTTTTATTTTGTATCGGTGCTTTGAAATCTTTCAACAAAATGTGGAAAAAATACGTTTACATGTCACTTCACTTTTTTTTTATTGCTGACGGATGTGTTTAACACATGTTAAGACATTACTGGATAATCACATAATGAAGTTTCGAAAATAATCAAGAAAAAGAATCAATCAAAAACAACCTTTATGATAAGTCCATTTTTTTACAGTAATAATCATAAACGGGATTATAGAAATGCACTGCTAAAGGGCTTTCAATTGAACTGCCAGACAGCAGGATTTCATCTACAGCCGTATGGTAGAATCACCGTACTCGTATGGTAGAATCACCTGGTAAAGCATAATGTAAGTAAGTACCACAGGAAACAACTCCTCAAAAACTGTTGAATGAATGGTCACACTTCAGTGTTTTGCTAACAAAGTCATAAGTCAGAACCATGGTCTAAGGCTGGAACCGGGTTGATAAATCAGCTGAGTCAGACTTTTAAGGATTGCATTATTCGTTCTAATGCAAGGATTTACGATGAAACCTCATTAATGCAACCACTGACGGGCCATCAATATTTGATAATATGAAAAGAATGGTCGCATCCATTGCTGAATCAACTGGCGGAAAGCGCTGGAGATTGAAAAATTCGCCTATTAAATGGTCGTATCAATGGCAATAGTTTATACAAAAGACAACGGGTGGCCTCCAAAAGGTGGTCTTTGGTCGTATTACGTCTTTTTTTTAAATATTAAAAGGAAAAAAATTTTGTTCGGTTTGATGAAAAGGTGCCGTAATAACTAGGTGATCGTATTAAAGAAGTCCAGTGCATACATTTTATCGCGGCACATATGCTATGTTAAGCCATGGAAGCGAAGCCACAACCTCGGAAAAAACTGTTGAGACCGTTCCATCTGTTTTCCAGTTTTACGCCATAATTCGGCATCAACAAACATGAACAAATCCCCCCCCCCCCCCCCACCCCATGCAATGTTGTGTTATCCTAAAAGCTGGCCCATACAAATCATGTGACTCCCAAGACAACATTAAAATAGGGGAGGGGGAGGGCGAACATATAGATTACTTCATGGCCAGTGCGGGTGTAAGTCATTTACGCACGAGTTGGTTCGTATCAGAAATCTAAAGAGCGAGGCTTTGCGAGCAAGTGAGATTTTTGATACAAACCAACGTGTGCGTAAATACCGTACAAAGCACTGCCCATGCTGTGATTTGCTTATTTTACACATTTGTGATTGGACGAAACGCTTTTTTCACGAGTGAGAAAGTAGTTTTGCCGTTCTGATTGGCTGCGAACCCCGAACGGGGTTTTCACACGCTTAATTTCAATAGAAAATCTCATTACGTATGAAATAAACTTGTATAATGGTATTTGAGGGTTTTTCTAGGACAATAGAGAAAGGAGAGCGTAGTTTTTCTGTCCAGTGTTGTAACGTCAATAGCTACAACGCTTTCCAGGCGATTGATCAGTTAAAAGCTTATCCTCTTTTACGCTCTAAGTGATAGACCAGAGCATGCTTATCTAATTAAAAAATGCATGCGACAACGTCGATAGCAATTAAACTACTCTACTGGCGTCTTGGATGTTTTAGCATTTAACCAAAACTCCCGGTTATTTCGGTTTGAAAGTAAATACAATCACCAGTTCATTTTCCACAAATTTCGGTTGGTAAGCGACATCTGATTCAGCTGTTTTCGGTTGGAATGCTGATTTTGGAGAAACACTTAACAGTCACCCCAACTGTTTTTTTTTTTTTTCTGCAAATGGTAAGCACCCTTTGTGTACAAATTGTTACTATTCAGTGTTTTCACTTTACCCTTCTTACATTGTAGATCCTCCATCTGCTTCAACCCTCAGTTCAGTTCCTAGTAACACGACAGTGTTACGTGGCTCTCCTGTGTCACTGATTTGCAGTACTGATGCCAACCCTGGTGCACGTGCGTATAATTTCTGGTTCAGTGGCACTTATATTGGTGTCAGCAACTCGGGTGTGTTAAACGTCACTATTTGGACAGATGGAGTGTACACCTGTTTTCCTAACAATGCAATCGGCACGGGACAGGCTACTGTTATCTTTACTGTTGTTGGTATGTTAGTGGCTAAATCTGTGTCTCATATTTGGAGTTCTCGTTTCTTCTAATAGTGTTTTTGTACAGCAATGTTCTGTTTTTAATGTCTGAGATGTTTTTTTTATGGGTGTTGAGTTAAAAAGTTAAACCTTACATTATTTTTCCAGTACCTTCTTCAGCAGAGATCAACGAAAAAACAGACACTGTTGTTGAGGGAAATAGCATCACATTATTTTGTAATGCATCTGGCAAACCTGAACCCAGCATAACATGGTTCAGAGTTGGCAGTTCTGAGGTCCTCTCTAATACCTCATCACTCACAGTTGTGAATGTGAGCAGACCTGGAACCCCTGATAACATGATCCAGTATCAATGTACAGCCAGTAATGGAGTGGAGAGTCCTGCTATAGCTATTTCCAACGTTACTGTTCATTGTACGTACGTCTGCATTTATATGACAACATTAATAATAATAATATTAATAATAATAATAATAATAATAATAATAATAATAATAATAATATAGCGCCGAATCTACAGATTGCCCATGGCGCTTTACAATAACCTTAAAAGCATCATGGTTATCAAAAGTAAACATACCAACAAATGAGATATCCTTTTGACGTTGCAGACAACCCAACTTTATTCAGCTACTTTCATTAATATTTGCTAAAGTAAATGTTCAAATTTCCTTAGGAGTAAATGTCAATACCATGGAAGAAATATTTTGTGAATACCTTGAGACCCTAAGCTCAAGCCGAGGCCACGTGATTTAAAGAGACATACAATGGCTTTCTTTAGTTTTTATTTCATTGTTATAAACGGACTATGTAGATGACTTTTTTACCGTTTTTATATGATTAAAACGCAATGAGTTTCTGAGCCCATGCATCCTCAAAACGTTAGCTAATCAGCCCAGTTATTAAATGTTTATATTCATTGCTTTTTTTTAGACCCTCCAGAAATTACCAAACCTGAAACAGGTATACGCGAAGTAAGGACTAGAGAAAGTACCACTGTTGAATGCTTAGGAAATGGCAACCCTGGCCCACAGTATGTTTGGACGAATGCAGCTGGTGGATTTGTTACCACTGACAGGCATCTAATCCTTAATAATGTAGATGATAGTGATGGTGGAAACTACACGTGTAATGTGACAAATTACCTGGATTCTGCGAGCTTCACTGTTGTGGTTAAGGTTACGAGTAAGTTTCATTTGTGTTGAAAACATTTGAACAAGCAATAAGTCACGGAACTTCTGTATACGCTCCTATGATTTACTGAGGTTAGATTTAGAACAGAAGCAAAACGTGTTTAATTAACAATTTTGCAACAGCAAAAAGGCAAAGCTGATGTTTTGATGTCTAGTGGAGTGATGGCGCGTGAGATGACGTTGCAACAGTTCAAAGAACCATAGGCTCACGAAGATACCTCTAAGAAAAAAAAACACTAAAAAATGAATCAAAAAGTTGAAATTCCGAACCTGAATAAGGGTTTTATTCCTGCTCGCCACCGATTTCTTCGTCAAACATCAACAGCAAAAAAATATATATATTTAGCCGCTTTTGTTTCATCCGAGTCTATTACACACAAACAGAATTCTTGCCACACCCAGAGTGCATTGATAGAACGTTAAGCCAAATGAGTGCGCCAGACATTTTACAGTCATTGTAAAACGTATCACGAAGGAACAATAAATATCTGCAAAATTGGATTTGGCCAAGATAAAAATACAGGATCCTGTTGTAGCGAACATTGAAGTGTTTAAACAAAATATAACGATGATGATGTATCACAGGAGAGGACGGTCAAGAATTACACACGCGATTTTTCGCTCGATAGTTTACCTCATGTTTGCTATCCTTTTGTTGTGTATTAAGAGTTTCGAGCTTGATTTAGAAATATACGTTACCTGAAGAAAAGGGAAGTATTATAGATGTCTGTTGTCTATATTGCTAGGAAATGATATTCGACTTGAATGGCTGGTAGAGAAGCTGAATGGAGTACAGGCTGTTTATCAGCAAGAATATGATGATCTGAATAGTGCTCCTGCAAAAGCATTTGTGGAAAAGTTTGTGAAAGAAGTAAGTTGTAAACTATGATTTTCACGGACGCAGTTGTTGATTAGTTTTAGTATATGATAATGTTAACTTGTATCGCAGCCTATATATTCACTCTTCGTGCTTTTTCTGTGTTTAATTTGAATGAATTTTGAGAAATCAGATGAAACACAATTTTGAGAAATCAAATGAAACACATTTAAGTGTATTACTTTAATTAGACATTGTTGGTATTTTCACCAAATATATACTCTTCTCTCAGTCGGCGCTGCACAAAGTTTTAAAATCGCAATCATTACATTGTCACAAAGAGGGTGGGTGATGCCATACCCCTCTCACCTGTTTTGGAAATTTCGCTCACTTAGTAGTTTGCATTTCATAAGGCTAACGTTTTCAGCGACTGCTGTTCATTTTGTTGACACATTTTGCTGCATGTAAAACGTTATTTCACAAACGAGCGACACGCTTCTTCCATTTAGCAATGTTTGTCAAAACATTTTTTATTGCTCATAAAAAAATAACCTGTCAAACAATTACAACCCTCAGGTTGACAAGGAGTATGCCAATGATTCCACCTATGAAAAAGCAGAAGTAACTGGTCTGCGGTAAGTAGCCCACTAACGCGTCATTCGTTTACTGATCTGTTACAGATGAAGTACTGAGTTATTTTCTTTTGTATTTTCGTTTTGTTCCAGGAAGGGCAGTGTAATTGTCTCATTTGTACTGTACTTAACAACTCCTCTCACTACAAATGAGGCACTTGCTAAACTGCGTAATGCTGCAAATAATGGAACCTTTGGGCCATTCTCAGTTGGAACCCTGAAAATCATGCAAGACGCAGTATCCACAAACCGTCCTTATTTTCCTCCAAGCGAAACTACATCTACAACCGCTGGCACTCCAGAAAAGAAGGCAACACCGCCTTCATCAAGTAAGCTGCATACGACTATATTAGCCCACAATAAAAATGCCACCAGCTGGCTACATGAAATGTCAGTTGCGTAAAGTAAATTGAAAAGGAATATTGCCATCGAGATTTAACCGTATGTAGGGAGCTTGCATGCATTTATTAATTATCTGAAAATGGAAGATTGATATTGGAAATCATTGTCAAATCCATATTGAAAAGCTAGAGATTATTACAAATTTTAAGTGCAAATAACTCAAAATCTCTAGGGAACTATATTAAACTGGTTGTCATTCTTAATTTTAGCTATATGACTGTGAATCTATAATTGAGCCAAAATGACTAATAAAAGCTTTTCAATCAGTAAGCCAAACACTGGCAAAACACTGGCAAAAATCTCTATTTAAGGGCGCTTACCATTTGTCAGAACTACCTGGCCGTACCGCTCAATTCGTAAATATTATTCCATTATTTGTCAGAACTGGTCGGCCAGACTGGTAAATTCGGAAATAGTATACACCCTTTTGATGGACCTGTAGGAACAAGTCTTCAAAAAGATGCATTATAGTGACAAACGGACTGGTCTGGCCCGCCAGTTCTGACAAATGGTAAGCACCCTAAGTTATCGATCCTTTCAGGTCACTTTCTATAGCACTAAGCATTAATGTCTCTACGCGCCAATTAGTGCCTAAACGAGCCATTTCTATTAATTTACAGATAATAGGAACGTTTACACACCTGTCATGTGTGAATATAAAACTAAACATGTGTTAACTGAAATCACAATTATTGTTTCCATGCAGTTTTCCGGAATTCAAATTCCAAACCTGTTACGGTTAAAGACGAGTCAAATATAGAAGCAGGTGGGTTGTTTGTTTTCAACGTTGTTGGTTAGGTCTGTGTGATAGGTAAAAACGCGTTATGATTGGAGGCCGGGTCAACTCAAGTTCGTATTAATGTGCCCATAACCCTTTTTAGTACATATTTTCAGAGTTTATTCTGCGTACAATGTATAGTTGAATGGAATCTTAAAATGAAAATTCACAAAGTTTAATGTGTATTGGTATTAAGGCTTTCATAGTCAGCGCGGGCATTCGTCCCTCTTGTCCGAAAAGAGTTAAACAAGGGTCAATATCCTATGTCCTAATAAGCCATGAGTTCGACAATGAAACTCCTGCATTGCCATTGTTTTTTTTTTATTTATATAGATGGCTCTTCAGTGAGAGGAAATGTGCTGGTCGTGGCTATCATTGTTGGACTATTGAAAGTAAGTAACAACAAATAACAGCACACCGAACAGTACATCGGCGATCAACATCTCAAAGTGACTCCATCGCGACACAAAGGAACAAGCGTTCACCTATCTTACACGCCACATTTTTAATAACATATGTTCTGTTTGTACATGAGTTTTATCCGTTAATTGCCTAAAATAGATATATACCCATTGCTATTTATAAGGTAATTACCCGGGTCACAGGGGAGGGGTTTGTGTGTGGGAGTGCGTTGGTGGGATGGGGGTATCGGGAAGCTCCATGAATTATGCTCGGAGTGAGAAAGCTCGCTTAGCTTTACTGGATAATTTTACTCTGATTTTGGTTCGGTTTTATCCTCAGTAGCATTTCTCTGACTGCGTGTGTTCTTTTGACATTTTGTAGATCTTGGATCCATCATAGCACTGTATCAAAAGAAGTTAGTTATGTCAGAGAGTCCCATTCAGTCTGTCAGCTGGTGCGTTTGCGATGTCAGAGGGATATATAGTTAGTGAAAAGTTAATAGTAGTCACCAATTCCTTAGATTGATCCCTTTCTATCAACTTTAATAAGAACGTAATATTTATAAAGAAGTTGGAGAAAGATAAAATTAATCTTCCCTTTTGAATAATTTCGAGACTTGCATTCCTGGTAAAGATCAGGAATTTGTTTTAGAAAAGCTTTGTAAATTTCCAGTTTCCAGTTCAGCAGGAAAAAAGTAAAAAAGGTCACTGCATGCGTAGTTCGATAAACTGATGACCATTGAAATCATAAGGTAAGAAATGCGTATTTAACTTTAACGGTGCGGTTAGCACATGTGTAGCCACACGGATAGCACTGGAAACGAAGTTAACATGCGCAGTGAACGTTAGTTACAAAGCCGTCGTAAGCGGAAATTGCTAGATTCCATAGCTCAGAAGGAGGTCGGACACCTTATTGAGACTTATATAACGGAGTAACTGGTTAGCTTTCAGTTGAGGTGAAGGGTAGCAGTTTATATAGTTAAATTTAGGACTAAGCAACCCGAGAAGCTAGGTGATACAGTGGTACGGTAGGCTATGTAAGCTTAAGCCTATCTGAGGTCACAGGTTCAATCCTGAGTGGGGATTTTAGATTTTCTTTTCTGCACTTAAAAATTTATTGAAAATAAAATTCTAAGTGTCGACATTACGTTATATATTTCTCAATAAGTGTCATGCAGACCTCCTTCTGAGCAACAGAAGGTAGACTCTACCGTCGTAAGCAGTAGGAATCAGTGGTGGCATCGAGAAACGACGTCTGTTTTCTCAGGCAAATAAAAATAAATATTTATAACTTTGGCCTCCAGTGTGTGGCCAACTCATTTCATTCGTCGAATACACATAGGTATAGTTATCGACAACTACTCTCTCTACTAGTCTGTCAAGGCCTTCAGTTTTTTTCTGAATGTCACTTTATTTTTCGATTTGGACGGTGCGGTTTCATGAACTTTCTACAGTCCGTTGGCTTTTTAATAATCATGACAACCGTGTAGCATGAAACTTTTAATTTTTCCGAATTTTCCGGATTGCCATCGATGATCCGCAAAAATAAATTCCCGCACAAAAAAAAAATACTCTAGGAATAATACTCCGCAAAAACTTTACTTCTTTCAGTCAAATAAAGAACTCTGCCTTTTAATGATAACTTGCGTTACTGGGACGATATTGGACGAAAATAAGAACGATGATTTTTATAAGAAAAATATATATATATTTTTTCAATAGTACTAACAGCTTTTTCTTGAGCACGGCAGGAGGCAGGGGTAAGATTTTTGTTTCATTTTGTTGTTGCATCAGTTCTTTAGGGCAGTACTGTGTCACCTTCGAAGATTTTTACAAACAAACAACAAACAAACAACAAAAGTCTTTATTAATTAAATCTCATACAATTTACAAGACAGGCCCGCAGGTAGCAAAAGCTAATCTTGGCAGGCCTGTCAAATTAATTACGTGATTTTTATATAGAAAACGCTGCACACACTATATTTCTTAAAATAAAAAGAAAGGATCAAACCTCAAAAAAGAGAAGAAACAAAAAGGAAAAACAAGTGATCGAGATAAAAGAAAAGAATTATGAAGATATTAAGGGACTGTGCAATAATTATCGGGGGGGGGGGGGGCGGAAAATGGGCTTCAAGTAGGAAAATATTAGGTAATATCCCCTTTCAAAAGAACTGAATTTAGTTATTGCCCCCCCCCCCCCCCCTCTGATCAGTCAGAAATTTTGTATGACCCCCCCCCCCCCAAACACCTTTTATATACAAATACCCAGCATTTTCTTAATATACACCCACCTGTTATTGCTACGAGGTAATATTTGTTCCAGACGTGGATATACAGCAATACTACATGTTTACTTGTTGGACATCCATATCTGGAACAAACATGACCTCAAAGCAGTGTTCGACAAAGCCATCTGATTCCACTTCTGAATCACTTCATTGCAAATCCGAGTTGCTTGCACTGGAACTCATTTCCTCGTTAACCTGCTCTTGGGTTTCTCGTGGGATGCAAGAATGATCACCACGAGCGTACTGGAGAACTCGTGCAACCAGTGCCATTTTACCTCCACTGATCTTAAAGGTGGTCAGACATGAGGGGTCATGTAGCAGGGACATGTCGCAGCGACATGTAGCAGCGACAAAAGTTTGTGTAGTACACACTGAGGGACATGTAGCAGGGAGTGTAGCGGGGACATGTAGCAGGAAAAAAATGACAGCGCTTGCACACCGCATGAAAATGTCGCGGGGACATGTCTCAGGGACATTTTGTCCCCGCAACATGTCTCACGGTGTTCAACTTGTTGAACTTCATGGGACACGTCGCGGGTGACAAAATGTCCCCAAAATTGGTGTTGCACAATTATGATAGCATCAGTTCAAACGAGGGGACGTGTTGCTGCAACATGCCCCTGAGACATATCCCCGCGACATTTTCATGTGGTGTGCAAGCGCTATGAATTTTCGCTGTTGCATGTCTCCGCTACACTCCCTGCTACATGTCCCTCAATGTGTACACAAATTTTTGTCGCAGCTACATGTCACTGCGACATGTCCCTGCTACATGACCCCTCATGTCTGACCACCTTAAGACCATGCTGGTTGAGGTACATCTTCAATTTGTTGCAATACAATTATCTATGTTGTAGTGAAATTATGATTTTGGTACAATTCTGTCTGCACTGGTTCAAATTTATTTTGAACCAGTGCAAAATATTTGAACTGGAGCAAAATATTTTCACCAGGGCAAAATATTTGCACTGGTATATAACTATATTCTACTGTTCAAATGTTGTTGACAATAGCACAATTTCGATGTATTAAAATTCAACTTGAAACAAAAGACAACACTACGAGGCTTAGGGAAATAAACCATATAAATCCTTACTATCATTCCCCTAAGCCTCGCAGTGGTCTTGTTTCAAGTTGAATTTTAATATATCGAAATTGGGCTATTCAAATTTAAAAAGCCAGAAACGTTTTATCACAATATTCGTCTCTATATTATAGAGATAGAGAAGAATAGATAATCGTATTGCAACAGATTGAAATTGCAGTTCAGCCACAGAACAGATCATCATGTCTTTCAGTGAGAACTATAAACACTTGAAATAAAATGTTAAGCCCCCCCCCCCCCCCTCCTCTTGAGTGGCTTATTTTACTTTGAGCCCCCCTATCCTTGCTTTGATTTAACTTCATGCCCCCCCCCCCCCCAATCTGGTTTTCAACCCCCCCCTCCCCGATAATTATTGCACAGTCCCTAATAAACTACTTTCTGATTTAACTTTAGAGATAATCTCGTCAATATTAATACGGGAATCTGATTCCTTAAGTATAGTCAAAAGTATATTGTTCTTAATTTTGTTTTTGAACGAACGTTTTTGTAGTTCTCCCAGAAAACATGGTATCTCATTTCATAAATTTGCTCCAATTCTAGAAAAGACTTTTCCGATTTTTACCCTCCGAAACGCCATTTCCAGCATTTCTGAAACTCAAAAAGCGTTTATTCAGTCAAAAAATTGACAATCAGTCAATTGGTGGAAGTGAAACAACTGGGCATAAAACAATTTTATTCTATTATTTTTATGAACCACATGGGAGACACAGGTCTGAAATGGGGGGTCCGGACCCCTCCGACTCTCCCCCTGGATCCGCCACTGCAAGATATTTCATGGCCTCAACAGACTAGACCAATTGTTTCCGATAACTATTTAGTTGTTGATCCTAAAAAGCTGTCGATAACAAAATCGCCAGTCTGTGAAGCATGTTATCGACAACAAACCTTTAAAAAATAGTAATCGACAACCAAACAGTTTTCCTTTTCAAGAGAAAAAAAAAACATTTAAGTTGTCAATAACAAACGCGGTAGTTTTATCGTCGACAACTCGTTTTCCTAGTATGTGAGACAGTTGTCGGCAACCAAGTCATCAGTTGCCAAACAGATAAGAACATGTGTAGCCGCATTGCTGGTAAGTTAACTTGCGCAGTGAACATTAGGTACAAAGCTGACGCTTAGAAAAATAATTATAGATAATTTTGGCCTCTAGTATGTGGACAACCATCTCTCTTGTCAGTCGCAGCCTTCAGTCTTGTTCTGAATGTCGTTTTATTTTTCAATTTGGCGAGGACATTTTTTGTCGGTATAGCATATGGCGAATATTTGTTTACAATTTTTGCCTCATTTACATCATTTTACATCACTTTCTAATCGAGCTACTTATTGCAACGGCATAGCACAATTAGCTTTCTCTGGAAATTTGTGCTCGATATACTAGAATACTCTTTGCGCAATGCTAATTTCAAAACTTGAAATTTTACAAAGAATGTATGGCTCATTAGCACTTTTGCCACCCAGCAATTTTGCAGTCTTTGATGGGTGATATTTTCTCTAATATTACATGCAAAAAGCTAAATATCAGGCAGGGGCCAAATTTCACGAAGTCCTCCTAAGTTAAGACGTCTCTAAAGTATTGTCATTCCAACAATAGGCTATTATTAAGAAACAGTACTTAGGATATGTCTTAACTTAGGAGGGTTTCGTGATTCCGGCCACAGCTAAGTTTAACATAAGCTCTTTCAACTTTTGCTGTATGCTAATAAAACCAAAGGTAAATAATGACGTCAGCAGATTTTAGCCTATACCTTATATGACGTACAAATGATATCGTACTACACCCAAAAAGCAATATTCGTCAGTTCTTCTGAAACAAGACGTAATAACGGCCTACACATGCCCAACCATGAAGCGCTTCAAAAATTATATCGGATGGAAAAGGCGAAAAGCCAAGACCGCAAGGTAGTATGGGATTTTTATTCAATGGATATTAATCCTAACCCATACTACCTTGCGGTCTTGGCTTTAAGCTTTCATCCGACAACGTTAATTGAAATAGCTGTACAGACTATGTAACATTACATATGCTAAACTTAGTTTTGTATCAAGATCGTTTACAGCCATAGTTATTTTTAGACACTGTAATTGTTCATACTTTAAGCAGAATTTTATTCTATCAGACTGGTAGCTGAATAGCACGCTACCTAAATAATGTATGTCCTAAAGCAACTTTTCGTACTGATATCATGCAGTTATCTACAGTTTCTGCCAGAACGTTGGAACACTGTGTGTTGGATGGTGTATAGATGGTGGTTTCGTCCCTCCCCACCTTTCAATGTTGTTGGAAAAATGAAATGAATACGCGCGTTCATTATATGATCCAACATTGAAATAGGGTCGATCAGAGGAAGGATGTTCCAACGACTTCTGACAATGATTGTATGTTTTTAAGTTACGTTTGCGTTTTAATAAATTAAACCATTTTTACTGTCGTTATAGTGTTAGATCTTATCACTGTAGGTCCATCCTTTTCCGTTGTACAAACCAAGGCACAATGGGCAACATTGCTCTCGTTTAGTTGCCTTTTTACATGACCGGGTTACTGTTAGATTAAAGAGGCTCCTTAATCCCGGATTTAATGGACAAACTCAAACCTGAACGGCGTGGGGAAGTACCAGCCAAGCGATGCTTACAGAGGGATGGAGTATGGTAGGGTGTATTCGGTGAACAGGAGAAATTGTTTCTCCTTGTCCTCTTACCTCCTGTTGTCACTCTTCAGTAGCCAGTCTTTATTTCCCCTGGGTCTGGCTAATGAGCTTGTTCGGAGACTATGACGAATCAAGAGCTACAGTTAAAAAATGGGAAGTTTAACTTTGCTGACCTCAGTTTGATAGTGTGTATATATGAAACATGGTCATATGAACTGCGGGAGAATGGATTGAAGAGAAAGATGCAATAAGAGCCTAAAAAACATTTAATGAGCAAGCTTGTATCTGGCCTTGTAGCGATAGCGACTGCACCTGAATAGCAAAGGTGATGGGTTCTAACCCTGTCGAGGCCTGAATTTTGTCAGACTCTAACTGTAATTTCATAGTAAGATGAAACATGCACCTACGTACCCCGAAAAGCATATACTCCTGATTGAAAAACCGTTATGGGAAAAAGTATACGACCGGATGGTTTTCTATAGTATACGACCGAATGGTTTTCTGGGAAATGTGAAAAACGTCGTGTTCTCAGATAAATTGTACATTATTAGAGCGATTTTCAATACACCGAATGCAAATATAGCGTCCTTTTTATTATTCCTTTATGTGTATGTTAATTAGCCTAAGTAGCCTCGTTAGCATGTGCAAATTTCAAGAGAATGTTTACTCTAAAATAAGGCTAGTCAGGCTAATTAACATACATATAAAGGAAAAATAAATCGCCGCCATATTTGCATTTGGTGTATTAAGTGTCGTAAAACCAAAACGAAAGTAATTACTATTACCAAATGACGGAATTCGCAGACAATCGGCGCCAAGCGAGGGAAAACGCGTGCGAGCAAGTCAAAATTGGTTTTACTTCTGATTGGTGAAAAAGTGGCGCGAGATTTTTTAGCCACCCACGAAGCACAGCAATGTAAAACCAAAGCGATTGCGAGAATACTTTCGATCATATACTCAATTGAAAAGCGCTCTATAACCATTATTTCCAAAATTATCCCCTGAAAAACGTTTAGAAAGGAATGTTAACGAGCCTTATTTGCCTTGTTCCCAGGATTGCATTATGTGGTATCGTTTATACGTATACTCGCCAATTTTTCCCTGGCTTCAATTATGCGTATGCATTGCCAGTTGAAATTTAAGGCAAATAAATGAAAAGAAATTTAAACACTGAAATCAATAACAGACATTTTCTTAACTTTTATTCTAGCAGACATTTACTTCAAACGCGTTTGGTTCCAAACTTATTTTAACAAATTATGCATAGTAATATCTGAGGTCAAACGGTTTGATTACATTACAGTTAAAAAGGAAAACGAAATAAGTCTAAATTACAAAACAGAGTGGATTTTGGAAAACTTAATAGTATGATCTTCTCAGGCAAATTAGCTTCATCAGATTGTGAACTGAGACGGAAGGTGTCACAAAAAAACAAAAAATAAACCGGAGGAAACAAAATGAAATTATGCGCAGGCGAGTGGTAATGTTGGTTCGCTCCAATCTCCGGTAGAATACGCACATTTTTTGGTGACTCAGTTTAAATTTGGCTCGACTTCCATCCGTTGGTGAAACATCTTTTTATCCTCTCGTTTGGAACACTGCGGGCGAACAAAAACGATGCAAGTCGAGGGTAGCTTTCCGACGATGCCCACAGTTTGTATGCCTGAATAAAGGTAAAGATATAAGTACTTAAAGGGGCCATGTTGCCTACTTTTAAAGAAACTTTGAAAAGCCATGCATTAATGGAAGGCCAAACATAATAGTAGAGTTTTGTTTAAAACTCCTCTACTAGTGCACTGAAACATGACAGTCTCTGGTTAAGGATGGCCGAGATGAAAATACATGGATTGAAAAGGTACTTTTTTTTCAATTTCTTTCCTTGCTCCTTCGGACAATTGCCAGGAACGCTATGGAAGCAACGGTACTAGTTTTACTTTAGCACATTTCGACCCAAAAGAATAACAATCCGCATGACATAGCCCCTTTAAATATATTTTACAATCTGTTTACTATTAAAAGTTGTTCTGTTAGGACTACAACATTGCTATGTAGCTAAGTATCATCACTGGAATCTGGAATTGCATTATATTCCTTCATAAGATAAGCGAGATACTACGCACGCTCTCATAGGTTAACAACCATTTGCCATAACTCTATGGAAATATGAAAGAAATAAAAAACAATCTTTCCTCTTGTTTTCAAACGTTATGGTAACACGAGAAGTTTGAGAAAACGTGAAACAGTTGTATAAACCCTCGTGTTTCCACATCTATTTCTCATCCTCCCAAACTTTCACTCTCGTTACCATAGTCTATGGAAAGACGAAAAACGTTTTCTTTTTCTTAAATCTAAGTTATTGATCCTATAAGGTGACCTTCTTCTAAAAATATTTAAGCGTTTTAAAGAAACACATTTTATAGGCTTGAAAAGAAACGGGAAATGGTTGCTTTATACTCACATAACCTGATGCAAGCACTCAAAGTAGCTTAAAAGGTTCCGAAAACGCCTGTTTGTATCAGGTTATGCTCTCGCGGGCTGGCCGCTCAAATTTGGGGCTCCGCCGCAAAAACCTCACTCTCGCGCGAATAATCCCACCTAGGTTGTATAAACATGCAAGCCATTTTCTATTTCTTAAATAAAGCACAAAAAAGCCAGCGACTATTCTTAAATCATTAAAGGGTACATTTTACGCAAGCAATTCAACAGTTATAACTATGATTTCAAAGGTTAGGTCACGCTATTCTTAGCAATTTTTGTATATATCTTATGTAACTACGAACTTTAGAGGAGACATAAAAACCGATGACTCCCGTTAACTAACTTCTGTAGAGATCTGAATTGTCAGCCATAAAAGGTCCATGATGAACCCAATTAATATCATTAACAAAGGAAAACGATATCTGTCTATTATACAGATCACTATATAACGTAAATGCCCAAGTGCCGCAGAAATCAAGTCGCGTTTTCTACTGGTATGTCGAAAATATCCGGTGCACGGCCATTTCTAGAACGTGGCATGGACCATCTATCTTGATACTTGAACCTGGTCAAATTCCACCAAACTGCACCGTTCAAACTCGCTCTTGGCCTGGGGAGCATAGCCCCAGACCCAGGTTTCCCCCTTGACGCGCCAAAAGAATTAAGAACGTTAAGCCGTTTTCGTCAGTCGTTCACGCTTTCTCGCATAGTTGATAAATGCCATGCGACATCAACTAATCTCGCAGGGTTGCTACAATGTAAATGCCAAAGAATGGTAACATTTAAGCAGGACAAAATTTAAAATGTTCAACGCGACATCAACTTTCAAGGTTTCTATAAGTAAGGTGTTATGTGCGGTAGAATCGCACATAACACATAATTGACCATCTCAGAGTAAAATCCGCCATTTTGAAAATGAGGAACAGGTCACGTGGTGGAATACAGTGTTTATTAATAAAAGAGCGGAATGCAATGTGAAATCATTATCGACAAATCTTATATCTGAGAAACTTATGAATGGGTAACTTATACACGGTATAAGATGTTTGTGCTAAAATTGGAGCGATGGATCCGGTCTACAAAGCTTGTAATCGCATTGTAGCTTTTCTATATATTTGTCCGTAAAAAATTTCCCGCGATTTTTGACAGGCTTTACAGACAATTCTAGAAAAAAATTTGACAGGCTTTACAGACAAATCTAGAAAATAATTAAAACGCGATTGTACCCTTTATAGCCCAGGCACATATCTCAAATTTTAACAGAAAAATTGTTAACCTAGTATCTCAAGTTCACCATTCATAAAGTTTTCAAATATAAAATTCGCCGAAAGTTATTTGACAACGGATTCCGTTTTTTTTTTTCCATACAATTTCCTGACCTGTCTACATTTCCAAAACGGCGGAATTTATTTTGACATTTTAAGCTTATAAAATACTGCCACTAAAACACTTAGTTGCTAGCAACAAAATCGGTATCCTATATTAGAAAATAACTGTAGCATATTGATCAAGTTGTTTAAGACATCTCGATCAAGACGCTTAAATATATTTACAGTTCCTACCACAACCATCTCCTACAATAACTTTATTATTCATTGAAATGGTTGCAAGATTCTTAATGAACTTTTAAGCTTTTTAACTTTACGAAAATTATACTCATTATCTAACATAATTAATGGGTAATAGTAACGAAGCTACTGATCGTACATCCATTGCGAGGTGAAAAAAAAATTATCCTGAACAAAACTTTTTTTTTTCGTATATCTTATTTGTTGTGTAAATACTTGATTATAGCTTGCTAAAAGAGAAAAAAATAAGTGATACTCCTACAAAATTCTGAATTGTCTAAAAAAAATCTACTGATTTTAGTCACTCGTGCCACGACTTTCTAGGTTACCAGTACTCTACAGAAACTACAAAAATAACTTGTTTGTTCTCCAAGGTGTTCCAGTTCTAGAAAGTACAGACCAAAATTACAGGACTTTATGAATCCAGGTCTAATAACATATCACTGATCCTTCCTAAGTACTGATAACTTGCATTTATGTGATCTGTTATTTTTACTACAGCATACTCGGCCCGTTTACATTAATGCTTTTTAAAAGTGTCCGTTTTCATCTCACCGAAAACTCTGCAAAATATTTTGTCCAGACAGGCGTTTTGATATCGTTTTCACCTGTCTATATTAATGATGCGTTTTATGAAAACGGATACTTTTTATGGGATTTCCCCTAGCGTCCACACTAAAACGACCGAAAATGGTGTCACGTGATAAGCGAGTGGGCCCTCGAAGCTCCATTTCTACCCGTCCACACTAAAACGGTGCTTTTTTTAGTCTCAACTATTGCAAAAAAAAAAAGGAATAATAATAATGAATGAATGGGAAACTGCCCTCGGAAACCTGTCTCCGAGAATCTGATTCTGGATCCTGCAGCAGCGGAGCGTCACTGGTAAGGTTATGGTAGACTATGTAACGAAGCCAGTGGCATAGGAAACATTCGGTGTTATATTTCTTCAAATATTTTGGGCGGCAAGCTCTTCAGCGACTTACAAGTGTTGATTAGAACTGACCATTACAGAGTGTCATTCATTGTCCACTTTTACATGTAAAACCGTTTTCGTTTTTAAAATTCTCCGTTCCATCGGCTTTTCTATAGTTTTAGTGTGGAAGATAGGCGAAACATCTATAATCAGTATATACGGGCCTCGATTTCAATGTAAGCGAGGAAGTCTTGGTACTCACTTAACTGTCATTTGTTTTACACTAAGACAGCATACTGAGTCTCAGTGTATGCTTCAGGCTTCTTGGGCTGAGCGGCGGAATTCCTGGGCATGCTGTGCCCTTGGTGCAAGTCTTCAGGTGATGCATACTGAAGCTCCCCTGGTCTCTGTGATAAAGATATGTTACTTATTACTACTATGTGACTTATTATTATCGCTATTGATTTCAAGATGGCAGCAAAATCTCTCCGTGTGATGACTTGAGAAGCAGAAGAAAGAATTACAGCGTACAAGTTTTCAAGACAATGCAAGGCGTTCTTGAATGGATAGGACCGTTTTATATTATGTTCGCCGCTTATTGTTGTGGGATTTTTGCCATTTGCTTAGCGATCGAGTTTTCAAGTGTCGGCTTCTAAATGTAGTGAATGTAGTGTAGTCTCACTTTTTAGACATAATTTTATGTTTCTCCGTAAAAGCACTCAAAACACGCGGGAATCAATATTGCAATGGGTTAGAAATGCCCCAAGCTCAAGCTGTGTGCAGCTTCTTGTATTCAACAAAATAACACATTTTGGGAAATTCGATTGGCTCTGTGGAGGTTCGTGTATGTGAGGGATTATACCACGGATTTCTTACAGGCTATTTTACAGTTCTTTGCTTAGTACCCTTTTCTTTGAGTGAGTTGACTTTGTTTAGATACAAACCTGCCTGCTTTTCGTATGTGAATCATGCTGAACAAAAACTAGTTAGCATAAGAATAACATGATTTACATATGAAAAGCAGGGAGGTTTCTATCGAAACAAGGACAACTCCAGCCTCACTTCCATACATTGGCCGGGTCACTAAGCAGACAACTGTCAATAGACCATTTCCGAGTTGCTCTTAGCCTCCTTTTCAAACCGAGGCCAAGTGCACAACCATTTCAATTGGGGGGGGGGGGGGGGGGGGTAGGGTTAGGGTTAGGGTTAGGGTTAGACCTGAACTTGTAAGGGTCATAAAGATGGGAGAGAGAACGAAAATTAAAATCACCAAAAAATTCACAAAACGTTGCATAACCTTCATCTACAAACAGGTCTATTTTGGCATATTTTCAATTACTTGAAACGTTCAAGAGAAAATCAATAAAAACGATCTTAAGTAGCGAAAAAAAGTATTTCAAAATTATTATATTCCTTACAGGGCATATCTACAGGTACACGAGAAATCATATAACTACACTGTAAAGTGTAATCGTACCTTGCTGTTTGGCCTCTCCGCCTGGTCATACAAATTATCCGGCTCCTTTGGCTTTGATGTTCTCTTGGACTTATCTACCTGTGCGTAGACTACGCCAACAGGTTTTTCCGGTTCCGGTTCCTGTTCCTGTTTTTTCTTTCTTTTCTTGTCTTTTTTGCCAGCATTTGCCACTGGGGGCCGAGAGGTTGACCCAGTGTCCTCATACCCATTGTTGCCATAACCTGGTGTTGGATGACTTCCCTGGAATTGTGCCCTAGAAAAATTAGAAACGAAACAAAGATAAGAAAACGCAAAGAACTGCAACATATCACTGCCATGGAATCTGAAGTCCACTGGAACCCCGTTGTAAAGGTGTCTCAATTGGGTAATAACTTTGACATTTAACCCCACAAAAAGCAGCATTTCAACAGTGATGGACAAATTTCCATGCATCAATTTTTTGGCGGCTAAGTTTATCTCGGTACAACATTGGTGGTTGACGGGGAAACCTACCTACATTTGTTTGTAAATGTTAACTTTCTGTTCATCACTGGAAAATTTGGACCATTTACAGACTTCATAAAATGTCTATAAATTGTGAATTTACAGACTTGGTACTGTCACCTTTTACCTTTCATACATTTTATATAGTTTTGTTGTCTAGCTCCTTATAAAATGTTTCTAAAATGTTTATAAATTCTAGGAGCTGTAATAAGAGGAGAGACTTACAATTTACAGACTTAATAAAATATGCCAACAATGTTTGTAAATCTACTATTTACAAAGATTTTATAATACCTAGACTTCTAATTTAAAAACAAAAAGAGGCTCCAAGCAGCCTTTACTCATGAGCATGCGTAAGAAAATTTTATGATATATTTAAAACATGATAAGATGTCCGACCTGGAGATAAGTTACTCCTTTCATTCAGTCATCGTTCCTGCAAACCACGTTGTTTACTATTGAATGTTTTGGAAATGAAGGCTGTACCACAATGAAGCCAGTGATTCTTCTAAGTCATATATACCAAACGTGAACATAGTAATGTATGTAGGGTTGTAGGAGATGCTGTCGTGACACGTAAGTAACACTCTTTTACCGGAAGTGACACTAGCCGGAAGTCACTAAACAGGAAGTGTAAATAGCGAAGACATGAACCGGAAGTACACAATTTAAAATATGCGTGCATAAATTTGCATGCAAAATCGTGACACAAAAAATAACAAGAGGCTCCAAGCAGCCTATTCTCATGCGCATGCGTAAGAAAGTTTTGCGATATATTTTAAACATGATAAGAAGACTTCCGAACATGGAGAAGAGTTACTCCTTTCATTCAGTCATCGTTCCTGCAAACCACGTTGTTTGCTATTAAATGTTTTGTTATTGAAAGCTGTACCACAATGAAGCCAGTGATTCTTCTGACTGTTATATACACCAAACGTGAACAATGTAAGTAGGGTTGTAGGAGACGCTGTGGTGACGTTTCAGTAACGCTGTTTTACCGGAAGTAAGAGTAGCCGGAAGTCACTAAACAGGAAGTGTAAATGGCAAAGCTATGAACCGGAAGTGCACAACTTAAAATATGCGTGCATAAATTTGCATGCCGAAACCTTACCTCATGCCGCTTCGCGCATGAGTAATTAATGTCTGTAAATGGCACTGCGTAATTACTTGGGCGTAGCGACCAAGTATAAAAAAGCAGTTTGGTCGTCCACAAATGTGCAGTATTGCGCAACTCTGGGGACGGCGGGATTGTTCAAACCTTCACCGCGGTCACACGTCCGAGGGTTTTTCGTTTTATTTGGTGAGATTCATTTGGTATTAAGTGGAAACGTGGGCAAGGATGTATAAAATAATTAGTTTATGTAACTATCTTTTCATCTTTCCGGCTCAGAATAATGAGCTTCTTTTTGATCGTTGAAAACTGATCAAAACGCTTCGTGCCTGAGCAAAATTGTGTTGGCAAATGGCGCCGACAGTTCTGCGTTCATAGTTTTCAAACGCGTAGAACTTTCAAAACGTTTAGTGAGTTGACAATGTATTGTTAATATATGAAACTTTTAATAAACAGTGAAAATGACAACCTTAACTTTGAAGAACTTTGGTTAACTTTTGCAAATAGACAAATTCGGCTAACGCATTGTTGTACCCAATTCAAACCTTCTGGGAATAGGATCCTTTGTTCACAATATTTCCATATAATTTCCATGTCAATGCTTTATTGATATGGAAATATGACGAACAAAGAGTTCTAATCCCAAAAGGTTTGAATTGGGTACAACAATGCGTTAGCCGAATTTGTCTATTTCTCTCGTTTGACCGCGGTGGAGTACATACCTGTTGTTTGTTAATGCGAGGCGAACGTCACAAAGTGCGAGTTGTGTTTTCCTTGTTGCATCTAGCAGTTTCATATTCAATATGCGTAAGGAAATTACTCAAGAAGACACTGCGAAAGTATTCGACACTCGCGATTAATTCTACGATACCTTCATGATGGAAACCCGCTAAAACATGTTTAAACGAACATGATAATAATTTAGACGAATACATACATAGCGCTTATTTAATAAGAACTGAACAGTGGACGGCGAAGGAAGAAATATAAGCGTGGTAGGAATCCCAATTAATTTCACTTCTTTCGGAAGTTTGTCTTTCATTAATTTTTATTTCGTGAAGTTGAAGGAACAGAACAGCCGGCTGAAACTTTGGGTGCAAAAATTCACCGCCGAGAGAAGATGTAAACAATGCACGCGGTGTCTTGCGCTACGTTTCTTGCGAGTTTCGCTTCCGCTAGTGAATATTTCTCGGGCGAAAATAACCTTAAGGTGGTTCGATACAGTTTTCTGGAGACCATACCAACATTTTTCAATCGGCTTCCAAGCGGTCTTCTCCAAGTCAGATCAACGTGAAATTTTCACCAATAACTGGTTTTGAATTGAAGTTTGGCAAGATATATTTTCTGGTAAAATCGATATTACCATGACGACGATAAACAAGAAACTAAGAAATCAGTAAAAGTGAAATTTAGCGCGTTTAAGATTTCGCATTGAAAATCCCACATAGGCATCTTAAAATATGTTATATGGCACAAATTTTGCAAGAATAAAAAAATCCTGTATGTTTGGATTAAAATAAATCGCAATAACATTTCAAACCTTATTATTTGTGTACTGGTATTAAATTGATCGAGAGATTAACACTAGTTTTGTGAAATTACTTAATGATAATGTCAAAAAGTAGCTTGATGTTATGTTTGAGAAACGGCTCGATGGATTTTTTTAAAACATTTACTGTGCATGCTTACCGATGTGCAAAATATTATCTAAAAGTTTCATTAGCACTGATTTACTGGAACGCCTTTAAATTTAAGGATGAAGACGACGTACGAACCTGCCGAAAAAATGGCGTTACAAATTTACTTTTTTAAGTTATTCTCAGTAATGATTTCAAATCAATGTGCACTACATTCTTCCGTGATTAAAACATTGCAATGTACGCTCGTTGATGCAAACTTCTTTGCATCTGTTTTCTTTTGCGTTCAAAACGCCTGCTGTAAAAAACGTTTTCAAAACGCAAAAGGGCATTTATTGCTCAAACTAATCCTAAAAAGAGACTTAAGGGAATCTGGAAAGTAGCAAGGAGAGTAATAAGGTACAATCATGCTCGAATATAGATAATAATAGATGCACAGCAGATCACAACGAAAGTATAAATCACGGAGGAATGCAGTGCGCATTGATTTGAAATCATTATTAAGCATAACTTAAAAAAGTAAATTTGTAACGCCATAATTTCGACCGGTTCCTACGTCGTCTTCATCTTTAAATTTAAAGGCGTTCCAGTGAATCAATACCAATTCAACTTTCAGATAATATTTTGCACATCGGTAAGCATGCACAGTGAATGTTTAAAAAAATCCATCGAGCCGTTTCTCAGATTTTTACAAAAGCCATTAAAATCGAAAATTAACGAAAAATTGCACATGAAGCGATGTTAGGAAAAGAGGTAGTTCTCAAGATCGCAAAAGAGAAACTAAACAAAACTTTCAAAGTTTACAAACATAACATCAAGCTACTTTTTGACATTATCATTAAGTAATTTCACAAAATCAGTGTTATCTCTCAATCAATTTAATACCAGTACACAAATAGTAAGGTTTGAAATGTTATTGCGATTTATTTTAATTCAAACATACTGAATTTTTTATTCTTGCAAAATTTATGTGCCATATACCATATTTTAAGATGCCTATGTGGGATTTTCAATACGAAATCTTAAACGCGCTAAATTTCACTTTAACTGATTTCTAAGTTTCTTGTTTGTCGCGTCATGGTAGAGTGATTTTACTTCATCTGTGAAATAGTTAGTAGAATAGCACGCACTTTTAGACTATAACTCCTTTGTTTTCTTTTGTTTAATTTTGACTATCACACACTAATCGTTAAATAGTGTTTCACAGACGAAGTAAAATCACTCTAATATCGATTTTACCAGAAAATATATCTTGCCAAACTTAAATTAAAAACCAGTTATTGGTGAAAATTTCACGTTATCTGACTTGGATAAGGTCGCTTAAAAGCCGATTGAAAAATGTTGGTATGGTCTCCAGAAAACTGCATCGAACCACCTTAAAGCGATCACTTTTTCATTTAATTTTATTTACAGAGGAATAAAAACTGGATATATTTTCGTGTGTCTGATTGCGAGATGTTTTATGAAACAGCTGCGTTTAATATGCGTTACTGGAAAGGTTTCAAATTACTTTCACATTATGCAAATTGCAACATTTTTACCTCAACTGAAAAAATATATTTCACAGGGCTAAATTTGTTTCTCTCCTCCTAAATTATCACTTCTGTCGTTAACTTTGATTAAATTTATAAGTTTCATTCAAACTTTATTATAATAACGGCGGGAATACTTCCAGCAAAACTATCAATTGGAAAAGTTGTTTTGACCTCGGGTCCGGACCAGGCAATTACATCATGGCTTCGAAAGGCCACTTTGCTGACTTTGCGGCTACATTTGCATTCACTTCAAAAGTGTCGGAAACACAGACCAGCTAGTTACAAGATTTAGCTACAACCACTAACAACCATCGGGAAACTCTGACATACGGCCTTTTTTCAATGGTAAGTACAAAGTAGGCATCGATTTGTATTTTTTCAGTATGTACTCGTCTTTTGAAACAGTGGACACGCTACTTTAATAATTTGCGTGCGATCTCGCACGCTAAGTGTACTGTGCCTTCTTGTTTTAGACGGTTAACGCGTTTCTTTGTTAGACTGGTCACACTATCCGAATTAACTCCCTATCATCAAACCGTGAAATAACGTGCATGCAGATTCCCAAGACAATTATTCTCCAATATGCCTAACAGTATACGCTCCCACAGCGTCTTGTTTTAATTAAAGTTACCAAATCTATGAAAATTAATGTGGTCCTCAAGCGGAACATTTGACAAACGGGGAATTATAAAATATCTGTAAATTGACGCAAAGAGCATCATAAAATCTCTGTATATTGACGCAAACGAGGCATCATAAAATCTCTGTAAATTGATGCAAATTAGTAAAACTGGCTCATTCTTTTAGTAGGCATTTTTCTCGATATTTTGAGTTAAATATTTAATCCGACAAAGTGAGTTGAAACAAAACTTACTCGCCGCAGTGAGTGTTTCTCACTCAAACTCAAAATATGAGTTAATTCTAACCCAAATTTGTGAGTTGAAACAACTCTTTATTTTGAGCAAACTTAGTGTAGCAGTCACGTCCACTCACACTTGAGTAAAAAACACACACATAAGAGACTGCCGTTTCTCGAGCGAGAGCGGGAAAAAACGTATCATTCAAAGAAAAAAAAAAAACTATTTCAAAAGACAAGACACAACTTAGTTCAACGGCGGTATTACTGTTGTATATGATAAGATGTATGTCTCATGAGCCATTTGGATCACAGTAAATCTTCTGCACTTGTCAATGAAAAAAATAATTTGTCCGATGTCCTGGCTGATCCGGAAGGGAACCCATTTGATTTCTATAATATGTAATATGTAACAGTAACAGTAATATGTGTTTCTCCGTGATATGTGTTCCTCCGAAGACATATCACTAGTGATATGTGTTTCCCTCAAAGATGGCGGCGGCCAGTGATATGTGTTTTCCCTCCCCCCTCCCCGGCAAAGTCCAAATTCCCGCACAAATTATGCTTTTCGCTGCGAGGACAAATTCTAATCTTAATAAAATGCCGACATTAGCGAATATCGCCCTCACGCTAAAAGAAACACCACTTGCTTTATCGAGGAAGTTTATACTATAAGCGATTATTAAGCGGTCGTGGATACATGGATCTCTCGATGATAAATGGCTTGGATAATCGGTATGCTGTTCTTACTGTTAAGCTCAAGTTTTTCAGCGGCCAGTTTTAAATACTGTTCACACCTGTATCAACGGTTTAAGAGTATTTGACTTCAGCGAGGATTTTGTATGCCGTGTGTATCGAGCGTCCAGGGTTCATGTCTGTCATGACCTTGTAGCGATGATACGGGTGGCTATCTCCAGGATGTGCGGCCTCTAGTTTTTTTTTTTTTTAATCCGACGGGCTGTAGTAACGACGCCGTTTTGCTGTGTGTTTCTATTGTTCTTTCTTTAAAAAAGTATTGTTATTACTCACCACTGAAAGCGAGGACTTCACCGACACAGGCATTGTAAAGAATCGGCAGTAAAAAGGGGAATAAATTGACAATATGCTTACCAGCTCGAGAGATCGATGTTTAGCATTGACTCGGAAGAACTCTGATTAAAAATAGCTCTTAGTTTTTCAAAATCACGACAAATTCGGCCTCAAGTTGTATGCTGTGTATAAAAGCAACGTCAGTCACCTCGATGGGAGAAATACAGGACTGACTTATACACCAGTAAGACCAAATGACGGAAAATGTTTGTCATGCGCATGCGCATTTTGTTTTCATTTAATTATATTTTTTTTATTGTCGATTTGAAAAAAGCTATTGCATTATTTTTTAAATTTAAATTGTCTTTTTTTATTTTTGATTTAAAAAACTATTAAATTATTTTTTTTCACTTTCGATTTAAAAAAAAGCTATTGCTGTGGACCAGGAGTGCCATAGCACACACCAAAAAAAGAATGCTCGTGGCCCATTGATGCCATCGGTCCAGGAGTGCCATAGACCATAACGCTTTGAGACAGAGTAGTCACCAGGCTAGTAGTACACCGACTATGAAATAGAACTGAACGATTTAGAAGAATATGTGCGGAAGGAAATGAGTGGCCTGCGAAAGTTACTCGGTTATCGTGCGTTGCACAGAAAGATAAGAGAAGTTCATGGCCAAAACGTTCCAAGGAACCTGGTCTATGCTATGATGACATAAGTCGATTACAGTGGCCTCAAAGAAAGAGGAGGTGTCGGCCAACCAAAGGGAGCCCGAAGGGAGCCCGAAGGGAGCCCGAAGGGAGCCCGAAGGGAGCCCGAAGGGAGCCCGAAGGGAGCCCGAAGGTGTCCCCCCCCCCCCCCCCCCCCAAGGTAAGCTTAAATCGAAAGGGACCTTCACCACATAAGTTAAGCAACTAGTTATAACCGTATTTACGTGCAAAAGTCCTTGAAACTTACCTCTCAGATCTAATGACAATGCTTTGTTTTGTTGCTGGTTTATAGTTTTGTCTATGGGTACTAATGAGGGAAGGCCAAGGGGATGGTGCAAGTATACACCCCTTTCATAATGGCGGCCGATTTATTTATTATTTTATATGTATGTTAATTAGCCTTTCTGGCCCCGCTGGTAAAGGTAAAGTCGCACTCGAGCCAAGATTGGTCCACACGGCCGGAGCTCAACCCGGTTTCTGTTAGCATGAAGCAACTAGGAAAATTGCTACTCCCCCCTGGATGGGATGCTAGTCCATCGCAGGGTTACCCCCAGCATTTTATCGCCGGTACCCATTTCTACACCTGGGTAGAGAGAGACAGTGTGGAGTAAAGTTTCTTGTCTAAGGAAACAACACGACGGCAGAGACCAGGCTTCGAACCACCAACCTTCAGGTTGGAAGTCCGACGCGCTAACCACTAGACCTCGCTGGCGTGTGCAAAATTCAGAAGAATTTTTACTCTAAACCGAGGCCAGTGGGGCTAATTAACATGCATATAAAGGAATAAATAAATCAGCCGCCATTATGAAAGTGGTGTATACGGCGATGACCAATGGTGATAACAGATTGCAAACGGTGTTTAATAAAAATCGTTACTTATCCTTTATTTGTCGATATTAGAATACAAAGTGAGAAATCTGTCATTATTAAAGGAATTGAAAAGGAGAAGTTGAGTTAGCAAGTTAGTCCTTTGGGTTAACTTATGTCCAAAGTGATCTCTAACTCTCCCCCCTTCCCCCCCCCCCCCCCAACACACATAGCCAAATTCTCATTGATCATTTTTTTTTTTTTCTACACACTGAAGCGCTTTACTGTGATGAAATCCCCAGGGCTCAAATGCCAAGCAAGCCTCCCTGAATATAATGTTCGGCCAAATAAAATTTAAAAAATCCTGATTTCCTGCATCTTGTTGAAACTGCCACACAAAACGTTTTTTTTTTTTTATGTTCTTATTTTTTTTAAACTACAGTTGAATCTCTTGAAAGTGACCAGTCTCTGAATTCGAAATGGTCAGGAAAAGGACTCGATTTCGGATCGTACAAGTTTGTTATACTGACGTAACTTAAGGGACACAATATTAGTTTATCTAGACGTGCTCTCTCCTCTCCTTCCTATATACAATGTGACTTAATTTACGTGGTGTAATTTTGCGCTGTACGTTTTCTTTCCTTGAAAATTTTATACTTCTTACTTACTTTTTTTCACCTTATATTCACTTCTGTGTTATCATCTGCTAAGGTTTGGAGAAATAAATGAAAAAATGAAAATGAAAGTACTAAAAAAGATGCGGAAACTGTTGCCTATTGAAATTATGAGAGGCCTTTACAAGACCTTCATACTACCGCACTTTAATTATTGTTCCGAAACGTAGCATTTCTGAAGTAACAAATCAGTTGACAAGTTAGAGATGGTAAACAAACGAGCGCTCCGTTATGTTTTCAGGGATAAGTCCACACCTTATGCGGAACTATTAGAGCGTATTGGTCTCCCAACGGTTAGCGAAAATGTTATCCACCGTTTTTAAAATATTAGCCAGCGATGACGGATCTCCCAGCTTACGTGATTTTATAACAGTGAGGCGCTCCACGTATAACGTCAGGGACACCACAATAGTGAACCTTCCAAAAGTAAAATAAACAACATATAGCTTAAGATCATGGAGGAACACTGCATCGAAATTGTGGAATTCGATAACAGACGAGTCGGGGAAGATTCAAACATACATAGCTTTTAAGAAAAGTTTAAAAACATTAAATCTTACGGGACTATGAGAGTGATGTGCGACAATTTTAAGACACGTTTTACTATTTTTTTATATTTTATATTATATTATACTATAAGTTAGATAAATATTTCAACTATTTTAAGTCGTAATTAGTCATTTTTAATTACAGCTTAACTTAATTTATACACTTCTAAGGAAGTTCTATTTTCTATCTTTTATCTTTATTATTTCGTGGCGTACCTCGGGAAACTAGCTTCTAAGCTAAGCGTACCGACCACGCTAAATAAAGGATTGATTGATTGACGGATTGATTAATTGATTGATTGATGGCTCCACCTGTGAGCAGATATCTCGTTGAGGATAGATTTAGTCATTGTTTCATTAGCACACAACCCCCTTTTAACCCAGAGTAGACTTTAAACCATGCAGGAGTTGCGTTGTGTTTATATAGGAATGTAAAACACTTGGCTTCAAATGAAACTGATAATGAATCGGTGGGGGAGTGAAACAAAACGTTATTTTTATCGGCCATGTTGACAAAGTACTGTAAATTGCCACCATAAAAGGATTCAAAAGCTAAATGTTTTGGGTGCTAGACCTCAAAACATCTGCCTTAAGGTGGCTGAACACAGTTTCACAGTACCTATGCGTCATTCATTGTCATTTTAAAACCACTAACGTCTGGGCGCCCAAAATTGGTGAAGCATACGATTAAGCAACATGCTATATATTTTGATATTTTTGTTGAGCTTTTGTGGATTGTAAATCAGCCTGCAATATTTGGTTTCGTTTATTTTCAGAAAATCTAGTCGTTAGATTTTGTCCATCATTTGTCTACAGTAAACTCGTAAAAATATTCGCATGTTAACACTGGTCTGATGTAATTTTAACAGAGGGATCTTCCGTAATTTGTGGTTTAATATGTTTGCGTTTTGTAAATATCTCCTTTGTTAGATTTCAAATTTTTGATGGCAGGTGAGTTCGGCATATTCGGAACTATTACTGTGCCAAATTTCGTAAAATTTTAACGAGTGGTTCCGTAGAAATCAGTACGTTTCCGAGAAAAGTCGCTAAAACACCCAGTCGCAATTTTTTGGTTTTTGGTCAACTGCGCATGCGTTGCATCTGACTGGGTTCTCGATCCAAAGACAAAAACGACCAAAAAGGCAGTGTATTTCTTCAATGGTTCTATAAATTATCTATTGATTCAACAAACATTTTTACGAACAACAAATTGTTTGATTTTAAGACGAAAAACAACACTTTCGCGATCCACGCCGAGCAAAATAAAATGATCGCTGAATAGGCGTCACGTTTGTTTTTCTCAGTCAAAACTCTGCACGTGCTGACTCACGTAAGCAGCTGAAATTGAAGAGCGCGTGCAAACTGTGTTCAGCCACCTTAATTTACTTGATCAACAATTCAGTTGATTTAACCAATGTAAACAATGAAACAACTGACATATTTTTCTAACAAAACTTTTTTTCTAATTATAAAACAGAACAACAGGGTAGAAGAAGATGCAATGTACATGTAGTGATGATGATTGCACTGACACTGTGCATAACAACACGCAAGTAAGTATATTGTTATTAATTAAACCCGAATAAAGAACTACTAAACATATGTTTAAGAAAAGTGAAACGAGAAAACTCATTCATAAATTTTGGGGAGCTTGAGCATTTGGCTCAATTGTAGAAATTAAATAGGGGCGCCAGGATGATATAAAGAATCTAATCTTGCTGAAGTCCTGGGTCAATCAATTTCTTACTTCCAGGGTTGTTCAAGTGTTCATTTTACCCTTGCAGTGCCTCTTTGCACATTGGGAGTAAATGAGTACTGCCAAATTACCAGATAAAATGCAGAGTCTTATTTGTGATAAACGGGATTCCAACCAGAGGAGTAACAGTCCATTTAGAGTTTGCAGAATATGGTGTACAATCTCCGCCGAAATTCGATGTTGTAAATTCAGCATCCTACTTTTTAATTTCTTGTTATTTTTACTATTTAACATTTAAGTTTATACATTTTGACATATCTCGATTGAACTTTGTAGTACTTACAATTCAACTTTGTACTTTTTATGACTCAACATTGTAGATTTTACAATTCAACATCGTACATTTCAAAAATTAACATTGTCGTTTCAAGAATTCAACACTGTACTTTGTGTAATTCATCTTTGTAGCTTTTGTAATCCAACATTGTTGTTTTCATTATGTAACATTGAACTTTGTGTTATTCAACTTTCTATTTTTGACAATTCAACATTGTACTTTTTACGTTATTCAACATTCTTCGTTTCACAATATCCAACCGCAATCCAGTTGTCTGTGGGCTCAGAAAATGCAAAATTACCCCCAATAGGGGAGACTCGAATATAACAATTCCGCTCCTCTCCCCCGACAGTAAGCGAAGTCAGTTTGTCCCCTCCCCGACAAAAGAATTATTTTGCACCTCACATGATATTTGCTGCTGAATCAAAGATGGCGGCTGCGAAAGAACTCTTTCTTACAAAGTGCTTTATAAAACTTATTTAACTTAAATTTTACAAACAAATGGATGACCTTTCATATTTGCAAAATGCTGTTTACGACGTACTAAGAGTCTTGGAGAGAAACGAGCATTCTAATGGTGAAAGAGATCTCCAGCTTATGATTGGAAAGGTGGATTATCTTCGTAGAATTGTTGTTAATTTGGAAATAGATGATTTTGTGGAGATCGTTGTTGGAAATGGAAAGGTTCAATTAACATGGAGGCTATCAGGCATCGAAACAGGAGACAGAGCGTGGAAGGCCACGTTTTGATATAAGCAAAGAACAGCTGAGCTATTTTATTGACAATAGCTTTAAAATAAAAGGTAAAAGCTGTAAAATGGGGGTGGCAGGCCTGCACGACTCTTACCTCGTATTTTTAATGCCATTTGCTCCTTCTATATGTTTTGGACGGGTATTCTACATTAAGCCGTTTGTTAAGGAGGATTTTAGTGACTGTAGAGTGTAGACTGAGTTTTAAAACCTTTCAAAAGCCGCGTGCAACGGACTAGAGGTCAAGTATGTTGCGCTTGTAGATTTTGACTTCATTTTAGCGTCCTTTTTTGCCTGGCGGTTGTTTCGTTGTTTTCGCCATTATTTATAGCGGAGCACTTGCCAGGCCGAAGGCCTGGCTGCGCAGCTCCATACTCATAGAATCTATGCCGTCATTTTTCATGGTCATGGCTAGCGGAATGTTTCGCGGGCGCGTGTCCGTCCGCCCGCCGTGTTGGAACAACATCCGGGATCTTGAAAGCAAGGCTTTGTTTTTCGCGCGGCCACACAGCCGTGAGCTCGGTAAACACTTTAGTTGTTTTGTTGTGTCTAGCGGAGGATTAAAGTCGTTATTTTCCTGCAATTTTTTGCGGTTTGCTACTCAAGACAGGGATACTAATTAAGGGATACTCGGAAGCCGCTTTAATGGAAAAAGACGAGCTTTGAGGGATAAAATCTTGCTTCGAGGAACTTCATGTATTAAGCTTACGTTTTCATCAATGCGGGAGATGATTTCAGAACCAGAAGCGGAGATTTGAATTTCCAAGCAAGCGAGGGACTTAAAGGCAAAACAGATTGCAGTTTTGGATGAGAATTTATGTTGATATCAATCTGTGAGTGACTTTTTATTAGTGTTATTCTTAGTTTTGGAGAATTAATTTTAAAACGTGCTTAAATTCAGTTGTATCGATCTCTTGAGTTTCATCGAAGAAAGCTTGAACTCGATGAGCTATAATTAAATGGTACGCGTTTTGCTTTTAAACGTAAACTAATGGAGATTTGAATAAATTTTTTCGAAAGAAGATTGTGTTGTCCATTTTTATGTATTTGTTCATTCATTAGATAGATTGAAAAGCGATTTTATGTAAACAAAACAAGACTTTGATTCTATAGTACAGTTCTATCTTCACTCGCATCGCCTTTATATGCAAATATGTTTGTGTATTTTTGCAATTTTTGATTTTCAAATCAGTTTCTCGGGCAATTTTTGACAAACATAAACTGTATTTTATTCGGAAACTAGTGGTACTAGTTATTCTAGACAGAGAAAAGTTGTTTTTGTGAACTTTTGTACGGTCTATAAAAATGTACTGTGCAGACGGTCGCGTATAAATACTATTTTTGAGAATTGCTAAAATTGAAAATAGCCCGTTCGTCAATCTTAATTCTTGTGCTTCCAACCTTTCACCTTAGTTAAGTTTCACCTCAGTTAAGCTTGTTCAAAGTGCGACGCTGTTAGGCTTGGGCTATGTATATATATTATTGGCATGTAGATTTTTCAGTATGTTGTAAAGGTTTGAATTTCTCTAACTTTTCTCTCTGAAATACCGGACATGACAGGATCTGAAATGATCTGTTGTCCGTGAATGTCTTTCCTGCTATTAATTTTATGTCACGCTGGGCCCAGCTATTTTAGATTTGTCTTTGCAGGATTTTACTTTTCAGGATCCAAGCTTTATAGCAGAGAGAGTTGTAGCTTAAAAAGCTATTCAACTTGTAGAGAGTTGAAGTTTGTCTCAGTCAAGACTGTAATTTTAGCTTCCATTCGCTACGCTTTATAGCTTTGTAGAGCTCACTGTGATTACTAAAATCTCCATTGGCAATTTTGGCAGTCTAGCGACTGCTTCGTTTACGCCACTATTCTATTCAGGCAAGACCATGGTTTCGGTTCTCCTCTCGAACCTCATCAGTTGCCGGGTTTGTATGTGCTAGTTGCTACCTTTTTGGCAACGCATTTTTTGTCGAGAACGGTTAAACCATTCCGCTTGGCATAATTTTCAAACATGTATTTATACCCTTGCTGTGGATCGAATTTCCTTGTTTTCTATTGGCTCTTCAATAGAAATTTCGATCCTCTCCGCTTGAAGCTAAGCGTGTGTTTCTTTGAAAGGCATAATTTGAAATTTTTTAGCACATACTTCCTTTGACTGAAATGAGGATATTTCTAAATGTGAGCGCTTAAGTTTCCTGCACATTCCTTCTTAAGTTCGGAATGGATGCTATTAGATCAGTGCGCATTATTGTGTACAACAGACACCTTTACTTGACCTCTAGTCCGTTGCACGCGGCTTTTGATAGGTTTCAAAACACAGTCTACACTCTACAGTCACTAAAATCCTCCTTAACAAACGGCTAAATGTAGAATACCCGTCCAAAACATAAAGGAGCAAATGGCATTAAAAACACGAGTTAAGAGTCGTGCAGGCCTGCCACCCCCATTTTACGCAGCCGCCATCTTTGATTCAGCAGCAAATATCATGTGAGGTGCAAAATAATTCTTTTGTCAGAGAGGGGACAAGCTGACTTCGTTTACTGTCGGGGGAGAGGAGCGGGATTGTTATATTCGAGTCTCCCCTACTGGGGGTAATTTTGCATTTTCTGAGCCCACAGACAACTGGATTGCGGTTGGATATTGTGAAACGAAGAATGTTGAATAACGTAAAAAGTACAATGTTGAATTGTCAAAAATAGAAAGTTGAACAACACAAAGTTCAATGTTAAATAATGAAAACAACTATGTTGGATTACAAAAGCTACAAAGATGAATTACACAAAGTACAGTGTTGAATTCTTGAAACGACAATGTTCAATTATGAAAAGTACGATGTTGAATTGTAAAATCTACAATGTTGAATCATAAAAAGTACAAAGTTGAACTGTAAGTACTACAAAGTTCAATCGAGATATGTTAAAATGTATAGACTTGAATGTTGAATAGTAAAAATAACAAGAAATTAAAAAGTAGGATGCTGAATTTACAACATCGAATTTTGGCGGAAATTGTACACAATAGTAGAATTCCCCTGGCTTTTGTTTTATTATTTACATCATATGACGCTCTTTATTTTTTAACTTACTGTGACCAGTATGACACCCTGTACATGGATTAATTCGCTGTGAAAAGCTTACCCTATACAGTCAAAAATGTTATTTTTCTGGTTCATAATTTAAAACTGAGGACAGAACCAAGGATAACAATTATAATTCAACACATTGATACACTGCCCAAATATGGTAAAAAAGTTATCGATATACGTTATGTCTACATGACGTATAACCAGCGATGGCGGTAAATTTCGCATTTTGAAGGAAAGTGAAAATGACTGCTGCCTGCAATTACGTGCTTTTGGGCGAGAAAGTGCGAGAACTATTAGTTAAAAAAGGGAAAAGAAAGAAAAAAAAGATAAGAAAATAGAAAAATTATTGATCACGTGATTGGACAAAAAAAGCGCGAAATTTTCGCGCTATCACGGTCGCAGTGTTTCTTTTCTTGGCGTAGCTGAATGAAAGTTGGTTCAAAGTTTAACCGCTCGGCAAGGAGTGAATGAAGGAGCACAATTTTCGAAAATTCCTCTGGAATATGATATAGACTTGATGCTTCCTTAGAAAAGTTTTTGATCTCGTCATTGATCGACTCAGCTCGTACTTCGATGTTTGAAAATTTGGTGCTGATGGAAGGGACTAAAAAGCTAAATCAACTACAGGTATGATGTTTTAACCGTTTCTTGTATCCTTAGTGGCTGTGATTTTTTGTAAGACATACTGTCCACGCTGCAGTTCTTTCTGACTTTTCGCTGCTACGTTTAGGTAGCCGTGTGTTTGTTCAATTTGTTTTGATTCTGAATTGAACTTTTTAAGATACGAAACACTTGTATTAAACTAAGACATTCTATGTCATTTTACTGTGTTTTAATTCGTGTAGTCACTACTCTGTCCCGTTCTTTAAGGTGTTTCCCTCCAGTTTCCGTGCAGCCGCACCGAATATTTTTGAGTGGCCGTTTAACTAACTTTCCTTTATTGAATTACAGTCGAACCTCTCCTTACGGACACCTCCATAATACGGACACCTCTCTAGGGCGGACAGTTCTCTTGGTCCCAAAGATACCAAAATTCATACATTCCGTACCTCTATAATACGGACACCTCTATAACACGGACACTTGGGCCTGTCCCTTTGGTGTCCGTATTAGGGAGGTTCGACTGTAGTACAAAACTTACACAAAATATTGTATTTAGTTTGAAGTTTATAAGAGTGTATCAACTTTGTAAATCGCATTTAAAATTGCGGAGATCAACGAGAAACATTGAAATCATTTGAGTCTAAATTCCGAGCAATTGCGATGGCATCTAGAAAAATCAAAACTATTACGATAAACTATGGCATATGGCAAACAAAATACCTAAAAACTAGTAACTTTTGTCAAGCCGATTTTGAGTAAATCAGAAAAACATTTCGAACATGTGATTTTGCATGCGTATGAGCGCATCCATAAATACCGCAAGGATAATAAACAATATCAATCTCCTTAGAAATTAAAAAAAAAAAATTGAAGCGTATCAAGGAAAACAACCTGATGCTGTTGGAACAGAATATAGTAAAATCACACATTTATAATGAATTTATATTTGTGAGGATTACATACAGTGGATTCAGGTTGAGGGTTTAACGTCATTTTCATGCGTTTGTTGTAAAAGCTGATTTATTGAATTGCATAGACTGCAAAACAGTCCGTATTTTTGCGCGAGTCCTCCCGTTGAAACACCGAAAAAAGTGCGCGACCGAAAAGAACTGGAGTGAGTGTGTATACGTAGAGTGAGACTGGGGAGAGATGCTAACGCGCCCGCGCGTTAGCGAAGAATAATCTTATGTTAACCACTGATTAGTGGAACGGAAAAATAAAGTGTAATATTTTGTTGATGATTTTTTAAGGATTATCACAGTAAACATGCTTTATCAGTCATAAGTTCAAATCTTTATTTAAAGTATTCATGCATCATTAAACTTAAGCAGAATTTATTAGCTAAATCAAACAAGTATAAAAGATTACACAGAGAATTTATATAATAAATACAATCTATGGAAACATCATTGAAAGGCATTTTATAATACATGTTAGGCTAAGGCAAACATTAATGTTACAGTTTATTACATGTGATTATTTATTTATAATCCAACCCAGATAAGTAAATATTAAGTGAATTTATGTTAATCAATGGCTCCTATGAGCCAACCCGTAAATAAGAAATGGTAACGCGTAACGCGATATTGCGGCAAGCTTGTTTTTATACTGACGCGGTTCCATATTTTTTATAAAATCAAACGTAATGACTTCTGAAGAACGCCAAAAAAAGGTCACGGCGATATTTGAACTCGAGCCGTTTGACTGCTGTCTGATATCTATAACAGGAACCACGCCACTTGGCCACGAAAACCTACGATAACTAAAAGCAGGGTTTAAGCCAGGCTGCGCCATTGCGCCAATCCCGCACTGCAATTTACATTGTTCCTTAGAAAAACGAACAAGGGGACAATCAGTCCTCTTGAACATCTGTTCAGAAAATGGCCTATAAAAAAGATGCAAGAAAGTTTTCCAAAAACATTAAGAAAACAATTTTTGCTGTTTGTACCGATGATTTCGCTGTAAAAAGGCTCTCTCTCAAATCGAGAAAATTTAGAAAAAGCCATAGACCACTTTCATAATGGCGGTCGATTTATTTATTCTTTTATATGTATGTTAATTAGCCCCACTGGCCTCATTTTAGAGTAAAAATTCTTTTGAATTTTGCACATGTTACCGAGGCTAGTGAGGCTAATTAACATACAAATAAAAGAATAAATAAATCGGCCGCCATTATGAAAGTGGTCTATGCGATTCAACATCGGCCTATAATGCATTGCAAACTGAAACATATATTCGTCATGTATGCTAATGGTTTGTGTCTCAGGGAAAATTCAAAATGGTGGTTGTCATTGGGTTTATATTGTCCATGTCCCCTTAAAACCTTTGCTGAAGGGACAAATTGACCTCCACTCATCAAATCCTGGCTCAAACCCTGCTAATAGAGTAACATTTTAGTATTTTAACCTAGATATGCGTTAAAACGCGTCAAGTCTGCAGCTCGGTTTTAATTTTGCCATAAAAGTCTCCAAATGCGAAACATCTTTAAGCAGTTTATTGTTGTTTACATTCGTTTACAACAAATTAGTTATTGTTGTCACTGTTCTTTTTAAGCAACGCATTCGATAAGATAGCCAAATTAAGATTTTTTAACGCGTTACGCAATGTACGGCATTTTTAAAATTATAAACACGACCCGATATCTTTTACATGTAAAATACCGTTATCCGCGATATGATATGGGTGATGTTTAAGGTCTACATATTCTGTTCAGCAGAAAAACGTAAGGATATACTTTCACTTGAGGAACATATCAGATCCACTGACGACAAATGAAAGTTGACCTTTAGCGCATAACCGTGTCCAGTTCTCTTCTATTTCAATCAAACAATGCGTATTTGTACTGTCACGCTAAGACATGAATTTGGTTTATTCCTCCAAGGACTCCAAATGCGAAATATCTTTAAGCTCATTGTTGTTCATGTTCGATTACAATAAATTAGTTATTGTTATTGCTAGATTCACGTTGTTCTTAATTTAATTTATAACATTACGTGACAAAAGTTTACAGCTGATGGAAAGAGTGAGCGAGTGAGTGAGTGCTCATTTGCATATCTGTCTCTTTTACTGATAACCCGTTCATTACGCATGCGCGTATTCACGGATCAAAAATGCTATGCAGTATTGTAGTGCTATTTTCATGAAAACACAGTTTTTATGAATGAAATTGTCTTATTTATTATTTTTTTTATAGAGTTATTTCCCCTGTGTCAGACCATTATGTGTGTTGTATTTTACGTTTTATTTAACAGCTTTTAGGTTTTATTTATCATTTTTTATACAATGTAATTGAATTATAGAGATTTAGAGAACAAAATTATTATAGAGAATTATTAGACTTACCTTATAAAGCATTGGAGTCTTAGATAAGGTTTTTATGCAGCTTTTCTCTCTAAGATTGTCGTCGATTGGTTTCTTTGGGCATACCATTTTTAGATGACATTATATAGCTTATATCAAGACTTAACAAATTGAAATAATTATATCTTAATGAACACCTTTATGTAACTTAACTGAAATTTGATAGTATAACAAGACTTGAGCTAGGTTTACACTTGGTGCCCAAGCACTAGTGCCTGGGTACTGGCATACATTGGTGTTGTGTTTACACACTGGGCACCCCTCGGACACCATTTTGAAACATGAGCATAGCAGGGAGTTATGGGCATGTAAAGTAGTGGATTGAGGGTCAAGTGCCTCTAAAGCAATGAAATATGCATTTACACAGACAGCCAGTGCCCACTAAAGTGCCTAAGAATAAACTCTCAGGCACCAAGTGTGAACAGAGCCTTACTGAAGACCTTTTAATTTCACTTTATACAATGTATAACCGTGGTGTTTAAAATCTTACATCTTAAAACAGTCACATTCGCTGCCATTAGTTTTGTTTGAACTTCTGAGTTTTTAAATAAAAGACAGTTAAGCTGTTAAATCCTTTTGTTTTATGCGATCTTATCGCAGAAAATGTGCTGTAATTTACAGACTTTTTATGGAGTTACAAAATCTCTGGGAATGTGCACGTTTACAGAGTTCGAACTTTACAAAGGAAGTGTAGACATTTTACAGAGATTTAACTAACTTCAGTGAAGTCTGTAAGTGGTTCAAGTTTTCCAGTGTGCATTTGACGCTTAAAGCGTAACCATCCATTGTCACATTGTCCTGTCACTGGTGAGTTGTCTCAGTTACTGAAAGGTACTCTAAGATGTCGAACACAGTTGTACAATAAACAGAGAACATGAATACTCACATTCCATGCCCTTCGGCGTCATTATCGCTGACTTCTTAAAAAAAGAAAATATACAAGAAAGGCAAATTAAAAAAGGAGGCAAGAACAAATAGGGTGGTGCGCCATATACCGAGTCCCTAGTTAAGTCACAAAGAAGACAACAACATAATAGACTTGCTAAGTGCGAAGCACCACCCAAAAATGCCTGATAACTAACAGTTTTATAAAATATATGTAGTCTCAATAACTATACATGTACATAGACACTGAAGATCCCTTGTACGAGGGACACAGAACTTTTGCAATGGCAGGTCATAGCATGCTGTATGTGGAATTTATTTTGTTAGATTTCGTGGATTTGTCCACACCAGAGCTCCACTTCAGAAGTCTTTAACTTCATATTACATGCTGCAAGTTGTTTAGAATTAAAAAAACTTCTTGGTTATGCAGTCAACTCTCTCAAAGTGAATACCCCTGTAAGGCGTACACCCCTGTATGGTATGTCTGGTCCCAGCCAAATCTTATTTACAAGTGTGTCTGAAACTTAACTCTTTTTAAGGCTTACACCTCTGTGTAATGAAAGGTGGACACTAAAACTACAAATTTGTTCACAATAAATATATTTTTTGATTTTATATTATTAACAAACCACAGCACTAATAATTTAAAACTGACCTAAATACAAGAACAAGCACTCAGTCCTTATTAACAAAAATGTCTTTGTAAATTAATAAAAAAACACGAAATCTTTTACGCATGGTACTGTAACATGTCAGGTTACATCAACTCTTTACAAGGGTGTCCGTCTTTATAGAGAGAGTTGACTGAACAGTAATTAGGTTTCGTTTGATCGTTTTGATCATGAACAAAACACTCAGGGCTATCTTTCCGGCCATTCATACATTGTAGTTTTGCAGCTGTATTGGAAAACCATATAAAAACGCTCTTGTAGTGTTATTTAGCCATAGCCTGTGAAAGAAATTGCGCACGGTCGACCCAAATTACAGCACTATGCTCAGAGGAAGAATAGTATTTAATCTAACCATTTAATATATTTACTCCGTACAAATCTCCTCTTCACCGCCTGGTTGTCAGTTGTTTTTCTCCACATTTAACGCCCATCAGTCACCCATCCAAATGGGCTTTACGCAACACGTGGTTATGCCCATTAGAATTTAAAGTGCCTATCACCCCTAGAAAGTTATTTTCAGAATCAACTTTATGTACATCGAATAATTGAATGGCAAAATATTTTTGTTTTGAACGTCGCATTTGTGAGTTATGGAGATTTGAATTTTCAAAATGCTAATTAGATGACGTGAACCCGGAACTTTGCCATTATTTCTACGCCAATTAACAATGCGCAGTTTACAGCTTGAGGATAATTTGATAATACTAAAACTAAAGGGGCAGTACGCAGCTCTTACAAGGTCTTCTCAAATTTGCTGAGAAAACAATAGCACAAACAACACAACAATGGCTAACAATAGACCCTAGACCTAAAAACAATAGAGCTGCATGATATACAGGTCCAATGAAATTAGAGGTTGTAAAGAGCTGCGTGGTATTTGAAAATAAACTGTGGACAGTCAATTGATTCGTAAAAAATATTGCATGGAGGTGAAAACAATTAGTTGTATAATGAATGATTCCCGGGTTGAAGTCATCTAATTAACATTTTGTAAATTCAAATTTCTATAACTCATCAACACGACGTTCAAAACAAGAAATATTTAACCATTCAACTATTCAATGTACACAGAGTTGATTCTGAAAATAACTTTCTAGGGGTGATAGGCACTTAGCGATCACTGTAAGTATACTTCTCAAATACTCACCCTTGTTGCTGGTCTTACTCTTCCTTTTCTTATCCTTGTCCTTGTTACTATTCTTGCGACAACAGCCAATAATAACTGCGATGATGATGACCAGTGCAACACCGCCCACAGCACAACCAACGATTAAGCCAATATTAGTATCTACCAAAAAAGAAACAGCAGACACAAGGCATGTGAGATTCATTTCAAATTGTAAAAGTATAAAATGTAACATCTTCATGATAACTCTTGTCGTTAAACCCAAATTCTTTATCTTATGGCATAATTTGATTATGACTTTCATGTTCAACACAACTTACATGTATTCTCAGTGTTGCTCAAGGTTTTTGTTTGTTTGTTTTTAGTTTCATTAAACCTTTCACTGCCACCTGTACCTGCCACTGGTATTAAAGTTAAAAACTGGAATGAGTACCCAATATGCAATTTGCAATGCTCACATTCAACAGCATCACAGAAAAGTACATCTTAGTAAAAGGGTTAGGTCTGGTTCTCACCAGCAATGGATTTCCACTAAATCGTAAATAAGTTACGATTTAGTGGAAATCAATACGATGGAAGCGGGACGTACATGAAGTTAAGTGACGCGGAAGCATAAGCGGAATCGGAAGAAAAATGAAACCTTCTGATCCTTCCGATTCTGAATCCGTCGTGCTTGCAATTTAGATTGCGACTCTATTTTTGATTTACACTAGAATGTAAGGCTTCTTACGCTAACGACTCCGACTCCGCTTCCAATTATGTCGCTAGTGGGAACCAGCACAAAAAATGACTGAAACAACAAAACGGAATGTGTCTACAGAAGCAATATAATAAGAAGCAAACAAGAACGATAAACATGACAATCATGTGCTCTTAGATGGGTAATTTTTCCTGTTCTTCGACTGTTTGCACAAGTGGTAGAAACCCTGACGTTTTAGGTAAAAATAGAACTTCATGTCTTACAAAGTCATTAACAAATCTAATTTTGCTCATTTTATTTTCAAATCTTTCTCTCCATTCACATTCGGCCTATTTTAAATTACTCATCTGATTACTCCTTGAAGTGTACTCCAATCAGTTCAATAATTACATGCACCATTACTTGTAACTTATAATTTGAAGTTAGTATTAACGGTTACACTTCCCAGAAAACACTTTCAACGGTCTACAGTGACCTTGATTGGAGTTAAAAGTGTTTTCATGATTACGACCGGGAGCTAGCTTTAAGCTTGCTTTACTCGTCAGTTGAAATAGGAAAAAAAAAACGAGTGATGAGTGGAGAGCAATATGAATTAAAGAGACAAAATAATGGCTAAACAACTCAAAATTCCACAATGGCAATTTTGTTTTCTTGACCACCTGTCACGAAATGAAACTTGATGAACTGTAATCCACTTCCATCCTTGCAATCCTACACTTTATCTCCAAACTACTGCTTCTATTTTGCTCTATAGAATCTTTTTATTTAATTAAGTTGTATATTTGGAAGCAAACAGCGATAAAACATGGAGAAAGGGTACAAGCAAAATTGTGTCATTTTGGCGGGAAAGTGTCTGTTTAATATACGGCCTACACGTGTGTTCAATTTACAAGAATAAGAATAAAAAGAGCATTCAATAAACCCGCAAATATCTTATTCTGAATGTCTGTGAAGATGTTCCTTGAGTGCTTAAGTAGTGCTAGAGACCATTCTATTGATTTCTCATCCAGGGGTCAATGATATTTTATAAACCTTTTATAAGAGCAATTTACAAGTGTAGTTACTGTTTTCAAGCTCTGAAACAATGGCTACACTAGTAAATTACACTTGTAAAAGTTTTATTAAATTGACCCCAGGAAATGACCAATTGAAAGGATTTACCAAATTTGACAAAAATCAAATCAACCCATCTGATGTAAGAAATCAAAACTCTTTTTATACATTGAATGGTACCATACCTTCAGGCGGTTTTGTTGTAGTTTTGCTGGTAGGTGGCGTGGCTGTACTTTCGATAACTGGAATTCCTACTATGGATGAAGCATTAACAGGGAATTCTCCAAGTTTGCCATCACTGATACCTTTACGAAGTGTGGAAATTACCCAAGCCTCTGAAACGACAGATGTGAACTCCAGGGCCAGATTAAAAGTCGAACTTACACAACTGCAAGTAAAATGGCATCATCAAATGGTACCAAAGAAATACAAAAGTAAATGAACGGTAGTAGTAAACTGTCTTAGTTACATGTACAGTGTGGATATACAGTCGAACCTCTCCTTACGGACACCTCCATAATAAGGACACCTCTCTATTACGGACAGTTCTCTTGGTCCCTAAGATACAAAAATTCATACAATCCCTATCTCTATAATACGGACACTTTGGTCTGTCAATTTGGTGTCCGTATTAAGGAGGTTCGACTGTAGTGGGAGAGTTTCTTCTTTAGTGCAGCATTGCTCTATGCCTCATTTTAAAAATCCCAGCAAAGATTACAATCAAAGGTATCAGAGCCAACTCGTAAATACGAAACATCATTAGGTTAAGTCCACACATAGGTTTGAATAATTATTTTCTAATACTGAGTTTGAAGTCAAACAACTGAAGAGAACAACAGATTTAAAACGACCATCTTAGCGTGACATTAATATGCATTGTGTGAAACGAAACTGTCTAGGCAACTAGATAACATAATCACACTGGGGAATTTAAAAAGTTTACTACAGCAATCTCTTTTAACACGTAATACACTGGCGAATTAAAACAAGTTTACACATAATAATGCAAATGAAAATTTGCATATTTCTTACTCGCTCAACGCTTTGCGTATTCACAAAAGAAAAACATAGTTATTTGAAAAAAAAAAATACTATTACGTCAGGTATGCATTTAGCTTGCCAAAGTAAAATTAATTTCATCAAGAAAACCCTAATTAAACAATATACTTGAAAACATAAAAACATTATACAGGCAACGAATACAAATTTATGTTGAGGCACGAGACTGAAACAAATTTTATTAACATGATCACAATTTCAGTTTTTGACGGACAGATACATGTATGATAAAACCCTTATCTTTTTAAATAAAAAAAGATGAAATGTTCTGAGACAACTCTAAATTTACATACATTTGTAAGCTTGGGAACCCAAATTCTAGAATAAATGCTTCACAAGTACAGTAAACAAATGTAATCTGTCACCTTTATTAAATGCGAGGAGTGTGAAAGAAATCAACGCCATCTAGAACGTTTCAGAAAATGAATAGCATAGACTCCTTACGTATGCATATATATGTTGCACACCAGGTAAAATCGTTTCTCAGGTTAGATCACTTTTCAATCTCCATGTAGGTTAAATGGCACCCAGTATTCAATCTACATAGGTAAGCCAATCCTGACCCTAGCACAAAACTAACTCTAACACAAAGTTAACCCAAGCTACGTGTAACTCTTACACAAAACCAACCATGATGATTTACACCACTGGCTACATGTAATCTGTTGTAGGTTAAAATTAATTAAGGCTAATTATTATTTCAAACTAGGTTACTTTTTACTTCCTTTAACATGATTTCAGACAAAGGAAAAAAAATTAACCTAGTTTGAATTAATTTTAACCTAAAATAATTTTAACCTACAACATATCTTTGTGCTACGGGTTATGGTTAGCTTCGTGCTAGGGTAGGGTTAGCTTACTAAGATTGAATACTGGGTAAAAAATTAACCTTCAGTACATTGGATACTGATTCAACCCTGAGAACAAATTTTACCTACAACATAAATTATATCCACTAATGTATACCTGCCAACATTTTAAGTAACAATCCGTGTAAGAAGTAGGCAATTATCTATTGTTCCGCTGCATTTCGCTTTCCCCACAAAAGAATGTTTAGATTTTCGTACTGAGAATACGTCAACCTATGGACAACATGGTTTTGAAATAAAATTTACTGAAACTCTATTTTAAAGCGATGTTTCTTTTGTGTTACAAGATTTCATCCAATCGCGAGACTCCAAAACAACGGCCAAGAAAGACTTTCTAATTTTCCATGTTCCCCACATAGAATTTTTGTTGCATTAAAAATCACAATAGTTTTCACTAAAAGGGAATCAATTAGTAAACTAGAGATAAATAAATGCGCTGCCTGATGAAGTTATGGTAGATTTTCATGTTTTAGCCAATGAGGTGGACGGTTTCAACAATAGCACAATTCACACCTTTCTGCATTCCGTGCATTTCGGTTGCCTACTTCTTACACGGATTGTTACTTAAGCAAGAGTGACGCAGAGTCAAACATGTACAATGAATAATATAATTTCCTTTCCTTTGCATGCCATCTGCAGCTTCCACAGATTTCTATAGATTACCCAACTAGTTCTAAAGATGATTTAAAATCTCCATAGATAGTTACTGATTATACGATGGTTGAATGTGGTTGTATTTAGAAAATTCATAGCATGACTAGCAAAACTGGAACAGTTGGCAGAGATAACCTACTAGTATTTTGTTGTACATAAATTAAACTTCATTTGAAACAGATACATCACCTCAACAATGTTACACCACGGTAACCATTTCCGTCAGTAAAAATTGTTTTCACCTAAAAAAGGGCATATAAAATAAACATAAACAGTAATGAGAGAAAAAGTTGTTCACTTCAGACTTGGCTTGTAAACAACAGTAAAATTTAAATTCACTTCATGGAAACCTCTTTTAATTATGGATAAATGGATATTGTGGTGAACAATCCTTTACTTAACACATGTACAGTATAATGGATAGTTACAACATGTAGCTAATGATCTCTTGATTACATGTAGATGTAAGCGTTTTCTCATAAAAAATATTCATAATGAAGTCAAAACCGTACTTTGAAAACTGAAAACATGCTGGCTCCTAACTATCTTGGCTTGTAGCTTTGAGCTTTCATCCGACAACATTAATTGAAAGACATGTACATGCAGCTGTAACAGACTATGCGCTTCTTTTTATTCCGCTTTCAACGAGTATTGCTGGGATGTTAGATTTATACCATAGAAATAGTAAGTAAAGGATGCCGGCACTGAATGCCAAAAGCTAAGCAAATAAAAAGCGCTATCACCTCTAGAACAGTCATTTCCAACACTCTTAACCTGTCGTGCTGGGATAATTCTAACATTCAGGCTAGTCTTAACATATGTCAAACTTTAGCTGACGGATGTCCACGACCTTTCCATGACCGTGTGAACCCGTCTAAAAATATATTTTTCACTGCTGGCACATGACATACACAGAGGTTGACCGTAATTATTATTATTCCGTTATTGTACTGATTCTAGTGGATGAATAAAATGTATGATCCACATGTATTCAATCAAATCCTAACATTGACAATTTTGCCACAAAATTAGCCTCTCTACATTGACCTGAAATTTATGCCCAAAAGTGACAGTTCTAGAAAACTTTTGTTGTACACTGTATTCAATCACAAACTGGAGTGAAGATAATTCAGAATTTAAAATTGGATTTTGTGACACATAATAACTACTGTTGTCAACTTGTGTTGTGGGCATGACATATTTAGTAAATTGGCATTATTTATTTGAAAGTAACTGAGATTATTTATTTATGCCACAATAATAATAATACCCACCCAATTCAATGTCAAAAAATAATGTTCACCTACATGTATATACATGTATATCGAATGCCTTATTATATAATTGTAATATAGAATTATATTTTATTGTATTACTATATTTTTATTTATATACTGACTTGATGCGAGAGCGTTGTTAGTTAATAAAGTAGATGTAGATGTATATATGTACGTGTAATAATTTAAAGTTTAGCTGTGAACATACCAAATATAATTAAGGTTACAGTGTACCTTCAGATCGAAAATTTCTTGAAAATTTTTTTTTGGCGTTAAAATAAAGTTTACAGAATGAACTTTCATCCAAAAAAAAAGTTATCGAAAAATAGTGAAACTTGACGGAGAAATGACGGTATAACTTTTGTGGGCGGAGTTTGTTTATTAAGCGATATGTTTTTTTAAGCGCCGTTTTCTCAAAGTTAATTTTTCGCTTGTTGGGGACACTTTAAAGAGCTACAACTCAAAGGAAATTTGTTCGATTTTCCTTAAATTTGGACAGAAGCTAGGCTAACATATAATCAACAAAAACGTGTCGGCGAATTTCTTAATTCCGAAAACTTTTTCGTCAAGAGCCATTTCCGTGCGATCATTCCAATTTTTTTTCTCCCCTTTTCGAAAATATTCTGTAACTTTTCACTGCAATTGAATATGGGAAATCGCCGACACGTTTTTTTAGCGCTTCGTGTCCGGAAATCCGAGAACAAATCAAATTAGCAAAATACAATAATCGCTTTGAGTTATAGCGTTTTAAAGCTGATTCGGACGTTCGAATTTCGACGTCGTAAAAAATTCGACAATTCATTTTATTAGCAAATGGTTTCCATATTTAGATAGCCAGCTCTATAAGCTTTAATTTGATATCTGGGTTTAGGTATATTAAGTGTAATCTTAAGACGCTAGAGCTGTTATGCTGCAGACACCCCCGAAGGTACACTGTAACCTTAAATGAACTTAATTTATATTTACACTTTAAACCCATTGACACCTGAGAATTTTTACGTTTTTGAGTGATTTTCTGCATACACACGCCCCATAGGATTTCGTGACTCCATATTTGGGGTTACCATTGAAAATGCTGCTGTTCTAAAACACTGAAGGCTCGAGTTTACTGGAAACGTCATTGTGACGTTGTCATTTTGCTTCGTTCGTTCTCAATAATGGCTTCAATATCATGTATCTGCGATTTTTGGTAAGTTCACAGTCATTTTTCATCTTTAGTAGCCTGATGAGCATCATTAAGCTTGAAGGTAGCTCAGAGTCCACTTTCTCAATAAAGCGAGTTAGGTGTTGTACTTCATTGACAAATTTGTCTCGTTGCTCGTTGAACTGGATAAATGGCCGCCACGAAACGAAGTAGCCTTGGGACACGACTCTGGATGAATTTCTCGACCTACCCTGGTATATTTTGGAAGTTGCGACCACTAAAGGACACAACAAGGGCAAAATTTTGGCGGTGGGTCGGAGTGGCTGTGGACTTAGTATAAATATAAAATGTGTGCGGAAAGAAACGAACGCTGTCAAAAATTGTGGCTATTTCCCAGCATGCAGTGCGGTGGTGTTGGAAATCGAGGCAAGGTCAGCATGCACTTGAACGAGAGGCTGTAATTCGGCCCGAGCAACGAATAAGAGCAAAAAAATTCACTGCTAAGTTAGGACTAGGACTGAATTTTGCTGTGAATGTTGACTTTTGGGTTTGCCACGATGATTTGAATAAAAAAAAACTAAAGGCAAAAACGTGTTTTTTGATGTTTTTCTATGACGTTAAAAACGGCAATTTTTGTTATGGTCCAAATTCAAACACTGATATTCTGCAAAAATCGCTGACTTTTTTGTGTTTATTGGGTATCTCAATTTGAGAGACTTTCTAGTCAATGCTCACAACTGATAGTTAAGGCAATGTTCACACGATTGAGAAAGTTGCAATTTTTTAAAGCAGTGGAGTCTTGTACGGGCGGTTATGGGCAGTTCAGGTGTCAATGGGTTAAAAATTGGAGTGCAAACAGCAAATGATCACCAAAATAATATTAAAACTATCAATAACGCAATAGCCCAATTTCGATATATTAAAATTCAACTTCAAACAATAAACATCACTACGAGGCTTAGGGGAATGGTAGTAGGGATTTATATGGTTTATTCCCCTAGTAAGCCTCATAGTGATGTCTTTTGTTTCAAGTTAAATTTTAATATATTGAAATTGGGCTATTATTGCACAATGTAGAACATACTGCTGCCATTAGTCCTGTTCCATCACATCCTATTTCTTCACTTGAGCTGCTAAGTGTAAGGTTAATTATTTTGGCTCCAATGACTGTTAAAAAAATTAAAAGAACACAACAAATAACTATAATTTACTAAATAAATATTAGATTTTTTTAATATCTTCATTTACCCAATTCAATGAAAAACTGAAGATCCACTAGTCCCTGAGAAAATCATATTCAGAAAAAAATGGTTAATTGAAACTCATTTTTTAAAGTGATTAGCCAAGACAATGTATATGTATAATGGCAAGTCTTAAGGCAAGTTCTAATAACAATGCAGCTTACCAAAGGTACTGAAGTGTCAGGTGAAAATGCCAACATTTAAATGAAATTAATATATCAAGACTTAATTGCTTTTGCTGGCAACAAAATAATATGTGCTCATTCTACAGTTCAGTCATTCAAATATACAGTGTAGACTGTTGTTTCTGGTTGTCTTAATCAAATTTTTACTTGTCATAACTAACTGGGAATAAGTGAATACTAATTTAATTAACAATTATTGAATGAGGTTGAGCAGGATAGCCAGAATTATAAAGGACGAGGTTTGTGAGGCCTTGATAATTCTCGCTATCATGTGAAAACTTTGCAGCCTTTTTTAACTTTCCCTTTGCAGATTGTAAAATCTTGTAATATCCTTCCCACTGCTGCTAAGTAAGTGGGTGGCGCATGGCACACTTGCATGACGTCACCTGTGCCTGTAAAAATCTGACTGTCTGTAGATATGACGTCACATAAATCCCACTGTACATGTACAGTGTATGTAGATATGAGGTCACAATTTGAAGCCAGTGTGAATTAGCTGTATGCTTTCAGCCAATAAGAATAGAGATGGTGAGCAAAATGGACAGTAATAGTTTTTTTAAGCTTATTAGTAAGATTATTATCAAATAAATGGTAAATTAGTGCAAAACCAACAGAAATTGATATGAAGTTAAAGAAAAAAACACAAAGATAAATACAATGTATGTATGTATGAGGAGGGTGGTCAAGTTTTACAGTTGTTACCCTACTTTTTAACTTTCAATGAGCAGGTTAAATACAAACACAAACACATTGTAGAAACTGAGGGCTACTCTAAGCTACTGAAACCACAGATATTCTGGGCTGCCACGTTAATTGAAGAAATGTTGTTGAGAAAAAAGCATAAACCATAAATGATATGACACAATGGAATTCTGGGAACAAGGCAAATAATTATGGCTCGGTTACATTCCATTTCTTGATGTTTAAGATTTATTCCTTCCTAAAAGTTTTTCATAAGATGATTTGGAACATGCTTTTTTTTTAATATAAAATTAATGCATATGATTGTGCAATTTATCTGAGCAGACAGTATGGTCGTATGGTTCATATACATGTAGTTATATGTTTTACCCAACAACGTTTTCTTCAATGAGGTGTACATTTAATGACAGAGAAGGTAAATCCTGTATTTTCTTTTTCTGGAACATGATAAGGTGACATGTACTGTACATATAACACGAAAGTGACAAAAAATTAACTGGATTAACTTACTTAAGCTGGTATTTGCAAATGCATTGCCCAGATTGTTTTTCACTGCACAGTTATATACAGCATCCCTCTCTACTTTTGAAATATTCAGCCTGCTCTTGTTACACACATTTTCCTGAGGATTGCATGGAGTCCAAATGATTGTTGGTGGGGGGTAACCTTCAACCTGACAGTCAAGGGACACACTTTTCTCTCTGCCAACGTAATACTCTTTTTGAAGTGTGATATTTGGAGCAACTGTGAGAAAAACAAAAGGAATAAATCTCAACAGAAATTCTTAAAGTTAAATTAAACCTGAATCGTAGTGTCTCATTAGAATGCTGATACATGTATAATTATTGTCATTTCGATTTGGAAAATTATTTTTGAGGTTTTAAGAAAATGTGTCTTTGGTTTGATTTTTAATTTTTATTTGTTCCATTCTCTAAGACCTCTGGCCAGCTCAGCAAATTTGAGACACAAGAAAATAAAAAAAAAAACATTTGCAACACAAAATCAAGGATATAATTGTCTCATGCCTCTAGCGTGGCCTCTGAGGATGCCTTTGTTCCAGACAAGGGTGGTTTAAGAGCATGATAATGGACATGACACAATGGAAAATAAAAATCAAGCCAAAATCAAATTCAAACCACAACATCAGTACTTAAGAGAGCCTTTTTTCCCTGACCGCGTGAGAGGTGGCACATGATGGAAAATTTCCCTACCCTCATGTTTAGCTCAAAGATAGCCCATGGTGAGTCAATAAACGTGGTGGTATTTTTTTGCTGAAATCTATTTTAAATTTCTAGAAAATCTCAAAAACTCTAACGGTCCCCCCATCGCCATGAAATAGCCGAAATAAGAGCGCCGAATATGAACACAATACAGGTTCTCGTTAAAAGTGCACAGGGAAGCAAGGCTTTCCCCAATTTGAACAATTGTGTAGGAGGCATTAACAAATGATTTGAGCTAATAACAGGTTTTGTAGTTACATTTCTGAATTAACGGTGAGTGTTTGAAAATCGCTCATATTTCATTATTAAAAAATTGCATTTTGGAGCAGTTTTTCAAGAAATATTTTCCCTATGCGGTATAACTCAGAATCGCTTTAAATTGCGGTTTTGGAAACGTGGATATAGTGCTCTTTTCAAGGAAACTAAAAAACGTTTGGGCCTCTTAACTACTTCAAAGAAAAAGCCCGTGTCATTTCGAGGAAATCACAACATCGACTTGTCAACAACCGCAAATAATCGAATTACGCTTGCTGTTATTGAAGCCAAAATTCCGACGAAAAATTATCGCTTTACACCATACTAGATCAGAGACATAGTATAACGAGCTTACCTTGCATAGCCAGTGGTTGAAGGTTGGTTTTATCCCTATTTTCGTTTCAAATGGCCATCTTCGCTCGAGCAGGTTTATCAAATCACGCAATCAGTAAATGTTGCCGAAGGCACTTTCTCGGAAACATCGCTTTTCTCGACAGTTCCAACCATATTTCAGCTTCCATTCAGCTATTATATACATTGGACTTGATTGCAAAATAAAGCGTGACGATTTGAACGTTTGAAGTGTCTATAGTGGCAAGTGAGTTTAACAAAGTTGGCAGTTCAAAACGAACAAGGAACTGATCATGAGCCGTTCATGTCACGCAACGAGACTGTGTACACAGCATGGTCACAGGACTCCCAGCAAAACTGCTGGCATTGTTCGTATTTTTCTTTTCTTCCACCATTGCATCTTCAGTTTTATGCTGCAGCTGTTTATTAAAGAATACGAATTTATTACCCCTTATGAACGAACTGTGAAACAAATCGTCTATTGGCAACACTAAACTGACCCACAACGCTTTGAAAACTGTCTTGGTTTAAGGGACGGACCATTATTTTTTTGACGGGGGGGGGGGGGGGAAGGGTTTGGAAAATTTTGAAATAAATTGTTTGCAGAGGCTATAAACACTGAAATAAATTGTACGCAAGCAAAAAATAAAGAAAAAAATTGTTTGCTGGAAGTATGGCAGTTGGATGGAGACACAAAATAAATTGTTTGCAGCAGGTGCCGCATATAAAAAAAAATGTTTGCATGCGAAAATTTTCCAACCCGCCTCGTCAAAAAAATAATGTCCCGTCCCTAAATACATACAAGTGAATACAAACCCTCGCTGTGCAGATTTATTTTTGGTATTTACCAGATATAAATGAAATAAATGAAGTTAAGTCCACTCTAAGTAAACGATAACAACATTTTTATCAGCTGTTTAACAAACCAATGGTTTATTAAATTTCAGAAATATATTCACTTGCGCAGATACCAAAACTAATAATGGCTCCGTCAATTCCAAGCCTGCTCACCCTCCCCCCCCCCCCCGGAAATTTGTCGGGCATTTGTCTTTTTATTTTTAAAAAGTAGCAAATGCCCCACAGTGGGGTCAGCTTATATGTACAAATCCCCACGGTGGGGCATCTGAAAGAGTGTAAATGCTTGACCATCATACAAGATCAAAATTTTTATTTCAATGATTGTTGATGGAAGCAATAATTGCTCACAAATAAATGGATCTTTATTAATGCTAGGAATTCTTTCGTTCTACCTTGGCTCAGTATTACTTATATCCGTTCCCTCATTCGTTCTAAATATTTGTGTTATGTTTCCACAAAACTTTTGACTCCAATAATTTCCTGTCGATTCTCGTTGTTAATGTTATTAATTTTGATTAAAACTATGCTTACGTTCAATCCATTTACACGGTAAGGTCGCCGTTGATTGAAACGCTTTTTCAAGTGAAGTTGCTATTAAATTTTTAAATAGACAGATCTGTTGCGACAAATCACGAAGACACCAAGGCCATGAATGTTGGCAAATAAGACGTCAACAAAAATTGAAAATTTGCCGCGATATAGATATTATCTTCTGTGGCACTTGAAATGTAAGGCAATAGGCGGCCTGTTTTGAAAATTGTGTGAAACTTTGATATTTTCACTTGGAAAGTGCAGGTCTGAAGCGACATTTATCGGCTCAGTTTTTATATTTTTATACTGGGGGAAATCAGAAAAATTAAAATAAACAACGAAGCATGTACGAATTTAATATCCATAAGATAAGGTTGTTTTGACAATGCCCCACCCCCGGGCTGACCTATTTTAGCAAATGTCCCACCCTTGGGAAGGAAAAGTTATAAAATGCCCGACAAATTCCCGGAAGGGGGGGGAGGGGGGGGGGGGGGGGGGTGGGGGGATGAGCAGGCTTGGAATTGACGGAGCCATAACGCTATAACGGACTACAACAAGTTCGGAAATTCAAGCAGGGCTCTAACCTCTTTTAACTGGTTACGGAATATGTAACAAAATTGCACTCTGCGTGTTGCTTCTATACTGGCAGGATATGGACAACGCCCTAGTCGTCTTGTAGCCTTCCGGATTCAGCGGGGAAGCTTTCAATATTCAGTTAATTATTCTTTATGGTGTGTTAGTAGCCTGTACCAGAGGAAATTGATAAGGGAACGGGCACTGAAAACTAGATCTTTGTCATTCTGGAATGGATGCGCTCGAATGCGATGCAAAGTTCAAGGATTTGAATGGCAACCTTCCTCGGACGCCGCGTTCACACCAGCGACACTGCCCAGGTACAGTGTCCACTCACACACCAGAGGTATATCTTGTCCCAGGTGCTCCGGATGGGTGCCCAGAATTGGGGAACAGCGCTAAAGTATAGGAGGCGAAATAACGGTGAGGGGACAGCGCCCCCTCTCATCTGCATCGCGTCTGCTTTGCTCGCTATTTTTACACGCCATTCCCCTATATTGTGGGTCTTTCCCATTTTCTGAATTCCTGGAACAGGCTATAATGTAAGTCTGAACGCGAACTATTCGGAGACACGAAATGGCAGTAGTAACAGTACGTCTGAACCTGTAAGTGAGGACGCTCCTATTGCGACAATCAATACAATACACGCTCTTCGAAATCGCAGGCACTTGACGGGCACTGCGTCCCGCGCACTTCACGTACACTTCACGTGCATTCCACTCGCACTTCACGCGTTTCAACACCCGATTTTTACGCGCAGCCATTTTTTGAATAGCGGATCATTGAATCTGTATTCTGACACTCCTACCTTCTAGCAGTACGTGAAAGTCAGCCGAGCAATTGTCTCTGACGTTCAACTAAGACGAATGACAATTTAGTTGAAGTACGCTCATGATTGTTAACTGTCTAGTGTCTGCATTATACAGTACTGTCTGATAGTATTGAAGTTCCACTGTTAACGCGCTTGAACACGCACTCGCGTCACTCCGCTTGTTCTAGTGAGCAGGTTTCAACATTCAAGTCCAATGCGCGCTTACACTGGGTTATGAGTAAGGACATACTTGCCGTTCACGTACTGCTAGAAGGTAGGAGTGTCAGAATACAGATTCAATGATCCGCTCTTCAAAAAATGGTTGCGCATAAAAATCGGGTGTGAAGTGTGAAGTGCAAGTGGAATGCACGTAAAGTGTATATGAAGTGCGCGGGACGCGGTGCATGTCAAGTGCCTGCGATTTCGAAAAGCGTGTATTGTATTGATTGTCGCAATAGGAGCGTCCTCACTTACAGGTTCAGACGTACTGTTACTACTGCCATTTCGTGTCTCCGAATAGATCGCGTTCAGTCTTACAATATAGCCTGTTCCAGGAATTCAGACAATGGGAAAGACCCACATAATAGGGGAATGGCGTGTAAAAATAGCGAGCAAAGCAGACGCGATGAGAGGGGACGCGGTCCCCTCGCCGTCATTTCGCCTCCAATACTTTCGCGCTGTTCCCCAATTCTGGGCACCCATCCGGAGCACCTGGAACAAGATGGACCTACCTCTGGTGTGTGAGTGGACACTGTACCTGGGCAGTGTCGCTGGTATGAACGCGGCATCCGAGGAAGGTTGCCATTCAAATCCTTGAACTTTGCATCGCATTCGAGCGCATTCATTCCAGAATGACAAAAATCTAGTTTTCAGTGCCCATTCCCTGATCAATTTCCTCTGGTACAGGCTACTAACACACCATAAAGAATAATTAACTGAATATTGAAAGCTTCCCCGCTGAATCCGGAAGGCTACAAGACGACTAGGGCGTTGTCCATATCCTGCCAGTATAGAAGCAACACGCAGATTTCAATTTTGTTACATATTCCGTAACCAGTTAAAAGAGGTTAGAGCCCTGCTTGAATTTCCGAACTTGTTGTAGTCCGTTATAGCGTTAGTAGTTGTGGTATCATTGTATCTTATATAAACCACTGCGCAAGTGAATATATTTCTGAAATTTAATAAACCATTGGTTTGTTAAACAGCTGATAAAAATGTTGTCATCGTTTACTTAGAGTGGACTAAACTTCATTTATTATATGACCCGTCGGCCGGCCCTGCGAGCTTTTTCTTTGCAAAACCATTGATGAAAGTCCCGTATGAGGGCCGTACGCATTTGCGCGAGCGGGGCCGGAAAAAGCCGTAGGGCACTATTACAAAAGTGGACGGCCTCGCGTGTTAAAATTTTAAGTAATTTTGTCTCCAAATTGGTCATATGATAAAATACTTATTGACTAAGTTAGGTCGGGCCGGATGGGAAAATATTTGGCTCTCGGTCATGGCGCACGGGCCTCGCTGCGCTCAGTCCGTACGCCATGACCTCGAGCCAAATAGTTTCCCACCCGGTCCTCCCAATTAGCCAATATGTACATATTATTTCATTTATATCTGGTGAATACCAAAAATAAACCTGCACAGCGGGGGTTTGTATTCACTTGAATGATTTTATAACAAGACAGTTTTCAAAGCGTCGTGGGTCAGTTTAGTGTTGCCAATAGACGATTTGTTTCACATTTCGTTAATAAGGGGTAATAAATTCGTATTCTTTAATAAACAGCTGCAGCATAAAACTGAAGATGCAATGGTGGAAGAAAAGAAAAATACGAACAATGCCAGCAGTTTTGCTGGGAGTCCTGTGGCCATGCTGTGTACACAGCTCGTTGCGTGACATGAACGGCTCATGATCAGTTCCTTGTTCGTTTTGAACTGCCAACTTTGTTAAACTCGCTTGCCACTATAGACACTTCAAACGTTCAAATCGTCACGCTTTATTTTGGAATCAAGTCCAATGTATATAATAGCTGAATGGAAGCTGAAATATGGTTGGAACTGTCGAGAAAAGCGATGTTTCCGAGAAAGTGCCTTCGGCAACATTTACTGATTGCGTGATTTGATAAACCTGCTCGAGCGAAGATGGCCATTTGAAACGAAAATAGGGATAAAACCAACCTTCAACCACTGGCTATGCAAGGTAAGCTCGTTATACTATGTCTATGATCTAATATGGTGTAAAGCGATAAGTTTTGGCCGGAATTTTGGCTTCAATAACAGCAAGCGTAATTCGATTATTTGCGGTTGTTGACAAGTCGATGTTGTGATTTCCTCGAAATGACACGGGCTTTTTCTTTGAAGTAGTTAAGAGGCCCAAACGTTTTTTAGTTTCCTTGAAAAGAGCACTATATCCACGTTTCCAAAACCGCAATTTAAAGCGATTCTGAGTTATACCGCATAGGGAAAATATTTCTTGAAAAACTGCTCCAAAATGCAATTTTTAAATAATGAAATATGAGCAATTTTCAAAAACTCACCGTTAATTCAAAAATTTAAGTACAAAGCCTGTTATTAGCTCAAATCATTTGTTAATGCCTCCTACACAAATGCTCAAATTTGGGAAAGCCTTGCTTCCCTGTGCGCTTTTAACGAGATCAGTTCTTGTACTCATATTCATCGCTTTCATTTCAACCATTTCATGGCGATGGGGTCCGTTACAGGTTTTGAGAATTTTCTTGAAATCAAAAATAGATTTGCACAAAAAAAATCCCACCACATTTACTGACTTTCCATAGGGTATCTCTGAACTGAATATGACGGTAGGGAATTTTCGAAGCATGTGCCACATTTTTCTGATCTCACGCGGTCTCCAGAGAAATTCTCTCTTAATAGGAGTATTGTTACTAAATATGTATCTAAAGGAAGTGGAATACAATGAAATACAATGAAAATTAGTGAATTGCCAACTTGAAAAAAGGTTAAAAAAATCTACTATATCCTCATTCTATCAAGCTGGGTTGAAAGTAAGGATACAATAATAATATGGATAGTTTTACCTCCGATGCCAGACAACTCAACGAGCAAAATAATGGTAAAGTTCTTCGCCAAAATGAGTAAGAGAAAGTCAAGAATTGCTTCGACTTGGAGGAGCCAAACACTTTGCTTGTAGTAACTACATGTACATGTACATGTAGCATACATTGTGTCCATTATCTACAGTGTAGAGGCCCTATTATGGGGGGTACCCACGTCCACCGTCTAAATTTCACAAGCAGCTATGTCGCAATTCTGGGATGTTCTTGTGTCACCCAACAGAATTTCGCGAAGTGACATTTAAAATGAATGCCTTATAATTATAGCTCTTTGCTGATCTTACACGACAAAAACTATTATCACTATTGGGATATTGTCAAAACCAACTGAACAAGTTATAGTTATTTAAACCAAGTTTTAACCTCTTTTTCAATGCTTTTCAATGTTTAATCTGACAATCAAATCTGAATTGACCCAAATTGTACAGTCTAAACTTTGATGAAGTCGATGAAATCAGTCCCGACTGCATCATGAGCCAACACCGAGACGAAACTAAACTGGGCATGTGGGGACACAAACATGATACACAAAGTCAGTTACGCACCTGAATCAAAGTCAATAATTAATGACATTAACCTGCAACTCACCTTGTTGGTTCTTTATTCAACCTCGACCCCAGGGTCTTCTCCCTCCCATCCTCTGGAACGAAGGGACGGGAAGGAGAAGACCCTGGGAACGAGGTTGGGTTGATCTTTATTATGAAATCCTTTTATGTTAGTAAAATATGACTTAATTTTATCATGTGCACGCTAAGAAGAGATACAAATTGTTTTGAGACCTAAGCAAACTTTACAAAATTCACTGTCGATTTATTTTTGCCATTGGTGTTGCTCTCGGTAATTCAACAGAGCAGTCTGTCATTTGCCACTAGTTCGTGGCTCTCGTGTCGCCATTTAAAGGCCGTGTCACTTGTCGGAATTTACCCAACAGGGCCTCTATCTAGAGGAAGTGGGCAGTAGTGTTTCTAATTTTGAGGACAGAGAAACCATGAAAAGTGGAAAAAAATGTTCAAAGTTTTATAGAAAGCTTGCTTCCTCCATGCAAGTATGGCAAGATTGCGTCACTCCAATGTTTTCTGTCTATAAAAGCACTGACTGCCCAAAATGAAGGTTTGTTCTGGTCCAAAGAACTCCTTGGTGTCTTAGAAATACAAAGTATCTAGTTACTATTAAAATGAAAAGATCAAGCAGAGATGGTGAGTTGTCACTGTGTTTAAGGAAAAAAAAAAGTAATCTTTAGTTGCAGATCGATGATCACATGTGTGAGCATTAGAACAAGCCAAATTTCTCAGCCTTGTAGTATATTATTAAACAAATAATAATTTTTATGTCAAATAGTTTCTACAGGGAATTTGGGATAAAGACCTCTTGCAATATTTCAAAGTTGTCCCAAATATATCACTAGCCGAAGCGGCTCGTGATATTTTGGGAATAAATTTTGAAATATTACTCATTAGGTATTACTGTATCCCAAATACCCCTAGAAACCTTTTTTTTTTTTTACCTATACTTATTCTTCACATTAAATTTTACCAAACAACTATTGTCAAATGCCAATGTCAACATAACAAATGCCAACATTGCATACATGTAGGAGGGTGGAGAGAAATGCAACAAGTCTACACTGAGTTTTAGCATAAGTGTACCAACACTTGCAGCTACATGTAGGGGTCACAAAGACAACTTACAGTGTCTTGGTGCAGATGTTGCAATCAACAAAAATGATGAAAAGCAAAAGATTAAAAAGAAATTTACTTCTCAAAACCTAACTAAAGCTTTCTGCAACACCAAGAAAATGAATACCCTGAAAAAAAACTTACACTGTAGACCTTAAAGGCTCCCCAACTGATTGGGTTTGGGTGGACTACAATTACATGTAGTTCAGCTTTATTAGTTACCACCAGCCGTACTGTATGTATAACGAGCGACGCCACCTTTCCAATGGATGGAATGGCATTCAATTGTATGATAGCCAAATACATGTAGGACACATGGTGCCCAAGGACCTGTGAACTACTGCTGTGTACTACTGACTACCTGTAACTACTGTACATGTACAATGTAATAATAACTTAAAATTTGTAAACTGAATGTTAATGTATACATACATGAAACAGTCACTCCAATCAACTGTGAAGCTGGACTTCCTATTCCATTGGTAGCTTTACAACGATATGTACCAGTGCTTGTCCTCTTGATGTTGACAAAATACCAAGATTCCCCCCTGTGCAGGACTTCACTCTCACTGCCTCCTTGTAACACTTTGGTCCAGGTGATGTTTGGAGGAGGCAATCCATATGCCTCACAGAACAATTGCAGATTGGACCCTTCATTTACAGAGTGGTTGCCAATGCTTACATTTGTAAGCTTGGATAGAGCTAAAAAAATGTTACAGTATAATTTGCCAGTTACATGTATTTATTTAATACAATGTACATGTACTATATATGAAGCCACTACACACTTTAAAAAATTTGCGTAAACTTTGGGATTCATTTTTTTCTAGCGGGATTCAGCGATAGACAAGCAGATATAATTTATACATGTAAATCATTAGGACTTCAACACGGTCAAAGTGTGTAATTCATTATGAATTCAGTAATTATTCCTCACATGTGCAGTTTAGAGCTAATACTACCGTGGGAGACTTGGAACTAACTAGTATCTTAGCAACCAAATGCGGACTTTCTCCCTGACGCATCCAGTTTCTTTCCGTCGATCAAAACCTGTTTTGAATCCGCGAAATGGCTTTCGAAAACTTTGAACGTGGCTGTAAAGCAGAAGCGATCAATGATTATAGAGTTCATAGAGCTGTTCATCTGTGTGCCAAAAGCAGAGTATCGTAGAGTTTACTTTTTGGTATCACAATTTTTCTGTCAGGGGTTTGCAGTTTTCCTTCGTGATATGCCCATTGCTTTCTTTGCAATGTTTTCGTCTGCGGTTGTGTAAGTTTCCCTTCTGTCACACTCGCATCGCTGCTGGATTTTTCGGCTTGAAGTTTTAAGTATTTTATTGTTTCATTGTAAAATTCATCTTCGATGAACATAGTTACTTGCGATGTATTTCGTTTCTGTTTTTGCTTCAATTCTTCCAATTTTTCATAGAATATTTATCGTGATACACACTCCATCGATCCGCTTTCATTCAACGTGGGTAAGTCTGATTTGGAGTACATTGTGCATGTGCAAATTGGTAATTACTTTTTGTCCAAAGAGAGGAGTCTGGGACCTAAAAGAATTATTAATACGCAATTTCAAACCAAATTTTTCAACGCAATCCTCCGTCGTCATGTGGTTAAGAGGCTGGAAAGGTAAGTTGACAATTCGCAGCGACGCAGGTTCGAATCCAGTTGGAGCTGACACCGAAAAAAAAAGGTAAGATGTAATGATAGACAGTGAGGTAGCAGATGTGAGAGAGGAATAGAGAGAATAGGAGAGGAGAGAGTGAGACTGAAATACTAGCCGCAGACTTTTTTTTTCAAATTTTTATTTATTAATTATTTTTTTATTCTTTTAACCCCCCCCCCCCCCCCCCCCCCCTCCAAAAAAAAAAAGCCAGGCCCTTATTTTTGAACTACACCTCCAAAAAATAAAGCCCTTTTCAGAATGTTGGACATTGCACTGGTACAAAAAAACTGTACCAGTTTAAAAAAAATTGTACTGGTTCAGAAACAATTTGTACCATAAGTCAAAAATGAACTACAACATGTATATTCTGGCTGTCTTTGTAATTTTTGCTGTTTGAAGTCGACGAGTGTCTGACCTATAGACAAAGTCGGCAAATTTCACAGACGTTTGTATCGCGCAGCCAAAGGTAGGCAAGAAATTTGGTCGCGCGATACAAACGTCTGTGAAATTTGCCGACTTTGCGGAGCTATATCTCCACTATTTTAAAAGATCTTGCTTTTAAACTTGGCCACTTTACTAATTTTGAGATGCTTCTCCCAGCAGTGTCGATGGATTTTTGCTAATTTTGGAAAAACCGTGACAGTTAAGGTCTAATCGCCATAGTGATGGAAGGCCAAGCTTGCATGTACCTGGTTCTTTGAAGTTGATTCGCCTGAGAAAATCTGTCTTTTACCTCTGGAGAACAAGAAAACAAGCTCTTGGATTTGAAAAAAATAGAGACAGCGAGTTTGCGGAATTCCTGTCTCACCGAATGGTTGGAAACGAACGCAACTCGCCTTGTTTTGCATTTCAAGTGAATGCGTGGCAACCAGATGAGCATGAAATTTTTGTTTGTCACTTTACAAAGACAGGCACTTTGACCATTCTTTCGGGCACAAGCTCCTTTACAAAAACAAGTCACCACCACCTAACTGAACATAAAGGAAAGGGGAAAATAAAAGAGTAAATCTATGCGAACAAATGAAGCTGACTGATCTGACATTGAATGTTTGCACTTGGATTTGTCATCTATGTGTTCATCTTCCTAATCAGGGCTGCAAATAACAGTCGGTCATCGGACAATGGCCGACCAAAACATTATGGAATTGCGCCCATTGAAAGACGTCGATCGAAGATACAAATTTTGCTGTCAATCAAATGTTCCCCTGTGTGTAGCTATTATTTCTAGGCGAAAATAGGTGCAACAAGTCTATTATTCACATGACAACAGAAGAACAATGGGTCTCTCGCAAAAATAATTCAGTCAAGTCTATTGACGCATGTTGTGTGACTGCATCACAAAAGCAATTTGCACTACATTGCACTACAAGCCCGTGCTTTCCTTGAAATTTCTATTAAACGAAAATACATTATATTGTCTTGCAAAGGATATTTTAATGCCAAAAAATGATCAATTAGAACACAAAGATCAGTGTCCTTGATGCGTCTGTCTACAAAAGGTGACAAATGTTAATAAGAAACCTGTTTACGCATCGAAAACTTAAACATGAGAGACTGAATGAAATATCTTCATTGAAACTCGGCCAAGAATAATAATATTATTGAAATCTTTATGCCAGTAGTTTGCAACTATTTTTGTCTCCCATGAGTTCAGAATAATTTGCATACACGACTAATGAAGCAAAACTTAAACCTCTGATTTGAAATACAACAACAACAACACTTTATTAAATAACAAATATTAACAATTTAAATAGTACTTACCCACAAATAGTTGAAAAACTAGTCGAGGCGGGTAGGTATATTTAAGTTAGGCTTATTACGAGGGTTCAGGTTACAGCAGTTTAGATTACAATAAATAGTAGATTAAAATAATAAATTAAAAACAGTAAAGAAAGTACACTGTAGAAAGAGATTACACTATACTGGTCATAGTTACAGGATTGGTACAGTTTACAAGTTTTTAATTAATTCACGAATTGAAGATGGTGTAAGATACAAATTTTCTTGTTTGAAAATATTAATAAGCGTTTCACGTATTTGTTTCTTAAATAAGTTTCTACTGGCAGATTTTTTGATATTTTCAGGTAAAGCATTCCATAGCCGCAACCAAATCGGGAAAATGAATTCTTTAGTTGTTCAAGACGAGAAGACATGACATAAAATTTATTAGTAGTTGCTGATCTGGTGTTGTAGGAATGTATATCTGAGACATGGGTAAATGTATCTGCTTCTCAAAATGGGAATGTTGAATGAAATTGTAATTATTGTTTTTTAAGTTAATGACAAGAAAGAAATACAAAGAGTAAAATAGCATGCAAGACTCTCACGTATGAGATCGTTTTAGTTTTGTCGGGCTGTAATATATTTGCATACCAACAAAAACAACGTCAAACGAAATTCAAAACCTTTAACACAACGCATTCGCTTTATTCGCATGGCCCAAGAAAAAGTAAAATGTTTCGCTACACAGGATTTAAAATCATTATTTATCTGCTAAGTAGAAATACATAAATTCAGGACTTACGGGTTTTGTTAAAAGCGCAAGATAATAAAACCAAAGTCGAATGTGTAACGCATTACTTTTAGCGAGTGCTTTGATTCGTCTTGCCGTAACAATTCTGTTTGCATCTTTCCGTTTCTATTGTCTCGCAGAAACAATGCGCAAAACACCCAGGATAATTTTAAGACATCACAATAGAAACCGCAAGAAGCGGTATCCTTTGTCGGCGCGCAAAACATCATGGGTACCCCACATTTTTCAGCCGATGGTTTTCAATGGGCGCGATTCCGTAATGATTTGCCAATGTCTGACGAAATCGCAACGGTTGTCGGACATAGTAGTATAGGGAGTTGGTGATCCGGGACCAGCCCCAAATGCCCGAGAAACCGCTTATTTTTGGAACTCCCGAACGCCTAAGTTGCCATGCCCCCAGGACTCATTTCACTCGCCCTGGGGGCATGGCAACTTAGGCGTTCGGGAGTTCCAAAAATAAGCGGTTTCTCGGGCATTTGGGGCTGGTCCCGGATACACCAACTCCCTATACTACTCAGGGCTTATGAATGCTGGCTCCGGCACGGGCTATATATATAAGATTTTTTTTTTTACACACCAACCTCTGGCCCCGGCATGAGACCACCAATTGAAGAAACCCCACCCCGCATATACCAACCCACATGGCAATGGCACAGAGGCCCGATGCGAGACCAGCAATTGGAGAAAAGGAAATCCCTGTATATAACATGGAGGCTCAACGTCTTGACTTCAACCCAAGGAACCACGATTACTTCGGTAATTGACTGCATGGTTATAAGATGAATGTCCCTGATGATTACCAAATCAAGGACCTGAATTCATTCTTCATAACTAATAAGGCAGTCATTCTCCAGAGAATTGCACGCGAAGTCACAGAGCTTGGCGGGGTGAAGGTCACTTTGTCATTCGATGTTCACTTTTCAATGGCAGGTGATAACAATCGAGAAATGAATCACTTCTTTTGGAACGTTAAACCACTGATTGTTACACATATCTATAAGCTGCGAGAGGAAGGCTTCCTAGAAGACATTGTGAATGGCTTTAAGGAAGAGATTGCTAGATGGCAGCAATTGGGTTCTGGTTGGGTGGTTGATAAAATCAAAACTGTTTACCTTGAATTCGGGGTGTACAAGCCTATACGAGGCGGCACATTTATCCCAACACCATCAAAACTCAGGTCGAAGCAGGCAATCATCAATGTAAAGAACAGAGACAATCAGTGTCTACGTTGGGCATTGCGATCGGCATTGTTCCCTGCCGAGGCGCATTCAGACAGACCAGGAAGTTATCCCATTGATGATGGCCTTGACTGCACTGGAGTTGATTTTCCAACGCCATTGAGCCAGATTTCTAAGATTGAACGTCAAAACAACCTTGCAATCAACGTTTATGGCTGGAAAAACAACAATGTGGCTGTAATCAGAGTCAGTGAGCAAGGGGATCCCAATCTGCGAAGGATTAATCTGATGTTGCTCACAGACATACACACTTCGCATTATTGTTACATCAAGAGCATGAGCAGGCTTCTACACAGTGAGTTCAATGTTGGGCGTCGCATGCATCACTGCGACAGGTGTCTCCAACCCTTCTCTTCAGAAAGGGTTCTCACCGATCATCTCTTCTATTGCAGGGGAGTAAAAGGCAGGCCGGCACGAGTTGAAATGCCCAAAGAAGGTGAAAGCTTCCTCCACTTTGAGAACTTTCAGAACCAGATGAAGAAGCCTTGGGTTATTTATGCTGACTTCGAAAGCATTGTCGAGAAAGTCCATGGATGCATACCAGACCCCCAACAGAGCAGCACAACTACGACATCCATACACAAACCCTGCGGGTTCTGCATGTTAGCTGTTCGCTCTGATGAGGAGACAAAGGGCCCTTACCTATACAGAGGAGAGGATGCGGTGCCGGTCTTTCTTAACAGCCTTCAGCAGCTGGAAGCAGAGATCAGATACGAACTGCAAGACAAGACACCACTCTCAATGACGGGAAAGGAATGGGCAGAATTCAACCGCGCAACTGACTGCCACATCTGTAACAAGTCTCTCACCAAGAGGAACCATAGGGACGCTGTTGCGGCCTATGATCCAAACACCGGAGAATACATGGGCCTTATTCATCGCTTCACCAATAAATGTTACCAAAGGGCATTCAAAACTTACATCCGTGGCGAGAATGGTGAATTAGAAGAGTTCCCATTTGTTGGGCCAAGAAACAAATGGCAGCCCGCCGCCATGGACAAACTCTTATTCGAACAGGTCGACTGTCTTTTCTGCGGGGAGTCTCTAATCCAAGACTCTGTTCGAGACGCAGTTAAAGATCATTGCCACATCACAGGCAAATATCGGGGTGCGGCTCATAGTTTTTGCAACATCAACTATTTCCGAACCAACCCGAAAACGGAAATAATCCCCGTAATCTTTCACAACTTGAGGGGTTATGATGCGCACCATATTATGGACGGAATTGCAAACACTCACTCCGAGTTGAAATGCATCCCCAACAACATGGAGAAATACATCTCTTTCTCCCTCGGTAAGCTGAGGTTCATTGACAGCTTGCAGTTCATGCAGTCAAGCCTCAGTGTCCTGGTTGAAGCAAACAAGCCAGAGTCCTTCACAATCACGGCAAGCTATATGGAGAACCAAGCCAAACGCAACCTTCTCCTGCAAAAAGGGATTTACCCATACGAATACATGGACTCATGGGCTCGATTCGAGGAGACCTCTCTCCCGCCGAAGGATGCCTTCTACAGCGAGCTCAAGAAGGAGGGCATCACAGATGATGAATACGCACACGCGCAAAAAGTGTGGGAGGTATTTGGATGTAAGACTCTTGGAGATTACCACGATCTCTACCTCTTGACAGATGTGCTTCTTCTGGCTGATGTTTTCGAGAACTTCAGAAAAACATGTCTACAACATTACAAGCTTGATCCGGCACATTATTACACAAGCCCTGGCCTCTCATGGGACGCCCTTCTCAGGTATACGGGCATCAACCTGGAGCTGCTCACAGATGTTGACATGCATCTCTTTGTTGAAAGAGGCTTGCGAGGTGGTATATCCATGGAGAGCAGGCGGTACTGCAAGGCTAACAACCCCTATCTTCACGATCATAACCCCAACGAAGAGTCAAGTTACATCATGTATCTCGACGCTAACAATCTATATGGATGGGCCATGAGTCAGCCTCTCCCAGTTGGCAACTTCACATGGTGCCCTGTCTTTCCAACACAACACCAGATCAGGAAGTGGAGGTCAAACAGAAAGATTGGTTACATCCTCGAGGTTGATCTTGAGTACCCCGAGGAGCTGCACGATGAGCACAACGCTTATCCTCTTGCCCCAGAAAGTCAGGCCGTTCCTAAGGCATGGATGTCTCCATATCAAAGGGCCTTGGCAGAGGGACAGTCAGAAGACAAGACACAGAAGCTGCTCCTTACCCTAAACAAGAAATCTCGGTATGTGTTGCATTACAGAAATCTCCAGCAGTACCTGGATCTGGGAATGAAGTTGACGAAAATTCACAAAATGCTCAAGTTCGAGCAGAGGGCTTGGATGGAGCCATACATCTCCCTGAACACCGAGCTCAGAAAGAAGGCCACTTCCGATTTTGAGAAGAACTTCTTCAAGCTCATGAACAATTCAGTCTTCGGTAAGACAATGGAGAACCTCAGAAATCGAATCGACATGAAGCTTGTCCGATCGCACGAGCAAGACAAGATTAGAAAGCTTATCGCAAGCCCACTGTTTTCCAGAGCAACAGTCTTTGGAGCTAACATGGCGGGGATACAGATGCACAGGGAGAAAATCCTCTTCAACCGCCCAGTCTACACAGGCATGTGCATCCTTGATCTTTCCAAAACACTGATGTATGATTTCTATTACAAACATCTCAAGCTGAAATATGGTCCACGCGTAGACCTACTTTACACAGACACAGACTCTCTGCTCCTCGAGATCAAGACGGATGATGTTTACAAAGACATGGAGAACCTTCGGGATGAACTCTACGACACGAGTGACTATCCCAAGGACCATCCACTCCACAGCCAGCTTAACAAGAAGGTCATTGGGAAGATGAAGGACGAGTGCGAGGGGGTGCCCATCTCAGAGGTTGTGTGTCTTCGCTCGAAGATGTACTCTATCTTACTAGAGGACGACAAAGACATCAAGAAAGCAAAGGGCACCACCAAGGTTGTCACAAAGAAAGAGATTACCCACCAGAATTACAAGGAAGCTCTTTTCGATCGGCGAGCCTTCAAGCATGGGATGGACAGGCTCCGAAGCAAAGGCCACCAAATCTTCGGTGAGCACATCACCAAGATAACACTCTCGCCCTTTGATTCAAAGCGCTGGATAAAAGACGATGGTGTCCATACGCTTGCATATGGTCACAAAGATACCGGAGGCAACTGAGTGCCCGGTGGCACAACCATCAACTCCTCACGCACAAATCCCCGTTTGGGTCCGTCGTACAGATAATAGACGGCCGGCGCATCTGGCTTGGTGACAATTCTTTGTATTTGGTAGACTTTCAAAGACCAGATCGGATCAGTTGCCCGTCGACTACCCCCCTCAAGCTCACCGGGGTAATACAGATATCTCAAATTGACTCCATGAGGGAGCTTCTTTTCATTCACCCCAACTGGTCTCAAATATGGTGTCGCTGGCTTTGCTGAGGTTGCTTTCTCTTTTATCGCTTGCGCGGGCTTCTTGCCAGTGAGTTGAGTCACTTCATTGTTCAAGGCCGAGATAACATCTGGCAATCTTTTAACCCAAGCAGTCGAACGGCCAGAGGGCAGATTCATTTCAACTGCGTACTGGTAACCAAACAATCGTTCAGCCAGGGTTCTGTTGAATCTTTCAACAATCCCTTGGTCTCTGTGGATATCAACGCGCCCACGACGAATGGTTGTTTTATGAGCCCCAGTCTCTTTAGTTACAGCCCCCATAAACTCTGTTCCCGGATCGACTTGCAACAGTTGTGGCCATTTCAAAGGCCCACGCCTGTAAATACGTGTAAGCGCCTTCGAAACTTCATCAGACTCTTTCGAAGTCAAGGGCTCTGCTGCTTTGTAACGGCTTGCTACATCAACAACTGTCAAAGCATATTTGTAAATCTTTCGCCCGTGGGGCAGTTTGTCGTGTGGCAAAAAAAGTAGATCCGCTTGATGCACTGCATTAGGAGTCTGGACATCAAACTTGGGCCGAGGGATATGGCGTGGTGCAGGGAGATATACTTGCCAAAGGGCTTGTTTGACAAGCCATTTCTTTGCCGCCTCTTCAGAGACCTTGGCTGCTGCAGCTAGCTTTTTGACAGCAGCAAGGCCTTTCCAATAGCCTTTGGGGCCGTAATAGACCTTTGAGAGTTTAGCCTCCATATACATATATGTATTTATAAAAAGCGAAACGCTGCATAGCCAAGAGCAAGGGCACCAGTGCCGATAAACAAGAGTTCGCCTTGTTTCTGCTGTGGGCCTGGTTTATAAAAGTCAGAGAACTCGGGCTCTTTGGGGAGTGTTTGAATTCGTTCCTCTGTAGGATGTGTTTGGTTGTAGAGCACTAGAGCTTGGTCAGTGTCTTGAAAGTTGTGTTTCGCTTGATCTTTGATCCGATCATTGCTGGCAATCCAGTCGAGGAGCTTTGTGCGGTCTTTCTGATATTTAGCGTAGGCCGCTTGATAGGCCTCTAACGCCTTGTCGTGTCTGATCTTCTCATCCAGAGCGGCTTTCCCACTGTCGCCGGAAAGATATTTTGCGAGATAGTTGCCTCCAGTGAAAGCAGCGGCATTCAAAATTGCCCCACCAACCATAATAGCGATTGAGGCCATCCCTGTATATACATATATGATTTACATTGAGGCAGGGAGGATCTTCTGGTCCTCGAGGTATTTCTTGAGAGCTATGCTCCCAGCCATGGCAGCAGTGAACTTCACGTAGTTCATGAGACTCGAGCTGGGGTCGGCCGTGAGATTTTCCTTGACGACCTTTTTGCCAACCCAGCCAATAGTTGCGACAAGGCCAGTTATTGTGGCCGCATCAAGAACAGCTTTCACGAGCTTGTTGTCAGACATGGTGTATATATAAGATTTTAAATTTCAGTCGACTCTTCATTATGCGTTGTCTCGTTGATCTGTTGTGTTGCTAATTGCCAAACTGTTTTTAGGGAGGCAATGTTGAATTTAAGCATAACAAAAAGAATACCTCCGATTGCAGCCCCATTTACGAAGCCTTGAAAGAGATCTGCCATTGTGTATATATAAGATTTTTTACTCCATCTCGCGAATTCTTCGTCTCGGTGGTGGGGGAGTTTGAACTTCATTCACCACTACAGGGGCCGGGGTCGGGGCTTTGCGTCTAAGTGTATTCATAATGGCCTCGCGTTGGTAATATAGGCCCCAAGCGGATATAATTACCCCGGCAACACCAAGAATTAGAAATGCTGAGTTGCTGCTAGCTTCTTCATTTGTCGAGTTTTGGGGTGCCGAGTTTGGGGCAGGCTCGTTTGTTGCTTTAGCAGCTTGTGCTTGTTTTTTTGCCTCTCTTGCCAGGCGGTTACGTTCAGCAAGCCTTTTGCCAGAAGCAACACGCCCAGGGTTTTTGGCTGGAGCAGTCTTTGGGGTATCAGAGGTAACGTGCGTTGCTGGCGCGACTGTTTCTTCAGGCACCGTTTCGAGTGGTTGAGCCATCATGTATATATATGTATATTTTTTATTTCAAACCTTCGTGGTTTCTGCCAGGTTTCTGTCAGGTTTCTGCCAGGTTCCTGCCAGGTTCCTGCCAGATTATGTGTCAAAAAGTTCATCAAAACATGTGTCAACTTCATCAAAACCCTCGAGTGGATAACCTTCACCGTCTCTGCTTGGGTGTACAGGTGGCAACTCTTCTGGCTCCTTTTTGAAGTCGATGTGTTTTGTAGTGATCAAAACAGCATTGGCCAAGGCCAAGAAGCGCCCACAACGCAGTGCAAGGTTTCCAGCAAGAGATGAAAGTTCCTGGTTAATCATGTAGTCATTTTTGAGTTCTTTCTGCAGGGCCTCCACATCGTCAATCTTAACAACCATGCCGGCGCCTTTGGTTGCGAACATTATAACGCTGTCAATCAGAGACTCGGTCGTCTTGTTACCGACATAGGCTTCATACCTTTTGTAGTACTTTTCAACCTCTTTATCCGTCAGGCGTTTCACCTGCTCGTGTGTGAGCTGGGCACCGATGGCCTCTTTTGATTTGCCGGTTGAAACAAGGACTGCCAGTTTCTCGCGTTGAGCCGGAGTGTCTGGACCTGTTAAGACTTCAGGAATCGCTGATGGCAAGGAGCTATCAGGGGTTGCCTCTAGCAGCTGCATGATTTCATTATCAAATGCGGCCATGTCTGGGAGGTTTGTTGCCATTGCGTATATATTATGTATTTATTTTTCAATTATTCTCTTGATGTCAGGCAAAAGACTTTCAACCTCACGTATAAGCCCCGTCATGGTGGCTGGGCACACAGTGACTTTCAAAGGATAGCGGTTAAGAAGCATGAGACGCAGATCGTCCGTGTCAGCAGTTTTGATTATCTGTATTTGCATCTCCTCCGCATGACTCTGTAATTCACCCAGAAGTTGTGAAAATACCGTGAGCTTGTGGATACTGGTTGAGGTGTTCATGGTTCAGCGTATATATATGTTATGTATTTATTTTTTTCACTTCAACCCCATATGGGTGCCGCAGAGAGAAGACTAGGTGAGAAAACTTGTGCCCCTTTAATTTTGCAATCAACTCTTTGTACTCTTGTTGTTCAAGCTCACCGGCATAGTCGTCGAAGATGGCCTTAGTTGTTTTGCTTGATGGGGTGTAAAAAAGCACAATCGCTGCAACGTTTTCCCTAAAGGGTTTCGCAATGCTGGTTAACTGTTGGGTTAGCACCCACACTGACAAGCCGCTGTGGCGAGCACTGAACCCTAGTTTCACAAGTTGACTCGTGCGACCTTTCACATCCTTCGAAGCAGCACAGTCATCCAGCACAAAGAGCGTGTTTGTCCCGTCGAAGTAATAACTGGCTAAAGTTAACCATGCTTCAATCTCATGCTGCTGACAGTCTATCACGAAAATGCGTGGCTCCTTGTCCACGAAACCGTCGTAGGTCTTGTTGTGGACAAATGTTGGGCAGAAGAGAACAATATAGTCAAACTTGCCCCTGAAGGGGCCACGCAACTGATTCAGAAGATATTGTGTTTTGCCAGAGTTAGTCGGCCCGATAATTAGTGCATTGAATGGCAGCTTTCGTGGGTCCATCTATATACATATATATGTGTATATATGTGTTTAGTACTGAACCGCCAGCAGCTGTCTATCAATGATGTTCATCTGTGAGTCGCTGATGGTGTAGATGTGGCAGTGCACGTTTCCCGAGCCGGAGGTTGTCCTTTCGAGCTCAAGATGTACGCCGTCCTTTGTGTTGACGAGGCGTTGGCCGTTGCCATGTAGGGTTGTATCAGCCATTGATCTAAGGTCGATAAGGAGCCCGAACTTGTTGCCCGTGAGATATTTTGTTAGATTCATGTTGGGCCTGCCATCACCCTTAGCTTTTACGTTAAATAGGCGACTGACTTCCCTCCACATGTCGGTCCCGTTGATGCCTTCGTTGTAAATCCTGTTGGGGGAGCCGTTTATGGTGACATTAACTTTGGTTATGTCTGGGTTGAAGTATTTTTCTGAGTCCCTGGCTCCTGCCGTGTAGGGTTCGATGAATAGCAGAAGGATGGCTTTCAGTGACCTGCGCTGCGGGTTCACCCTGAGATTCAGCCGAGCGTCTGAACCCTTCGAGAAGGGGACCACTTCCTCTCGCATGATATGGTCGTAGGCAAACTCCTTTCCGCTAGAGTATACACTTGTTGCAGCGTCAGCCAGCTGCTGACTTCGGATTGTCTCGTACTCAAGCTGGATATTTGTCAACTTGTAGACAAGCTTGCTTGTATCCGAACCCCTGACAACTTGAGAAGCCTGGGCGAGCGTTATCTCGAATGTCAAATCGTTATAGAGTGCCTGTGGGTACATGACACCATGGTCTGTTATAATCTGGTGGTCAAGATTAATGCGGTATTTGTTTTTGTAAATGGTCTCCAGCTTGTTTTCCGCATCCACGCCAGAGGTCTTCTTGTCGCCGGCACTAGAGCGAATCTTATTCAAGTCTACACTCTGGATGCCCTCGGGGAGCATGTTGTCTCTCTTATCAACAGAGAGGAATAGGTCCTCAAAGATTTTGTAAATATCGTACCCAACGGTGTCCTGGACAGTGGTTGCGGCAAACTTCACAACAAGCCTGTCAACTAGTGCTCTGGAGACATTTTGTACAAGATAGTTGTTTGCGTGGCCGCCGGCAAGGTCGATGTTAAAGAGCAAGGCAAGCGAGCCCGACACGATAACCTCATGTTCGTTGAGCTTGGGCACCGTAACGTACAGGGTCTCGCCGGGATTGGCTGAAGTGCGTTCAAAGGTGATGCGCTTTACGGTGCGCTCTGCTTTCATAGCACCAAGAATCTTCTCGGCATTAGTTGGGAGGAGGTTGGGTTGCACGGCCATGGCCAGAGTATATATATTTATAAATTTATATTTATATTTATATACATCATGTCAGAAGGTGGTGATATACCTGGCGAGAACGAAAACACCGGGCTTGACTGGCGGCTTGACCACGATGATGACGACGAAGAAGAAGAAGTTGACACAACCACCCCCTTTCAACCGGAAGCTGCATCCACCCCATATCATGGTGGTGAAGAGCATGAAATGCATACACTGCCTCGCGAACAGAGCGGTTTTGATCCTGAAGACATCCCTCTGTTTACTGAGTTCACACATCCTGACGACAGAGAAGGAATGGTTGCTAAAGCTAGGGACTGGATCAAAAGGCTCCGGCCGAGAGCGGATTTCAGCCGATTAGACCCTATTGGTTTCGGTAAAAAAATAGAAAATGCAGGCAGAATTGTTACCTTTGGGCCAAGGGGTGGCGAGAAGCCCATTTTCAAACAAGATGGGTCTGGCCTTCTTAAATCATTTACAGACAAGTTCGAAAGGGCTCTTGGCCCAAGCGCTGAAGAGATACTCGTTGAAGACAGAACATCAATAAGGGAAGAAGAACAAAGTCTGAAGGAGGCAGAAAAACAACTGAAGGAGACTGAAAAGGTTTTTGCAGAAAAACAACAAGCTTCAGAAAGAGTACAAAACCTCAGGGGAAGACTCGAAGAAACACAAGCTAGGCGTGAAGCTTTGGAACAGGATGGTGGTTCAAGACTTGAGAATGAAACCGAGATAAATAGACTGAAACAACTAGAAAAAAATCTTCAACGAGATCTTGAAAACGAGAAAAAAGAATTAGGGGCCCTGCAAAAAATACAAAAACAACGAGACCAAGAGCAGGCAAAGGCGGACAAAATCAGAACACGCCTTTCTGCGAAAACAAGAGAAAGAAATGCTGTCGAAGCAAGACTGAACTCCACCAAGCCGCTGGATGAGTTAAACGAACAAGAGGCCGAGCTTGTACGACAAAACGAGGAAGACCGACGCGTGATAGAGGATGAGAACACTTCTCCCTCTGACAGAGAAGCCGCGGAAGCCCGAGTTGCTGAGCGAGAAGAAGAACTGGCAAGACTAAGAACACAGGTTCAGGAAAGAGAAGAAGCCTTGCCTTTGAGAGAAAGGGTCAAAAATATCTTCAAGAAATATGGCTGGACCCTTCAAGCAGTTGTTCTGGCTGCAGGTCTAGTCATAGGCGCTGTGACGATTGCTGCAATGAATGGCTTAAAGGCCGGCACCAAGGCTATTGGCAATGGGCTCAAAGCCCTAGGAAATAAGGTTGCCTCCATCTTGCCAGGCTTGATCGGTTCGATCGTGAGCTTTATCTTCAAAACAGCCGGCCAGGTTATATCCTTTCTTGGCGAGCACGCCTGGCTGCTGATCCTTGCCGTTGTAGGCTTTATGATTGAAAGGATCAGCAAGCGCAGGAGATAATTATCTCATCCAGACAAACAAGCCTGCTAAAGCAAGCGCACCCACGCCAATGAGCGCCTTGTTTACATGATGCGGCTCGATCTTAGTCTCTTGTGTTGGGGCTGGCGTTGGTGTGGAGGCTAGTTGTGGTGTGGATACGGGTGATGGTTTTGGTGTGGCCTTTGCGATGCCCTGTGCCTGTGTCGCCTGTTTGTGAATCGGGTTCGATGGGTGGCTGTTTGGTGGATTAATCTTTGTCGGCCCTCCGTCCATGGGGCGAAGGGAGGCTTTTTTTGTGGCAAGATTGACATCATTGTTAACACCCAGCTTCATCCCTTGCGTTGCCTGCATAAGATTGTTATTGTACCCCACCACGCTCTCTGTGTTGATAACCATGCGTGATGGCATCAGCCAGCTCCCAGGGGCAACTACAAAGTTTAGCCATACTTTCGTTGCTTGGATAGCCTGCTGATAATGCTGTACGCTCTTAGATATGTCGTTTAGTCTTATGGCGTCCTCTAAGAGTGTGAGGAATACTCTCTGCGTTTCGAATGCTCGACCTCCACTCCCAAGAATGCTGCTGCGAGTGTTTGCTTGTGCACCCAGAATGCAGTACACAAAGGCCTCGATTGACTGATTCATACGCGCGAGCCCTGGCTGTGTTAACCCTTGTGCATAATTAGGCACAAAGTGCTCGAACTGACTAACAGCGCCCTGGTCGTTACGAACGAAGTATATGCCGTTTGCTCGATAGTTTGGGTCTTTTCTGTCTGTGACGCGCTCGTCATCAAACAGAGCTAGATCGGGATCAGGATAGTTGTAATCAGTAGAACTGGGTCCATCATATGCAACCCAAATGTATACATTGCCAAGCCCGTGATTTTTGCCGTATGTGAAACGAAAGTCAGAACTGGGGTCGACACCGAACTCTTGGCAAATCCTCTTGTATGCGTCGATGTTGAACTTGTTGTCTTTCTGGTTGAATGTGGGGTCGTCTGGCAAAGCACTCACGCTCTGTTCCCCACCCAGCTTGTAGAGTATTCGTCTTGTTGTGAAATAGACGTGAAACCTGTAAAATGATCGGAGCTGCGGGGTTAGGGAGAGAGTCGAGTTCTTATCAAACAGAAGGTCACGCGAGATCCCGCAGCCAGTTGTTGCACACCACAGAGCAAAGTTTAGTTGTTGTGGCCAGAAACTCATATGCGGCCCGCCGAGCCACTTTCTCCCATATTTCGCGGTTGTGAACGAAATCTGTGTGTCTCTGAAAATGTTTCTGTATTTCGTTGTGAAATAATCAGTTGGCGTAACATAGATCTTTTGCGCTTCATCGTTCAAGACAGAGCCAATCATCATGTCTTTATCGATTGAGGTGGCGAATTCAACAGCCGGGATTGGTTTTTGTGTGTTTCGGTTTAACGTTAACTGATAAGGGAAACCGCCAATATACTCTAAGCCAAGGGCGTCTTTCAGGGCTTGTGTCCAGTTCTTGTGCGGTATGTCTGAAGGCATAGCCCAGGAGCCATGCCCCTCTGAGAAAAGAACTACTGCTGAGGCTTTGTGCTTTTCGTCGAAAGAAACTTCTGTTTTAAATCTTGACATATCAGCGTGCGGAAAACGCCTTTTGAAGTCTGAAATAGCCTTAGCCTTGGCGGTTGTAGAGAGTTTTTCAGCCTCCGGAGAACTCAGCCAAGCAAGTTGTGTTGGCTGTTTTTTGCTAATATACCTGCTCTGTTGGGGATAGAGGGGATTTTGGGGACGACGAAAAAACGGGGGTGGGGGTCCGTAATCGTGACCGCCAATGTCTAGACCGAGATTTGAACCAGGATTAAAACCACCAGGGCGTCTGCCAAACATGATTGAATATATATATTTAAATTTAAATATATATACAATGGTTGTGTTAACAATCGTCGCACCTTCGAACCCTCACACCATCTACTTCGACCACCCGCTTCAGAAACCAAGCTACATAAGGCTAGTCTCTTGTTCAATTTTCAATTCGTGGCATAATTTGAAACAAAGTGGGGGTCTTAACTACAAGGCTGAAGGAAAAATGTTTCATGGTAAAACAATCGATCCAGGGCACTACAACCTGGATAATCTACAAACTATTTTGCTTGACTCCTTTCAAGACAAAAAACCTCTGAGAATATCAAAGAATACGCCTTCACATGCATTTATAATTAGAAAAAACCATGGCACCGAAAGCTTTTCTTTGACAAACAGCTTGAATGAGCTTCTAGGCCTTAATGGAAAGGCTGCAACGGAAATTGAAGCTCTTTATGTTAATCGCCTAAACTCGCCAAGCACTTACTTTATCCACTGTGATCTGGTCGATAAAGAACAAAACCTACTCAATGGTAAGCCTTCTACAGTTTTGGCTAAATTTGCTCTTCGTGGAAAGGCCTATGAGAGAGTTTTCTATGAATCAACACAGCAGAACATGCGTGACGTCTCGTCTGGTGATTATGTAAACAGCATAACACTGTCTGTAAGGGATGAACACAATGCCCTTTTTGACTTCAATAACATGCCCCTTGAATTTGAACTTGAGATCAATTAAAAAATATATTATATATACCCCCTGATGATGAGCTCAGCTAACGTGTTGCCATCAGCTCCTGAATACAGCGAAACTCCATCGCTTTACCCAGACTTATCCAACGGTGAAGGCTTCAGACTCAAGAAAATTTCTGATTTGCAAAAGGAGCTTGAGTCGGAGGCGAATCATTACAGACAAGTTGCTAAGAAATACAAGAGAACACACACCATTGTTCACGGAACCGCAGTAAGTTTTGGTTTCATTTCTACAGCTTTGTCTTCAGCCACAATCGTCACAGCCCTGACAGGAGCCGGGCTCATAGCCAGCCCTGTCATTGCCGGCGTGGCAGCTTTGACAGGTTTTTCAGCGGCCGGCATCACTTTGTTTAGCAGGCGGCTTGATAGAAAAATTACTAAACATGAGAAAATATACACACTCGCCCTTGCAAAACGAAACTCTGTCTTTGAGCTGGTTTCAAAAGCTCTAACTGACAAGCGTATCAGCGATTCAGAATTCAAAATAATCCTCCGTGAAGTTGAGAGCTATTATGAACTTAAGAACGAAATACGCTCTGGTGAAGCAAAGGCCGCAAACAAAGTAAACAAACAAACTCAAACTCAAACGCCAGATCTTGACAAGATCAGAAAAGAAATCCGCAAGGAAGAACAAGAAAAGATTCAAAAAAAACTCAACCGTCTTACCGCTGTGTCCAAGTCAGATTTGAAAGACTAAATTCGGGTTTCTCGCTTTATCTAACAAAAGAACGCAATTGCGTGACAAAGCGTGACACATGACGTGACATTGTGCGTGACTGTCACGCGTGACATTGCGTGACACATAACAAAAAGGGACAAAACCCTCGTCGGGGGGTGCTCTGGTGGCTGTTTCGTTTTGCCTAGCCTAGGCTAGGACTTAACTCCCTGACAAAGGAGCTGTCGTTTCCCATTTAGCCTCTGGGAGCGAGGTTGAGTTCTCCTAGGAGATCTCTGTTCAAGCACCCCCCTGTATCAGTTGGGCCGGGGCTGGTTCACCAGGGGGTCACTAACTGACGCAGCAACCCCACTACCCCTGGTCTGACATCGCATTAGCCGTAAGCAGGATTCAGTGGGGGCCAGCCACACCTCCCTGAGCTATACCGAATTACAGACTTACTATAATATATGGTGCGAACAGGTCTTTTATATTCGACCGTGTTGCCGTGCTTTCACATGTGGTAACTCATAAAGAACTACGCATGCGCAAATATAACCGAAAAGTTGTATTTTTCTAAATATAGGCTTTACATAATAAATACCGGAAGTCACGATCGCCAAATTGAAAAAATAATTGTATTGTATTGTATAAGCATGACTGACTTCACCGCACGGCTCAGTGAACTTGACAAACAACACAATTTTGCCATCCTTCGCTCGCTATATGGTGGTGACTATAGGAAAGAAATACACCGCTTGGGTCTGCCGGAAAAACTTTGCCATATCTACGAAGATATGGGGTTGGCAGAGATGGGGAAACAATATCTACAAGAACATTATAACGCCTTGCAGTGTGAACGTTGGGCCCGAAGATTGTACAAGAGGGCTTGTTATGATTGTGGTGGCTCATTTTTGCAATCAAGCGATTCTTGTGAACTTTATTGCAAAAAATGCGGTCGTGTGGAAGTGCTAGAGGATTATGCTCCGGCATATACGGATCAAAACATTTTGTACAAACCAAGACAAAGGCAGTCGGCACGGTGTTATGCGTTTGGGTACGCTTTAACACGAATTAACAAAAGGATTGGATTGTCTATCGACCAAATAAATGAGGTGAAACGTATTTTCAAACATATACAAGCTCGGCTTCCGAGAATTTCTTATACGTTTGTGATCTACAAAATCCTGGACATTACAATGCCGCTTGAAGACCCACAACGAGCGATTGTAAATTGCCTTAGACAACAGATGTCGAACAATATGATAATTAAAAACGTCCGTTTGTGGAGCAACGCTTTCAAAGATCTGGAGTAAGCGCCTCCGCTTTCTCCATAAGAAAGGCTTCTAACATGGCACTGTCATCGCCGATGTTGTCTTCAAAAGTTTCACCAGGTATGGTTTTCTCAAGGTGTTTTTGTTTTGATAAATTTTCATGAAACCGGTTGATCGGTTCGTGAATAGTTTCTAAGAAATTTAATTGTTTTGTTTCCCAAATTGTTGATATATCAAGTAGCTTCCATGAAAAGAAGGCAACTGTTTTATAATAGTTTGGAGGCCAAGCTTCCCTGAATGTCATTCTATTTATTTCCTTCAAAGAATCTAAATCGCTTCGTTTCTGATACTCATCATAGCTAATATAAAACCAATCACCGCTACACACGAAATCTCCAGATGAAATTCCTTTCATAATTCTTTCAAACATAGCTGTTGATTTTGTTGCGCCGAGGTCAAGTAATTTTGTCTGGCCCGGAAATATTTTTTGTTTGGAAGATAGAAGATAAATACCACATGCACGTGCTGATGGTTTTTTCGTTTTGTGTACAACCCCTTTGTTTAGAAAGGAATTATGTTCAAGGCTAAGGCCAAGCTGCTTCAAAGAACACATTCTGAAATAGGCATCTACAAACAAGCCTTTGTTAACTCTATTCCCGCTTAGAGCAAGGCCTGTTTGTATTTGATCACGATACTGTTTAGGAATTTTTTTGTATGCGATCTTTCTGGTGTAAGGGCACTTAAACTCTAACAAGACAATTGTCTCGTCTTTGTGTGAGAAATATCCGTCTGGGCTGAAAGAAACCTTTCCAAAAAGAGGGTGCCCCTTTGGAAGATTTATAGAGCTCTTATATCCGAAAACTTTGACAGAATGTTTCTTCTCAAAGTATTCACGGACTAGAAACTCAAACAATGTGCCCCAAGAGCAGGCCGCATTTTTGCTCATGTCGATGGGGTTTACCTTCTTGCGAATTAGACTTGACTGACTCTCGAATGGCGAAGACCCGGTCAAAGCAGAGATCTCCGAAGCTCCGATTGTATTTTGTCTGGCTTTGACCCATTCTTCGCTCCTTTGAACCAGACCAGTCTCGCGTGATTTAAGGAAGGCCTTGAAAGCTTTCACGTTCGCCATGTGGGTTGGTATATGCGGGGATGGGGTTTCTTCAATTGGTGGTCTCGTGTCTGGGCCAGAGGTTGGTGTGTAAAAAAAAATCTTATATATAGCCCGTGCCGGAGCCAGCATTCATAAGCCCTGAGTAGTATAGGGAGTTGGTGTATCCGGGACCGGCCCCAAATGCCCGAGAAACCGCTTATTTTTGGAACTCCCGAACACCTAAGTTGCCATGCCCCCAGGGTGAGTGAAATGAGCCCTGGGGGCATGGCAACTTAGGTGTTCGGGAGTTCCAAAAATAAGCGGTTTCTCGGGCATTTGGGGCCGGTCCCGGATCACCAACTCCCTATACTACTGACATTATGTCCGGAAAACTTGCAAATGGCTGACCGTGTTTGAAATCGCCCTATTATGCATTGCAAACCCTTGAGCATTAAACATGTCATGTACGCCTGCTTGTAATGCATGGTAAATAATGTGATGTCCGACCAAATTTTTTGTTTGTCTGACCAAACTGGTGCCCAAGTCGGACATATGTCCTTTCAAGAAAAAATTATTATTTGCAGTCCTGCTAATTCTCATCTTCTTCATTCTCCGGATTGACGATTGACTCATAATTTTATATCCTAAGCATTTACTCTTACTGGCGATTCAGCATCGTCGAGTGATTTGTCTGTTTCCATAGATAAATGAGGTACTTTCTTGACAAATAGTGAGTGAATAGCGCAAAAATACCGCTCAATGAATTTCTCGCGAGCATATGTCTTGTGTTTGAGAAAAGCCGGATAAAAATAGTTGACCAATCAGAGAACACCATTTAACAATACCACGATTTGAAAACAAAAACAAATGACCGCATTGCATCCCGGATGAAAATGGGCCTTTAAGTCTTGGTTTGTTTACATATTAATTACATAATATCAGATGTCATTACGATTGAATACTAACCAAAAAACTAACCAGAACACAAAGAAAAAATGAATCACAAATTGATATCAACATATGTGACCTCACAC
>JAJGOT010000315.1:225000-502500 GCA_022457155.1 Cladopsammia gracilis
AGCTTGAAGCGTTTAACGGTATGGCAAATTCATCTAGCGGATAGCTTGAAGCGTTTAACAACGCTTCGGCAAATTTGTCTAACGGATAGCTCGATAGTTTCGAAAAGGAACGGCTTTCGAGAATAATTATTTATCAGACTGTACCGACAGTAAATATTCAGAGCGCGATAGCTTTGGAATCATTTTGCCGACTCAGGAAATAATAGACCGGTTCACGACGTGAGTTGCATGATGGGTAATTGGGGCAAGACGGCGGGAATTTCAAAGATTTGTACTGGAATTCAAAGCCATCTAATTCTTCCTGAATTCATATATTTGACACTTTCTCTTTGAAAAGTGTAACTTATGAATTCAAAGACACAATAAGCTGAATCTGGAGTGCATAATAGTCCAAGATCACTTTTTAGAAAACCTCAATTTTCCCATACATTTTCTGTAATTTTGATGCTGTCGAATTGTTCAAAAGTCTGTCTGATGTTCAAAAGACATGTATTTTGCCGTTCGATAATGAACGTATCAGTGAAAGCGACTCTTCGTAGACTGTTTATAATTATGGATTATTGGACGAAACTTCGCTCCGCTTTCAACGAGTATTGCTGGGATGTTAGATTTATACCATGGAAAAAGTAAGTGAAGGTTGCCGTCACTGAATGCCAAAAGCTATTGAAAAGCAAACGAAGAGCACTATCACCTCTAGAACAGTCATTTACAGCACCTCTTGAACGGGTGCTGGGATAATTCTAACGTTTAGGCTAGTCCTAACGGTGTCATAAGATTCGAGTCCGAAAAGCCACGAGCATGCGAGCGATTCCAAAGTTCAATTTTATAAAGTTCTAATGAGCATGCGTGTCACGCGTCACGCATAACATTCTAACGTGACATCTCCTCTTCTAAGACAGTTCGAAAATAAACGAGGTTCTAACAATTAAACAAGGTTCTAACAGTCCAAAGGTTTTGGGCGTGTAACTACAAAATCACCCAAAGGTTCTTTTAGTTTAAACTTGTAGTCAGCTTGACGGTATCACTATACAGTTTCAATAAGACGCTGTGGTGGTCTTCGGACCCGTAGACTTCTTCTGACGGGTTGATTCGTTTGCGGGATATCAGGCTGTGATTCCATCTCTGGCGTTTCGATACCAGCATCAGTGCTTGGTTGCATACAAGGATTTGACTCATCACTGGCTACTGCTTCCCATGCTGGGCTTGGGGCTGGCAATGCCTATTCCTTGGTCGGCTGAAGATGGAAGCGGTTTCGACGCATCTGCGTTCCATCTGGGGTCACCACAATGTACGAACGAGGAGTCTGGTGTTGTTGGACGACCACCGCAGGTGTCCAATCCCGTCCCCGCTTCATTCGCACAGGTTCGCCTTCGTGTAGTTTGGAAAGTGGCCGAGTGCCACGGTCATAGAACGCTTTCTGACGTTGTTGACGTGTCAGCAGATTGTGACGAATCTGAGAAGTAGACCTAGGCTGCGGTTCAAGGAGGCTCTTGGAAGTTGGCAGTCGTGTTCTAAGCTTTCTACTCATAAGTAGTTCTGCTGGGGATTCATCCATTCCGCTGATAGGGGAATTACGGAACTCCAATAACGCGAGGAATGCATCCTGTTTGGACTCATCAGCTTTCCTTAGTAACTGCTTAACGGTCTGCACGTTTCTTTCCACGAGACCATTAGACTTTGGGTAGTGTGGACTTGAGGTTACCACTTCTATCTCCCACTTGCTGGCAAAGTCCTTAAAATTCGCACTGTTGAAAGGCATGTTGTCTGCGATTAGCCTCTCAGGGATTCCATGACGCGCAAACATATCTTTCATGGCCAAGATAACTGCTTCACTATTCTTAAAGGAAAGGCGAGCTACTTCAGGATACTTTGAGAAATAGTCAACTACAAGCAGGTAGTCTCTCCCTTTATAGTAGAAAATGTCTGCCGCAACTGTCGCCCAGGGTCTCTCAGGGACCTCTTGAGGAATCAAAGGCTCTCTCTGGTTGCTTCGCTGGTGTTGCTGACAGGTACTACACTTGGATACCAACTCGTCAATTGCACTTTTGATACCTGGCCAAAACACTGCTCCTCTGGCTGGCGCTTTGCACTTCTCTATTCCCAAGTGAGCGGCATGTATGCGTTATAGGATTTCGGGTCGCAGGCTGTGGGGAACAATTATGCGATCACCCTTGAACATTAAACCCTCATAGCAGCTTATTTCATCTCTGTAGTTCCAGTAAGGTCTTGTCTCAACTGGTGTCTCTACTTTGGTCTGCGGCCAGCCACTCATGACAACTTTCTGCAACTGTTGAAGTTCAGGGTCACTCTTAGTCTCATCCCTCAACTTGTAAAACATCATCTCAGACAACTGTCCAGAGTCCAGGACATGAATTTCAAACTCATCAGGTTGGTCTGTAGCTTTGCTGGGTAAGTATGTTCTGGAGAGCGTATCAAATAATCATGAAAGCGTTCACAGCCAAAGACAATGGCCAGCATTTCTTTTTCCATCTGCGCATAATTTTCCTGGCTTGGAGTCAGGGCTTTGGATGCGTAAGCAACTGGGCGGTCATTTTGCAGAAGGACTGCACCAACACCTTTTGAGCTTGCATCAACAGACAGGGTCACTGGTTCTTTCGCGTCAAAGAACTTGAGGACTGGAGCTGACGAGATTGCAGTTTTCAGGCTTGTAAATGCGTCATCTTCTACTTGTCCCCAGGACCATTCAACATCTTTCTGGAGTAGCTGGCGGAGTGGAGCGCTCTTCTGAGAATGTTTGGGATGAACTTAGATAAATAGGTGACCACACCCAGGAATCTCTGTAAGCCTTCTCGATTGGCTGGGGTTGGCATAGCAAGGATTGCTTCAACTTTCTTAGGGTCTGGTTTGACACCATCTGCACTCAACACGTGACCCACATATTGAACTTCGGATACTCGAAAATGGCATTTCTCCCTGTTAAGCTTGAGGTTACGCTCACGACAGCGGTCCAACACCTGTCTCAGCCTCTCATCATGCTGCTCCACATCTTCCCCCCACACAACAAGATCATCCACAATTACCTCAACACCTTCAATGTCCTGAAACAAATGGGACATAACATTCTGGAACACCTCTGGGGCCGATGCTATCCCAAAGGGCAAACGTGTGTAACTATACCGGCCAAATGGGGTGTTAAAGGTAGCTAGCTTGCTACTGTCCTTGGCTAGTTTAACCTGCCAAAAGCCATGGTTAGCATCAAGGACACTGAACACTTTTGCACTGGGCATCCTGCTAATCACATCTTCCACGGTCTGCATGAGAAAGTGTTCCCGCCTGACGGCACGATTGAGGTCGCTAGGATCCATGCACACTCTGAGCTTGTTATTCTTCTTCTTGGCAACCACAAGACTGTGTACCCAGGCAGTGGGCTCTGTACATTTCTTTATGACTCCCAGCTTCTCCATTCTCTGAAGCTCCTCTTTAAGAGGCTCACGAAGGGCCACAGGAACCCAACGGGGAGGGTGCACAACAGGGGTGGCATTGGGATCAATTTGAATTTTGTGCTGGACGCCTTTAATCTCACCCAGGCCCTCAAACACGTCTGCATACTCGGATTCTAGGTTCTCTTCTTCAAGGCGGTAAATTCTCTTTATCAGGCCTAAATCAAGACAGGACTTCAGTCCAAGAATGGATGGTAGATCTTGCTCAACAAGTATGAAGTCCATCACTGTGAATTTTCCTCTGTAATCGCAAGTTAGGCTAACCTTGCCGCTGGGTGTGATTCGACGTCCGTCATACACTTTCAGCTTGGCTTTGCAATGGCGGGACTGTTTGGGATCCACTGGAAGTCGATCGAGCAGCGACTTGGAAATGACATTACAATCAGCCCCCGAATCTATTTTAAAAGTCACATTTGTATCAGCGATCTTGAGTGAGACGTGCCACTCATCTTGAGAACGGCATTCATCATTGGACTCCACTGCAAAGGTCAGTAAATCGGCTTCGTTATCACTGCCCTCCGATTCAGCGACTGCGTGCACTGTTTTCCCGCCAAAATCCCGCAGTCTCTTTCAGCAAACATTCGCAAAATGATCCTTCTTCTGGCAGTAATCACATATTTTGCCGAAAGCAGGGCAAGATCCCCACGGGTGAGAAGAACCACAAAACGTGCACTTTCCTTTTTGTGAGCCCGAATCTGGTCTCGGTCGACGCGAAGGATTTTTCTTCTGTCTGTCACCGCCGCCTGCTCGAATTTCATTCACGGTCGGATTTTCAATGTTTTGCTCCTTTGGGCCCATCGCTTTAATTTGTTCTTTGGAAGCCTCGGACGATCTTGCCATAGAAATTGCTTTTCCCAGTGTAAGCTTCTCCTCCCTCAGTAATCGTTCCTTCACTTGTAGATCTCGTATACTAAACACGAACTTGTCTCGCAGCATGTCATCAACCGGTGGCGGGTACTCGCAAGATTTTACCTTGTTTTTCAAACGTGTCACGAACTGATCTACGGTTTCGGAATCTTTCTGCTGTATTTGCCAAAACTGATGTCTCTCAAACACTACGTTCTTTCTGGGGTTACAGTACTGTTCAAATTGCTCAAGGACTTTGTCCAGCTTTTTTTCGTCGCCTTCGGCAAACTGAAATGTGTTGAAGACCTCAATGGCGTCTTCTCCTGCAAAGTTTAACAATATAGCAATCTTGACCTCATCGCCTTTCTTTTCGCTTCCCGAAGCAGTTATGTAGATAGCAAACTGTTGTTTAAATCTCCGCCAATTTTCTGATGTGTTTCCGTCGAAACTCAAAGCGCTAGGCTTGTGAAAACTATCCATGTTTTACTCTCTGACACCATGTCATAAGATTCGAGTCCGAAAAGCCACGAGCATGCGAGCGATTCCAAAGTTCAATGTATAAAGTTCTAATGAGCATGCGTGTCACGCGTCACGCATAACATTCTTATGTGACAAACGGATGCCAAACTTTAGCTAACGGATGTTAATTCTTTGCTAACGGTTACAGTATTCGTTCTAACGGTTCAATACTAACGCCTAACGGACACGCTATCCGCTCTAACGGTTAGAAACTAACGCCGTGAAAGCGTTTAACGGTTTTCAGGAAATTTTATAACGGATATCTAACGGACACCTAACGCTTTTAGCCGTTTAATGGATAAGCGTTAGTGTATGTTTTCCTGTGTGAGGTCACATATATTCTCACTGAAAATTGTAATTTCTTTTTTGGTAAAGTCCCTCGTCTGTTTGAAAATTCTTTAAAACTCCGCATCTTCGGTTTTGATCGCCCTGCACTGATAAAAGTGTATGAAGTTCCTCGAAGCAAGATTTAGTTGCTGAAAGCTCTCCTTTTTCTCCACTATAGCGGCTTTTGGGCATTCTTTATAGCTTTCTCTTTCCATTTTGAATATTTTAAATGTGAGTTATTAATGTGATGACACGAAACTAAGGTTTTAAAAACCAAGCACATGCTGAGCCTGGCAGCCATTTTTGTAGAATTTGTTGGTGACCCGACAACCCAGTCACTAAAATATGTGTACATAAATTTGCATGCAAAAGTAATTATGAGTAACTATTATAAGTAATTATGAGTAATTATGAGTAATGAAGAGTTCGAAGAGTTTGAAGTAAAAGGAGTGAAGATATCCTTATAGTACTCGCAGAGTTCTTGTTTTAGCAATAATATGATAGAATTTCGATTTTACTAGGAAAAAATATTTTAAGTGATATTCAGGCCTAAATGAACACCACGTTTTGAACAAGATCGCACCCTGTGAAACATTTTGCTGTTATATTTTTGTAAAATTTCTGGAATCGCTTACATTAACGTAATACATACCCTTACCAAGTTTCTGCAAAATCGTTGGAGCAGAAGTGCGGAAGTATTAAGGTCATCAAAATTTAGCTCTAAAATTCTCTTAAAATTTTAAAGACTTGATGCTTTTTGACAAAACAATCCACAAATCCAAGTTTCTGGGAGAAGCCTTCCCAATGCTTGCTAAATCTGAATTCTAAGCCGATTGCAAATCGTACAAACCGTTAAAAAGCATTAACGAATTTTGTAAATGTTATGAAATGCTCCAAAACCCGCTCAAATCTCCAATGCTGCGTTTTCCATTATTTTTCGAAAATTATCCAGCAGTTTGGTGTCAAACTCCTTCCACCTGAATTTCAAAGTACTGCAATACTGTTGCATCGATTGTTCTTTGCTTAGAAGGGCTTTCAATTGGAGAAATAGTTGTAGGGATTATAAGCTGCTCGGCATCTGAGCTCAAAACACACAAAACCTACAATCTGATAATTTGACGTTGTTGTTTTGCAGGGAACGGCAAAGAAATGTACCAAAATGTAAGACGCACTTGCAGAGGCATTGTTTTCGTTCATTAAACCTATTGTTTTGTGCCGTTCTCGCTGCCTTCGGCGTCATGGTTGCTTAAGCTCCCTGGTGACATACACAAAGCAGACGTAACTTTCCAGCCTAATATCTCCTTCATAACATATCAGAGATCTTTATATCATATTGGAAATTTTCACTGTATAGGCGAGGCATTTTAATTTGCTTTGGTCAATTTATAGTATACATAAAAATCCCACAGTACCTTGTGGTCCCGTTGCGTACGCTTAAAGCTCTCATCCGACAACCTAAATTGTAATAATCTGTACAGGCATACAGGCTTTTAGGCATACAGGCACAGTGTCGTATGATAGTAGTGGCGTATTGTTGTATTATAGTAGTGATGTCTTTATTGGAAGAGGAGCTCGCTAAATAAAGGTTGACTGTCGGTCGTAGAGGCGTACAGGCGTAGTGTCATATGATAGTAGTGGCATATTGTTGTATAATAGTAGTGATGTCTTTGTTGGGGATTTATTGGAAGAGGAGCTCGCTAAATACAGTTTGACTGTCGGTCGTAGAGGTGTACAGGCGTAGTGCCGTATGATAGTAGTGGCGTATTGTTGTATAATGGTAGTGTCTGTAAAAGGTACATGTATAATAACACATAATTATGCTAACTGTGGGTCAGTGCTAACTCCCTAAATACAGGTTGACTTTAGGCTGTATTGGCGTAGTTAAGTACAATGTTGAGCGGTATTGTCGCATAGAATTCTTACACATCTAATTAGCATAGTATAATCAACCATGAAAAAAAAAATGAAAAATGATAATCCCAACTGGAAAAGAATGTAGATGCGTAGATGCCGGATCACTGTTCAATTGACCATCTCATGCAGAATCGGTGGCATTGCATTAACTAGTGGTTAGGATCTCAACTAGGCTGTAGAAATAGCAAAGCATCGCTACAGCAGAGGATAGCCTGATAAAAAAGGACAAATGTAAGCTAAACGGTGTTGCTATGGCAACAGAAACATGTATAAAGAAGGAAAGGGTTTGCAGAAAAAAAACAGAGGAAATATGCGATGTAGAGGTGTAGAGGGTGTACGTCAAACTGTACGCATTCAGATACGTCCAAAAATGTGCCGTGCCTCTTTTGTATTGCTCAACCGTTTAAACGTTTAAGCTATCCATTTAATGGTTTTGTTCAACCGTTTAAACGTTTAAGCTATCCATTTAATGATTTTGTTCAACTGTTTAATGGTTAAAGCTATCCGTTTAAAATTTTGTTCCACTGTTAAACGTTTTAAGCTATCCATTTTTGGACTTTGTTCAACCATTTAATACATGTACTTTTAGCTATCCATTTAAACGGTTTCTGCTTGAATTAGCCATTTACTATCCGTTTATTTTTACCTGTTAAACGGAAAAGCGTTAGTGTACGTTTTCCCATTCACTGTCACATTAAAATCCCCAAAGTAAAACAGCTAGTCACATTTTTTATTTATAAATGCAGTTTTTCCTCCCTGTAATTTTTTTTTTTGGCTTTGCTAGAACACTCTGGTGATTGAATATTTGGTTGATTACAAGATTGCACAATCCCGCACAATTCCCTGCACATCTTCCACTGTTAAACGTTTTAAGCTATCCATTTTTGGACTTTGTTCAACCGTTTAATACATGTACTTTTAACAATCCATTTAAACGGTTTCTGAGACCATTTAAATGCTTGAATTAGCCATTTACTATCCGTTTATTTTTACCTGTTAAACGGAAAAGCGTTAGTGTACGTTTTCCCATTCACTGTCACATTAAAATCCCCAAAGTAAAACAGCTAGTCACATTTTTTATTTATAAATGCAGTTTTTCCTCCCTGTAATTTTTTTTTGGCTTTGCTAGAACACTCTGGTGATTGAATATTTGGTTGATTACAAGATTGCACAATCCCGCACAATTCCCTGCACATCAACATTTTTTCCCATACAATAATATTATTTGCTTCCAAAATCCCACACAATTTTAATTTTTTCCTGCACCCTGTCAGAATACCTGCCCTAAGTGAAATGAATGCATGAAAGTTCATTTTCTTTCTTTTTTTTTGTAATTTTTTTATTTTTTTTTTTTACAGCATCCTGCTAGTTCATTTTCTTGATAAAAAACAAGACAGTACTTTTATTAGCAACGTCATTGGTTATTTCATAACTCAAACAAAGACTGCAGCCCTCCTTCTTTGTATAGGGGATGCCCCATGGGGATTGCACCTGTTACAAAATTTAAATACTGATTAGGTCATTTACTGTACATATGTACACTTGAAGATTTTGATTGGCAATGAAGTATACTCACCAACAATCTGCACTTGAATTTCATCTGCCCAAGTTCTTACGTTGGTCTCTACACTGCATCTAAACACTGCTGCATCAGCTTCTGTCACGTTTTTAATAATCAAGGTTGCTGGATCACTTGCACTGATGCCAAAATGCTCTTGAAAGTTGGATGTCGGTTCTATAACAATTGTCCCTAAACTTGTTTTCCTGCCAATTGTGATACTATCTTTTGTCCAAACTACACGATCAAGTGTTTCACCTGACAGAGTGTACTCCCATTTCAAATGCTCTTCAGAAGAATTAATTACAAGTTGCTGGGTTGTTCTTCTTACTGTTATATCACCTGCCTGAAGAGGGCCACGCTGTGGAGGAGGAGCAGTCCATGTGATGGTAGTATCTAAATTCACAAAAAAAAAATCAAAAAAGTGCATTTACACATGTACATGTAAGCAAACACAGTAAACCCTCAAAACTAAATTTGAGTTTTACATTTACATGTAAGTGTTTAGAACACTGATGAACAACAAAGCAAGTAAAAGATATTGATATGTATTAAAAGTATTCTGTTAAAATCAATGGCATTTGTGTTAATTAATTATTATTTTAAACGTACAATTTTAGAAAATTTCTTGAGACAGTTGCTCGAGTTTCACACACTAAGAGTTCATCAGGCTGTGCCATTGGTGGCGGTAGAAATACTTTAAACTAAATTAAGGAGGGCGGTTGGAATGATCCCGCTTCTGATTGGCTGCATAGAATTTATTTTCATGCCAGCATTTTGTAATAAACTCAGATCTCTTGTTAAGGAGTGTGGACCTGTCCCATGAAACATTATTGGTATTGTTTCACTGTTTATTTTAAAGGTACATGTATGTACAGTGCCAATTGAAGACATTAGTGCATTGGGACCATTAATTTAACCTTGTCTGCTACCATTTTCTTTTCCGCGGATTTACCATGGCACAGCAAGGACAAAAATGAACACTACTGCAAAACACATGTTGTAGGTTGAAATGAAATTCAGGTTAAAATGATTTCAACCTAGTTTGATTTTGAATTTCTTTTGTCTTTGATTCATTATCATAAATCAGAAACAAACTGGTAATAAATTCAAAATCAAACTACATGTAGGTTGAAATCATTTTTATTACGTACCTACAACACAGACATCCAAGCAATACATGTACCTCAGTAACTCAACAATTTTGACTAATTTCTACAGAACTGTCATGGTACATGTATTTGTTGTACTTTATTATACTCAGCAGTTAGAACTTAATGTATATTCTCCAAGTGACAAACAAAATTTAAGGCTAAATCTTTTGATTTTATGGGATGCTGATTGTGATCAAACCAAATCTAGCAACCCTGTTGATTCTATTATGAGAAAAAAATGCAGATTCAAATGATTTTTAGCCATAAGATCATCTTCAATTGAACTGCCAGTATTGTGGAGAAAAACAAAATCAGTGTCCATACGAAGAGCAGGAAGCAGGAGGGCCTGCAGCTAAATTGTGGAATACCTGGCAACTCATTTGCATTTTACTGAATAGTGCCTAGTATTGTTTTATGCCTTTGTAATTACAGAATGTGTTTCAACACTTGCAAATGAGGTTGTTGCAGGGTATTCTTCAATCCCTTTAAGTTCAAGATTATACATGTAGACCTCCACATTATCTTCTTTGCTTTCAACTTCCTCATGGTTGCATGAAGCTTCAGACAAGCTATCCATTTCTGAATTGCTAGACATCTTTTCGCTCTAACAACGCTCCAAGTTGCGACCACTTTAGTCACCACTACTAGAATTTTGTGTTAATAGCATCGATTCCGCTCCGCTTTATGTCTGTGTGTTGTTTGTGTCTCGAGCTAGATATTTATATTACCACCATTTGGTAATTAGTGTTATATCAGTCTAGCGACTGTTTTGTTTATGCCACTGTATGATTCAAGCAAACCGGCCTCAAGAGTCCTCGTGGGCCCGAAGAGGATAAGTAAGTAATGATTCAAGCAAGACCATGGTTTCGGTTCTCCACTCGAACCTCATCAGTTGCCGGGTTACATTTGGTGGTTGCTTCCTTTAGAGCAATGCATATTTATGGCAAGAACAGTAAACGTTCGGCAGTTTCAGGGCTAATTTGGCTTTTTATATCTACCCCACTCTTAAGTGGGATCGAAAGTGGTGCGTTCTGATTGGACCTTGCCAGCCAATCAGTTGCTGTAGTTTCGATCCGTTTGTATCTCAAGCTATCGGTTGTTTTTTTTTTTTTAAGTTAAGATGGGAGATTTGGAGGTCTTGCAATTTATTGTTATGAACCTATGGCTCTATACCCATATGGGCGCACTGAGGCTAATTTTTTGCGTCCCCCGTGTGCTAGATGGAGGATACGGGTGACATTTCAGCAAAAGAAGACGTTCAACAAAATACAACTGACAGTCGACCGATATGCCACCGACAGTCGACCGATATACCACTGACAGTCAACCGATATGCCGCCGACAGTTCATCGTAACATAACACTTGAGGTATCGACCGAATGTCGACCGACATACTGACCGCAAGTGGTGACCATTGATTGACATGTCGGTCGACATATCAATCGAGTATCGGCTGAAATTTTGACTGACGCTCGGTCGATATGTCGGTCGATACACCAGTCAACATGCCGACCGAATATCGGTCGACATATCGGCCGATACGCAACCGACATGTCGACCGTATGTCAACCAAGTATCAGCCGATATGTCGACTGATACTTGGCCGATAGTGATGGTCAATAGTCGACCGACGGGTGCCTTAAGTACACATGATCCGTTTAGTTTGTGAAAATACACCGCCATTTTGACTTCAAACCATGTGGCTTCACTTGGGTAAACTGTTATATTTTCAAATATGGAAGGTTGTGTCCAGTTTTCCACAGCAATAATGTAGGCAATTAAACATTTGGCTGCTAAAGGGTCACAAGTGTTAGAAAATTTGGTTTCCTGAAGTGGCAGTAAAGGCATGACATTACTTCAATCTTGACCATTGTTTTTGGTTGATATTACTAGTATGTACTGTAACTGTAATCTTGAAAATCTACGAAAGTCGAAGTTTATTGTAAAGGATTCATTGAAACTGAAGCTAATTATTGAGTTAGCCAATGATATATCAAGTTCATTATGATGAGCTGCTAATACGTTGTACAGTAATCAATCCTTATAATGAAAAGATTTGATTTCACTTTAAAAATTGTTTGAGTTAAAAATGTTTAAGTGATTTCAGGAAAAGGTTATAATAAATAAAGTATAAGGATATCTTAATTATTAATTGAATAGTTAATTAATAATCGATTAAATAATTAATTATTGTGTAATTAATTCTGGCGACTAAAATTTTTCACTGGCGACCAAGTCTTAAGAGTCAGTGGCCAAATGGCCACCAAGAAAAAAAGTTAACTTGGAGTGTTGTCTAAAATCCTCCATAGCGGCTAGAACTCACTTAGAGTCTTTTTTTTTAAGTGTAAACAAACTTTTTCAACATGACATCACATGACGACTCACAACTCAACCCCTTCCGTTGAATTTTGTGACCATTAATAGATGGGGGTAAAATCGCACACTTTGAGCGCTTGTAACTTCACCTAGGTCGCAAACTTTGAAATTGTATATTTTAAATGGTAAATTTTATAACTATGCAAAAATATCTTGCATATGCACTATAATTGTTGAGGTAATAGGACTATACAGTTCATCCACAGGCAGTCCAAGCTCACGTCACGAGAAACCAAAGGGTTAATTATTAGCGGTGTGTGAGACGGGACGTGACCCTTCGATGAAAGCGGTATTGGGTTACACGACGGCTGTTTTAAAAATTTAAGACTTTGTATGGGGAAAAAAATAACATAGATTTCAATGCTCGATAAAGCGAAATTTAGGCATTAATTCAATAAAGTGATTCTATTGAACTCACCTCTGGTGTATTCTTTTGTCCTTCGGGGTATTTCAAGCCGTTTTGGGTTGTTTTGTCACCACTGTTATAACTGTCACCACTGTTATAACAGTTATAACAGTGGTGACAAAACAACCCAAAACGGCTTGAAATACCCCGAAGGACAAAAGAATACACCAGAGGTGAGTTCAATAGAATCACTTTATTGAATTAATGCCTAAATTTCGCTTTATCGAGCGTTCGAAATCTACGTTATTTTTTTCCCCATACAAAGTCTTAAATTTTTAAAACGGCCGTCGTGTAACCCAATACCGCTTTCATCGAATGGTCACGTCCCGTCTCACACACCGCTAATAATTAACCCTTCGCTTTCACGTGACGTGAGCTTGGGCTGCCTGTGGTTCATCCAAACAGGATTTTTCAGTGGAGGTACATGTATTGCGAGATGGTCCAGGCTATTAGTAAAAGTTTAGATAAGAAACTGATTTCATGTCGTATTGAAAAACTGTTCTATTTAATAACATTTACAATGCATATTCATCCCTGTTTCCTAACATGTACTTGCAGAGTGTATTAAAATCAAGTTCAGTGAGAATACTATGGAGAAATGTTGGAGTGACATTCACGCTTCAATAAACCAGCATTGCTTGCCTTATGGATAAATTGAAGTTTTTCAGAGAGTTTTATTGGAGACAACTGATTCTTAAATTGCATAGTATTGTTACAGATGTCTTGTTTCATAAATTTTGTGCTGTAATACATTACTAGTTGAAGCGCACCTGAAAAAAATGTTTTATCATTAAAGCAATAATGGGAACTGCTTGTCGATGAAATTGAAAAAAAAAACAGCTGCAGCAACAAGACTATCTTGCTACATGTATAACACGATAATTGAAAACATCAGCATTCAGGTGTATAATTATCAATCACAGTTGCATGTTTTTGGCTAATAAATTTGGCAGAGATGGTGTTATCTTTTTTAAATGAAAATGTTAAGGCTAATCCCATTATGCCTTGTTAAAAAAGTGTAGGTTAGGTTTGGCAGCAACAGAATGTATCTGTCAATGATCACCTTGTGCAAATCTTTTATAAATAATTGACAACACCAAAAATAAATGATCTCAAAGGAATGATGAGATCATACAATGTACATGTATTACACCCTTGTAGTATAAGGGTGTACACCTAACCAAAACCCCAGGTATACATGTACCGGTAATAATAGTTATAATTATTTATCAGGGTTGTGATTAGAAGCCAGCATCTAACTTAACAGGATCCTACAGTTAAAGTGCCACTACACCAAAAATTTTTGTATTTCTTTTCTATTTTTTAAACGCAAATGTATCATATAGGTTTAGACAAATGTGAATTGCTATAAATTAGAGATTGATACTGTATTCTTACACAGCCCAGAAATAGCTGGCCGAAAACCCATGAAAATCACAGAAAATGGTTGTTTCTTGGTGTTGCGGATGGTGTGATCACCAAATGACGTAAAACAAAAGATTCAAAAGACACTGAACAATACCCACACCACAACACAAAAGCTAACCAACAATGGCTTCCGCAACACCAAGAAACACCCCAGAAAATCCGTCCGCCATTACTCCGTTCATAAATCCAAGCCCACGTTCTACTGGTTTGCGATCTGGTACACATGACTTGATTTATGATGTCAATAACTCAACGTGGTTCCCTCCGGGCCACAGACAACAAAGCCAAAAGGCACGTGTTGAGTCATGGACGTCACAAAATCTTTAAGAAAACTCGAACCAACTCTCAGGGTTCGGTCCCAGTCATTTTTAAATTGAGTAATGGTGGCAAGCCGAATTCAAATTGCAAAGTTAAAATAATGGCACTTCCCATACAAGTTTTGACTTGAAACTTTGCAAGGTAAGTATTAATACATGTACTTATATTTTCAAAATATGAAGATAACAGGAAATGTACGTTTTTGATCATAGTGGCACTTTAAGAAGGATTTCTACCAGGGTATTCCCAAAACTCAATTTTGAGTTAGAGATGAAAAAGCATTTTAAAATTGAGTCTGATTAGGCATCAAAAAACACCTGCAGTGTAACGATGTCAGGGGCGGATCCAGGGGGGGTGAAATGGGTGAATTTTCACCCCCCCCCCCTCCCCCTTTTCTGAGACCCTTTCTTTCTTTTTTCTAAAGTATTTCTCAAATTAATAATATTTTGGTTCTATTGCATTTAAAATTTCACCCCCCATTCCAAAATCCTGGATCCGCCCCTGGATGTACTTATTAATTTTATTGACAGATCTGGCAAGAGGTTCAACTTACAATGATCACAAAATAATGAACAATAGACTCTTGAAAGAAAATCCCAGTTTCATTACAACGTTGCGAGGATTTTTGAGGTTGGCATTTGAAATATATGGTTCTCATCTAAAGGCCTCCAGCATTTTCCTGTTTCATTGTTACATTGCATGCATCACAATAATTTCCAAATTGATTGAAATTGCAACAAACACACCATCTCCCATTTTACACCTTCACAGTCACATGACGTTTTGCATATATACATGTATCCAATGCACATCTGGGCATACAGTGTACATGTACCGGTAGGTGTTAAATAAAAAATATTTATTTTTTTCCAAGAGCTAGGGCACGGTAACGAATCCTGCAATCTGATTGGTTCTTAGTGCGGTCCGGAATTTCCTATCTCTGCCCACGGTCATACAACTGTAGTAATGCTTTCGTGAGTTTTTGAACTTGTGTTAAGTGATTTGAGAGACAGAGGAAAATAATAAATAAGTTATTTGCCGGCTTAGGGTCGGTCCGTATAGTGAAAAACTGTGACCAAGTCTTGAAAATGTTGGCTGACGGTCACAGTTTTTCACTATACGGACCTCCCACCTGGCAAATTATAACATAATATACCATTTGCTGATCAATAATCTGGGAAAATCTGGCCAAGTCATTTCAAGCTATTTTTATCAAGTGTCAAGTATCAAGTGGTGGTGTAGTATATAGACCGCAAGCCAGCCAGACTTGTTTTGTCAACCAAACATTTATTGCTTAAACTGCTTTCAAAACTACCAAAATTGAAGCATTATTGCAAGAGTTGTAGCGTTACACGAGCCGACCGCGAGCCCGAGTCAACCTCGAGTCACGAGTAAACCTCGAGTCAAGCCCAAATGTTGGATTTTTTTCCATTTTTGAGTTTCATGGCGACAGAAAAACAACTAACAGTCTGTAGGAAATGGACATGAATAATTTTACTTTCCTAATGGGCCTGATGTAATAACTATTGGACTGCCAATATTTCATTTACATATGTAAAACATACTGAAATGTAATTTAGAAACTTCATGCTTGGGAGAGTAGTGCGATTATTATTATACTATTCTTCACTTATCGCACTCTTCTGATGCTCTGAATACTTATCTTCACTTGTGAACTGAATGTTTATAGCCCTTGATCTACACACTTGGCTCGCTTAACTCGCCAATTTTCTTCCCTTTTCCAAATGCACTCGCCGGGATAAACATTCAACGGATCTTTTGAGAAGATCAATTATCTTGTGGTTTGGTCGTCCACGTGCACTCCAATACGCAAAACACAAAGAAGGCTCAGTGCAACAAACTAGCCGTCTCTGTTTGGGCAAGTTTCAATAAGCTTACCATGCGGCCCAACTGTTTCAGTGTCCTGAAATGAATTGGTACAAATCGACTGCCGTGGGTAGATTCCCCGGGAGGGGCGGGGTACTCTCATACATAAGCTATACGGGTATGTGCCGATGTGAAGGGTATGGTTTTCAAGCATTTTAGTCTGGGATAGGATATAGAAATCAGAGAGTTTTAGTCTAGAATAGGGTTTTATTTGCTGGGAAACTGATCAGTGGTATGAAGAATTAAGTCAAGAATAGGAATTGAAACTCGGAAGAGAAAGAAAATGTGACGTTGTAAGATATTGTTTTAATTAGCGTATATTTGACTGTAATAGTGATACAGTTCTAAAAAAAAGCAAGTCTGGGATAGGGAAGGGGTTCTCGGTGTCTAGTCTAGTATAGGGTTGCAAAATCAGCTGAACATGGTCTGGTATAGGGTAGCGGTTTCAGAGTCCCAGTGGCACACACCCACCCAAAAATATACAGAGTACACCTCCCCCCGGGGTAGATTCTCAGTGTAGTTGCAGGTCTTTACTTTGTACCTGAAAATATTTCGGGAAAATGAAGACCGCAAAGAAATATTACCTTGTAATAGCCGTTACCGACTACAAAACCTGGTAGCAGCTTTGGTTTCTGTAAAAATATTAGGGGCTCCCAAGACACACTAAAGACAGCAATTGTATTATAACCTCTGTTGTGACTTCTGTTGTGACCCCATATCTCTGTCAGGAAATCACGCAACAGATTGTTTAAAAACAGTACTATAAAGCTTTCTTTTCGCTTTAACAAATGACTCTTGAATTTAGGTAAAACTAAAAAAGGCCCAACAGTAGAAATAAAACGTAGTTTCGCCGGCTGCGATAAAAATGTACTTTACATCGCTTTATCTAGAATTCTAACCCGGGAATTCTAATGTCAGTATGTGTAAAGAGCGGATCAAATTTCGAGACTTTCAAGGTTTATTTACACATGCCGCGCATTCAAGTTCGATGAAACCGCAAGGCGCGATGAATGTATGTGCTTTTTGTTGCCTGAAATTTGCTTGAAAAAGCAGCGAATCCAACAGAACAGTTTTTGCATTAAGTTTACACCGACTCTTTTAACAGAGGACCTTTTCATCCGCAACCGTAGCGTACACTATCAACGATCGTGTATCATTGGTCACGAAACGTACAATTATTACATTAGGGCCATTAGACTCATTAGGAAAGTAGAATATTCATGTCAAATTCCTACAGACTGTTAGTTGCTTTTCTGTGGCCATGAAACTCAAAAATGGAAAAAAATCCAACATTTGGGCTTGACTCGAGGTTGACTCGTGACTCAAGGTTGACTCGGGCTCGCAGTCGGCTCGTGTAATGCTACAACTCTTATTGCAAAAGCTGTACAAAAAAAACATACATGTAGCTTTTCAGGCCTCTAGAGAAATAAATGTACATGCCTGGGCTTTTGGCTTATGAGCTGTGAGAGAGACTGCATTGTTTTCATCATGTGCATGGAACTTACAGCCTTGAATTATTATAAAACAGCAAACTATAACCTTAAGTGGACTCCCTTTTACATGTGCAAACATTACATGCACAGTAAGCTTGATGTGCTTAGAAATATATCAATATTATTATAATATGATCTGGCTTTACTTCATATCCATGGAATGTACTAGCAACAGAAACAAGGGGTAAAAACAGAACTTCGATGAAAAATGAATTACTACCCCTCTATTACCCTGTATTTATCATTCACTTAATAACATGGCGAATTAAAGGATTTTTCAAGACATATTGAAGCTGATTTCAGCCAGTTTTCGATCAATATAACCCAACCACGCCATTATATTTTTCGTTTTGATCACGATACTGCAGGTGTACTACCTACACAACACGTTTGCCAGACATGTAATTGCGCTTGTATTTCAGCTAAACTGAAAATTTAAGCTTAAGCTTATGTGTCCTGCAGTCGATTTATCCCGAAATAATTTTATAAACTTTTAATACATGAATTAATATAATACTACATGTACTGAATCTTAGATTATGTTATGTCACATGTAGCGTAAGACTTATTTTCTAGCTTTAACTAAGTGTCAGAGTAATCAACATTACAATAACACTGTTTACTTTTGCTTTAGTTTTCCGTGCGCAATATATTTTGGGCTGAAACAGGCTGATTCCAAACCAATAAAAGAGCTTAATGAGCGTTTGAAAATATTTGAACTCCCAACTTACCTGCCTCACGGCAAAATAGGAGAACTTGTATTGAAGTAAAGAACAAAATCAGAAACATGGTCCCCCAATAATGAAAGCTGCACGCCACGAACACATTCAAAACACATTTAACACGCCCGGAATTTGGAAGAAGGCAAGGCAAGCAGCAACAGGGAAGTTGCTTGAGATACCCCATGATGCAGTGCGTAATTTATGCGCAGCCGTTCGGTGGAATGGGTGGACTGAGATCCAGTTAGAAAACAAATGAAAGAGATGAAAGTAATTTTATGAGCCAACTCGTGAATATGAAACGCTCTTTTTGTCCTTTTTATACTCAGTGGCTGTCAGACCCGGGAGTCATTTCATGATTTGTAAAAGTTCAAATAAAGCAAATAATTTTGTTTCGAAAACATGTCTTAGCGTGACATAAATAGGCAGTAGCGCATTGTGTTAAATGAGAGACAACTAAATGACGTAATGATATTGTGACCTCAGGAGAAAGTCCCATTGGCCTGGATTTTTTTTTTTTTTTTTGAAGACATTAAAACTTTATTACCTTATGACAGAAAATTACAGTGAATGAAAGGATACATACACACACACAAAAAAAAAACAAATAAAAAAGTAAAAGTAGAAGATTACATGGAAGTTGGTGCAAGCACATATTACATAATCATGGATGATAATGATGGGCTGGGGTATACCCAAGAAGCATTGGCATTAGATTACACTGACTACAAACATTAGTTAATAAATAAGACATTGATATTGATCAGGTGATAGGAGCATCTTCTCCTTCTAAGAGATCATTTTAAAACATTAAGTCATCCATGAACTTAAACAAACAATATTATGGCTTGCACTTCGTTTGGTATAATGCAAAATCCCAGTGTACTATTCCTTTACAGAACTTTTTTTCGATACACAAAATAGATACCGAAGTAATTCCTTTGGGTCGTACTCAAAAGAGGGTCTGAATGGGGGGGGGGGGGGGTCCACATGTCGGTTGTCGGTTAAAATTTCATTATTGTCGGTTGTCGGTTAAAATTTTCGACCTTTGTCGGTTGTCGGTAAATCTCAGTTAATAATTAAAAATGCAAGATCATGCAAGTTAATTATTCACATTTATTATGTAATTTGCGCAGTTTTAAGACTTTAAACTCTAGACGAAGTGTAAAACTTGTAATAATTCATTATTTGATTGCTTTTAAACCTAGTTAACTTTGTTTTTTAGCAACGTGATCGTCTACCCCACTTTTATTTGCAAATCTAGTATACCGATAAAATCACCAAAGGTTTTATTCACAGGCTGACTTTTGAGACGTCAATACGACTTTATATTGACGTCTCAAATGCAGAAGCCTCTTTAGTGGAAAAAGAAGAGCTTTCAGGGATAAAATCTTGCTTCGAGGAACTTCATATTATCAATGCAGGAGCAATGCGGGGAGATGCCTTGTTTTTATTACGGATTTCAGAACTGAAGAAGTTTTAACGAATTTCCAAGCAGTCCAGTGCTTTAAAGGTAAAACAAATCAAATTTTCGATGGTAATTTATGTTAATATCAATTTTTGATTGACTTTTCCTTTGTGTTCTCTTAAGTTTAAGTCGTGTTGTTATCTTGAATTTCATAGAAGACAGCTCTGCCTTGATACACTATAAATGGTACGTGTTTGCTTTTAAACATAAATTAATGGAGATTTTAATAAATTTTTCGAAAGAAGATTGTGTTGTCCGTTTTTATGTCTTTGTTCATTCATTACATAGATTAAAAAGCGATTTCATGTAAACAAAACAAGACTTAGATTTTCTGTCTTCACTCGCGTCGCCTTATGCAAATAAGAGCTTATGTTTGTGTATTTTTGCAATTGTGATTTCCAAATCAGTTTCTCCGGCAATTTTTGACAAGCAAAAACTGTATTTTACTCGGAAAGTAGTCGTACTAGTTATTATAGACAGAGAAAAGTTGTTTTTGTGAACTTTTGTACGGTCTAAATGTACTGTGCAGACGGTCGGGTAACTGTTTTTGAGAATTGCTAAAATTGAAAATAGCCCGGTCATCAGTCCGGGACATATCCATTTCTGGATACATATTTTCCAGCGATGTGATTGGACCAAACGAAACCAAAACAAAACATATTTGGCCGAGAGAAACTGGGACCAGCCATGAGGCCACAACAACAATTTGCCAAGCGGCCATATTGAAATACACAAAATACGTACAACAAGTTTATTTATTGACCATATTTATAAGTATATTTCAGCAACAACATCTCTACGGTCATCTCATCTTTGTTCTCGCACTCGATAAGAGTCTTGCGAATTCGTCCCATCACGATCTCGGCGTAAATCATCGGTCCGAAGAAACGAAGAGTGGCGGGGAATTTGCCCCACCACCAACCTGCTCGTTCCTTGCGAACTTCTGGGCGGACGGAGGATTGACTGACAAACAAGGCTCTCCATTTACAGTCCTGTTTTTTAGAGAAATAGACAAAAGTGCGATTGTTGACAAGAAACTGAGCAAGAACCCCCGCGAAATTGAAGTATTTGCATAAGACCCTTGCTTAATTAAAATTCAAGACCATTTCTTGTAAGGTGGAAGTAGTTGTTTTATACACAGATATCATCTTTGTATATAACACACGAGCTACATTTTTTGTTTTAATAAATCCAAATTTTTTTAAGAACCACTTTTTTTTAAAATTCAGTGTGTAGCATTTTGAGTAAGCACTTTAAACAAGAGTACACCAGTATAGTGTTTTCATAGCAGTGAATTTGGAAGAGGGAAACAAAAAATATTTCTACAAAATTGAAATTTATTCCTCGGAAAGGAAAATCATTTTGTTTCACTCCAACATGGCAGCTACAAAAACACTTTATCGACAGGTGTAGAATGAGTATTAACCATATTCATTTGATTATCTACACTTCTCCACAGACCTTTTGTGTTTTAACCATCCCCATCCCCTTCTCCCACAGCTCTGGAAATTCCAGGTTGGGTGTAAACTTAATAAAATTCAGCCTTCAGCTTTCAGGTTTTTCCAGTCAAAACAATGACAATCCATGGGGAGGATTCAGATATTTTTCTGAAACCACCCATTGTTTTTCAATGGTTCACAGTGTTTATGGTGAATAATTTGCAAAAAATCTGTTAGAGGTTTCATTAGAATTCTGAAAAATATCATCAAAATCTGGAAATTATGTGAAGAATAAATCTTCAATTCAATTTTGTGATCTCCACATCCACTTAATACACCTCATTTTTAAATGGCAAAAAAGAAAATATTATTTTGTCTCCATGTTTAAATTGGCCCTTGTTGCCCTGTTTTAAAATTTCTGAATTTTGCAGATGCGATTGAGGCAACAAGGGTCAATTAACATTGAGACAAAAGCCATTTTGGAATAAGATGTATGTTAAAATGTAATGGTAAACAAAATGTAATTCATTTATTTACATAAATGAAATTAATAAAATAGTAAGGAAAGTACAGTAATATGCCATTTTAGCTCCAATTTTATTGCATGGTAATTGACAGGTACATGTGTATGAACAGATTCACTGATTTTTTAACTGGCTTTTTTTGATAATGCCCATTACAGTCAGCAAATGGGGATGAAGTTAAACCTCAGTAGTTTATGGAGCAAAACCTCTATCTGAATTTTTAAAATCATTACAGTGAAAATACTCAGCGTGTTCCACTTATTATTTGGGAATGACTTTCATTATTCGGGAACAGATTGCATTATTGAAATGAAAATACATACAAAATTCAGGTTTTAAATTGATTATTGGAATCTTCCAACAGTAGCCTCATTTGAAAGAATGAATGCTGATTGGTTGACATCAGGCAAATGTTCACGTGCAAAGCAGGCAACAGTTGGCAGCTTGACACATCTGACCCATTCCTGTTCGCTCAACAAAAATTAACCACTGAGTATTTTTTGACGTAAAGAAGCTCTGCATTCTTAAAATGCTAGTGCTGAAAGAGAAATTTTGTATTTTGATTTCAATAATGCAATCGGTTCGCAATTAATGGAAGTCATTCCCAAATAATAAGCAGAACGTGCTGAGTATTTTGACTGTAATAATTCATACACAGGAAACTGCAGTAAGACATGTTTAGAAATGTGACAAAAAAACACTCCTCATGTTGGCATCCTTACTTTCTTTAACAAAAATCATTTTGTTTGTGAAGTCATATAAAACATTCTACAGAGTGTTTCATCACAAGATCTAAAAGTTACTGGGGTTGCATGTGTAACACGTACACATGACCTGGTCTTGCCCCAAACCATTTTTGATTAACCACATTGTTTTGCGAATGAACTCACTGGGATAACAACTCAACAGATGTTAACAGAAATGGCAGACTGCAAGCAGTCTGTACAAGATCAAACACCTAAAGTTCATTGTAAATACTTCGCCATGCATTGTTTTTTCAATACTCTTCTTGGTGTTTGATCTAATGTTTGATATAATACTCCTAGGGGTGGAGGGTGGGGGGCACTCAGGTATAATTGTGTTAGGGATGTGTGAGGCCCTTTTTGAGGGTTGAAATTTGAGATCTGAGGACTTACTGTGGGTAAGGAATATTCTGTTCACTTTCCCTTTGGTAAACTGATTTTTTTTGAAGAGAAAGAAAGGACATTTCTTGAGTCAAGATCTGTGTTGTTTAACTTTTTTGGGAGTCTGGTTTTGGCCTACATGACTCTTTTTGGGTATAAAAATTTGTCTTTATTCGCACATCCCCTTTACTATTATACCTTAGTACCTCTCCCCTTCCCTTCCCTGCTGCGTCAAGGAACCTACATTGTCCTAAAATCATTCGCTCGGTCCCTCCTCCTCAACAACATACGCAGTCTCTTGCTGTGCCTGTAATTGTTGCAGCTCTTCTACAATCTCATTATAAAACATAACAAGGTTTTCCTTTTTGAACTTGTTAAGATTTGCTCTGAAACCGGCCAGTTTTTTTATCTCATCAGAAAGTTGCTGCATTGTGTCAGAAATTCTTTGAAGAATGTCATCCTCACTGCTGTTCCTTATAGACCCCTTATATCCTCTACCATGGCTCTCTCTTTAGCTGTCACAAACAGGGTTTGAACACCAACATTTCTCCCCATCAATGAAATGCTTGTTGAAGAGGCTTAGTTTGTTACACTGAAAAGTCTCCTCATACTTTGCCATGTCAGAATCCAGTTTGGACCATCCAAGGAAGTGACAATGTCTGAGTAACCACCTTGAAGATACCTTGTTAAGAGACCAATCAGTGCATATTTAAAGGATTGTTTGTTGGCAATACTGTATTAACCTAATTCCCATTAAGCTTATTTCTTTTCCACAAAAACGACGAGTCTTTAGAAAATGCTGTTCCATTTGCAACAAACTACAGAAATGAAAACCAAAGATAAGTTTAGAATATGATATCCACGAAATGCTCGTGCAGTGAAGCAGTCATGGCGCCGAAATTACACACGAACAGATTTTCAAAGGCCGTGCATATGAACCAAAGTATCGTGCATATGAATTTTGTTTGAATAAACAACAAGCGAATTTACTCTAGTTTCTAACCGTAATTTTTTAGAAAACCAAAAAAATTATTACATACCTGAAAATTGCAAGAAATCAAAGACCACTCCACTCGGAATGCATTCAAAACACAACCGTCGAGTTCACTTTCGGCAATTTTTTCTCAGCGTTGCAGAGAAGCCCGCCATCTTTCTTTTGTTTCGCGTGTTCCTCTGATGTTCCTTTACAAATAACGCTTGGTCTCATGGGATAGATAAAAGGGACAAAAATAATAGGGGCGCAAAAGTGGCGTGTACACTGATTTTTCTTTAAGGCCCAAGACGCCATTATTGGTGACGTCATCATATATCCAGAAATGGATATGTCCCGGACTGGTCATTAATCTTAATTCTTGTGCTTCCAACCTTTCACCTTAGTTAAGTTTCACCTTAGTTAAGCTTGTTCAAAGTGCGACGCTGTTAGGCTTGCCTATCTATATATATTAGACAGGAAATTCTATAATTGACTAGCCTGTTCCAGGCTCCGAGATAGTGGGGAACGCACGAAGTAAAAAAAAAGGGAAGAAATTGCGGGGGAACTGGGGTGAGGGCGGCCGACCTCCCTCTCCCAGTTCCCCAGCGATTTTTCCCTCCTTTTTTACTTCGCGCGTTCCCCACTATCTCGGAGCCTGGAACAGGCTAATAATTGACGAAATTTGGAATTAATGTGGCTACGTCTGGTGAAATAGAGCCCGCCAAAGGATCCGGACATTTCCTGCGCTAAAAATAAATTCAAAATGCTCTTCTTTCTGAATACAAACATCCCTATAACGTCGGACCATGTCGGTTGTCGGTTAGAATTTGTTAGTCGGTAATTTTGTTAGTCGGTAATTTTTTCCTCGTTTTGTCGGTAGTCAGTAATATTTTTCGCCCTTTGTGGCTAGTCGGTTAACCCCATTCACACCCTCTCAAAACTTCTATACGATGAATTTTTGGGTGAAGATTATTTAGATCGTTGCGTATTCATGGATTAGCTCGTATAAGCCTTTGATTTATAATTCATCAAAAAAACTTTAACATGCAAGGCTGATCAGACAGCAAATTCGTTCGATTTCTTTTAATAATATTTGCCCGATATTTCGGTTAGACAAAACTAACCTTCATCAGGGGCTAGGAAAGCTAAGAAGATGGAAACAAACGGTTACAATATTTAAAAAGGCCGGGATAAGATAAAATGCTGACACACGATAGGCTAATAAACAAGTAAGGGTTGAAAACTAGAAACGGCTAGTAAATATGTGGAAGATTAAATTTCGTCACGTCTGTTCATTCCATTCCGGGTTCAAGTGTATTGGCTTTTGTTATATGATTCTCTCGCTTTACGGATCATGTCTCTATTAGAATTACTGAGTTATAATGGGATGATTTGGAGGTCGGTAATGGAGTGTCCGGTGAGAGCAAAGTGATCTGACACGGCAATACTGAGGTTGATCCTGATGTTCTTTCTTCAAGGCTTTCTCAACTGCACGTCTTTGACATCTGTGTTCCCCAAATCGGTCGCTCACTTGTCGTTTTGTCTCACCGATGTATGGCATCGTGTATTAGTATTAGTTTTCTTGCTCGCTCTTGAAAACTTTCGTATTTGGCACATGTGAAGTTCAAAGTTTGAACCGGGCCTAATTCGATTGCATTACACAGTGGATTTACTTTTGCGTAAAATTAACGTTAACGTCCCTTTTCAGTAGTCATTGAACGGCAAATATCAACAAGGAACGTAACTAAACAAAAGTGAAGCGACTATAATGTAACCAGTATCCAAGTGTTGAATTTTTGCGTTCAGCTGAAACCACGTGAGTTCATCGCAGGAAATTCATATTCGTCATTCTCTGTCGCTAAACAACAAAAATCATACACCACTTACTAAGCGAGTTGTCTTTAGAATAGCTCTGTTTGGCAGCATAGAAATCAGCATAGAAAATTGCACGAAGAACGAGTCTAAAGTTTTTGTTGCTTTTCGCGTGATTTTCAACACTTATTGTTATTATAATTTCAACCCGTGAGGTATGTTTGAGTCTTTTACGTCACTTTCTCCCATTCGCAACCAAGCCTTGGAACAAGGTTTTTTAATGGCGGCCGTAAATTCTCGGAAATAAATGTTAAAATTAAATGACTTCTGATGTTCGTAATGAATTGAAATTTGGCAAGATGAGTAAGGAAGTCTAATAGTACACGAAAATGTAAAAAAATGAAAATCAAAAATTTGATCGTAGTAGCCCTTTAAGCTGTCCAGTTTCAGTCTCAAAATCTGCAACGTGAATGCTGGTAACCGTCGTTACGCTTCGGTGCGTTCTGTCTGCAAAGGCGCGAAAACCCACTAAATAGCCAATCAGAAGCGCGGTTATATTGAAAAAATACGTTAACATAATTTATGCATTAGGTTCGGCACATGCTCAGTCGAATAGAACGGCAGAGTCGACCCAAATACAAAAGTGCCGTTCCTAATTGATTCATACGTCGAACTTTACATGTGCCGAACCTAAATATTAGGTTCGGCACATGCAAAGTTCGACGTTTGAACCGGGCCTAAGTCGCGAAACCGGGAACGGAAACAATACTACAAATTCATGATACAATTTAAAATTGCCGGGTGTTAGTAATCGGCGTAATGGCGTAACGAGTAACGGCGTAACAGCGTAACGAGAATCGGCGTAACGGATTTTTTTCTTTTTTTTTTTTTTTCATTTTTACGACTGAGTTTATGAACGAGTATATCGGTTAGCGTGAAAGCGGCGCTCAGTTGGTTGATATGTCGTAAACTTTTTGCCGCTTGACAACTCGCTTTGAATCGTCATGGTGCTGTCGTCTCCCGAGTTCAAACCACAGAGGCCTCGATCATTTCCGCCAAGTCTAGCCTCTCAGCGGTGGCCCGCTTCTCATCGGTAGGCATATGGCTAGTTCTAAAATAGGGAACGGGGAATCGGGGAACGGGGAATGGGGAACGGGGAACGGGGAATCTCTAAGATGGGGAATCTCTAAAATAGGGAATCTCTAAAATGGGGAATCTCTAAAATAGGGAATCTCTAAAACGGGGAATCTCTAAAATAGGGAATCTCTAAAATGGGGAATCTCTAAAATAGGGAATCTCTAAAATAGGGAATCTTGAAAGCAGCTGTTACGAGGGCCGTAAGTAAAGCTGTCCGCTCGCGATAAAACTGAAATTCAAGATGGCTACAAACTAGAAGTCAGGCGATGCGTTATGACGTTCATTTAGGGATGTACTCTAGTGTAAATTCACACGACTCCTAGGAAGACCATATAATTATGATACGATTTCGTGTATAAATAAAAATTGATGATGATGATGACCATTTAATTTTTGTCGGAAGGGGAGGGAGGGGAGGGGGGGGTTGGGCAATTTCTTCTGAGTGTGATTTTTTTTTCAGCATCACTATTTGCAAGAATTTTTTTTACCAAAATGCTTGAATTTTTTTTTTCACGTGCTTTCTTGTGCACTATTTTTTTCTCTTAAATTTCTTCTGCAGGAATTTTTTTTTTGGTAATTGCTCACCCCACTCCCCCCACAAAAATTAAATTGTCCGTCCCTCACTGTGTTTTGTTTCATATTGTGTGACAAATCAAGTAAATCATGCTGCGACACTTATAGTGTCTGGTTCATAAGTGTAAATATCCGGTCTCGATTGCGAAACCGTCACACGAAAACTCCAAAAAAAATCACTTTGCTTTTCGGTAAGTTTGAAAGAAAAATTAACAACTTCTTGTTATATTTTTTCACACCCGAAGAGAAAAGCTCAATTTATCTGCAAGATCTCGTAAGTTCGCGAACGTGACCGCTTTGCGTTTTCTCGTGCCGGCGTCATGCCCGTGGTTGGTCCAAACCGTGTAGGACGAGAACTGCGAGAAGAGTATTCCTTCCAATCTTGATTTTAGACCATTTTAGTTGGCTGTACGAGATTAGAAAGGCGGCGCTCCGTCGTCACCCGCGATATCTTTAAGTTGAGAATTTATAATAATCCAAAAATTATAATACCAACTATTAAAAAGAAAAAATCACCAAAAAAATTAACTCATCTTGGAAAAATTGGGAATCTTGCAAAAATTCAAGAAAAACCTTATGGCGGGGTGGCATCCCCCCCCCCTCCCCTTGTACACCCGAGAGTTAATCGGTACATAATTAAAGTTGCAATATTACAAGGAATTTCCCGTTTGCTTACCTCTATGTAACATCGACGTGCATTGAAAAGGGAGTGGAAAAAAATTCATCTGTCCACTGTTAACGGCCGCAAACCCCCTCGGAACGAAAAAGCGCAGCGTGTAAATCGTCGTTACTTATGCCAACTTTTTTTAAGTAATGCTATATATTTTTTCTTTTTTCTGCAACTTGGGTGGGATAAATGCGTTATCTCCGCAATTGTTTTTTAGTATTTTTTTTTTATCTCCGCAATTATCAGTCATTAATTTAAATGCTTTTTGTCACTACATAGTCTGTATGACGGTATTTCTCCTTCGTTCCTCTGTGCTCTGCAGTCCGAATAGGGCGTTCGCTCAATACACTGAGATATGCAGGTTCCTTGATGATGATGCTGTGATAACATGAGAACATCTCTGTCCCCCTTCCAACTGAATCGTGCTATCATTTTTCGCATTGATTCTGAATTGCTACAATGAGCCGCCGCAAAACGTCTTTTTCCTTGCTTTTCACTCTAATAAGGATAACACATGTCAAATTGAACAAAGGAGACTCGGGTTTCATTTTCAGTGGCAAGAGTTCCATTGTAAGTATTCGGTTAGTACAGGTTTTTGACATTGACAAATGACTATTTATTCCATGTCCGCTTAATTGAGGTGTTCGCTTAAAAGAGGCAGTTTTTACAGTAAACATGGGAACAAAATTTTGGGACATCGACAATAAAGGTTTGACTGTATTTTTTTCTTCCACAAAACTTCACTAGTTTCTGGTGTACTTAAAAAAAGAAGTGCTCACATTCGTCGTTCGTGCTCACTTTCGGCGCGGTCGCACGATGGAATTTGTTATCCCAGGAAGACGAATTTTTCACACAGTACCACAGGCAGCCCAAGCGGTAGTGATTTTAATACGTGTGGTGATTTTCTCACTTATCTGCCATGTGCTTCTAGCCTCCACGTGCAAATGTTCATAGTAGCCATGTTATAGTCTTTTGACCATGGCGTTCAAAATACCCTTTATAAAGTCCAGCAAGTCCTTTTCACATGGGTACTTTGATGTTTTGTTCTTCAAGTTTTTCTATGGCGCAAGAAAATGGCAAATAGATGTGTCGCGCGGAAGCGCTGACCTTGGTTTGCATAATTAATACCTTTCCGCTCTCCCTACGTTTCTTAGGAAGAAAGGGGAAACTGTTCGCAGTCATGTTTAGTTTTTTGTGATCTCCAGTTTTCATGTTAGGAAAAAGAAAAAAGAAAATTGTGCATGGTTCATTTGATTAGAAGCTTGTATACTTGTTGGCTGTGTTTCATAAAAAATCTAATTAACTGACCGCTACAAAACTGATTTTAAACTACACACAGAAAGATTTGACTATAGATGTAGCGAAACTCCTTATAATGTTCCAAAAAAGTCAATGAGTGTAAGAAAGAATGTTAATGTTCAAATGAAGATGCGAGGGACACTTACTGGCGATAAAAGTGAAACTAGACCCTATTTTAGAGATTCCCCATTTTAGAGATTCCCTATTTTAGAGATTCCCTATTTTAGAGATTCCCTATTTTAGAGATTCCCCATTTTAGAGATTCCCCATTTTAGAGATTCCCCATTTTAGAGATTCCCTATTTTAGAGATTCCCCATTTTAGAGATTCCCCATTTTAGAGATTCCCCGTTCCCCCTTCCCCGTTCCCCATTCCCCGTTCTCCGATTCCCCGTTCCCTAATTTAGAACTAGCCGTAGGCATATTTACCAGAAGCAACACTCTGCTCTCGGCTAGTTCTAGAATAGGGAACGGGGAATCGGCGAACGGGGAATGGGGAACGGGGAACGGGGAACGGGGAATCTCTAAAAGGGGGAATCTCTAAAATGGGGAATCTCTAAAATATGGAATCTCTAAAATGGGGAATCTCTAAAATGGGGAATCTCTAAAATAGGGAATCTCTAAAATGGGGAATCTCTAAAATAGGGAATCTCTAAAATAGGGAATCTCTAAAATAGGGAATCTCTAAAATGGGGAATCTCTAAAAAATGGGAATCTCTAAAATGGGGAATCTCTAAAATAGGGAATCTCTAAAATAGGGTCTAGTTTCACTTTTATCGCCAGTAAGTGTCCCTCACATCTTCATTTGAACACTAACATTCTTTCTTACACTCATTGACTTTTTTGGAACATTATAAGGAGTTTCGCTAGATCTATAGTCAAATCTTTCTGTGTGTAGTTTAAAATCAGTTTCGTAACGGTCAGTTAATTAGATTTCAGTCATGTCATCAACAACCAGACCTATAATGCATGATCCACCTTCCTGACATTTTTCGGTGTTCGCCTACGCGAGGTAAGGCGGTATGAACCACAGAAACTCTCAAAGGCTGAAACTCTTAAATTGAACCAAGACGTAAAAAAGCCAGTGATTATTCGTACTTCTCACAAGTTCACCTATTTTATTCATAATCGTTGAAGCATGCCTTAACACGAAGAAACACAGCCAACAAGTATACAAGCTTCTAATCAAATGAACCATGCACAATTTTATTTTTTCTTATTCCTAACATGAAAACTGGAGATCACAAAAAACTAAACATGACTGCGAGCAGTTTCCCCTTTCTTCCTAAGAAACGTAGGGAGAGCGGAAAGGTATTAATTATGCAAACCAAGGTCAGCGCTTCCGCGCGACACATCTATTTGCCATTTTCTTGCGCCATAGAAAAACTTGAAGAACAAAACATCAAAGTACCCATGTGAAAAGGACTTGCTGGACTTTATAAAGGGTATTTTGAACGCCATGGTCAAAAGACTATAACATGGCTACTATGAACATTTGCACGTGGAGGCTAAAAGCACATGGCAGATAAGTGAGAAAATCACCACACGTATTAAAATCACTACCGCTTGGGCTGCCTGTGGTACCGTGTGAAAAATTCGTCTTCCTAGGATAACAAATTCCTTCGTGCGACCGCGCCGAAAGTGAGCACGAACGACGAATGTGAGCACTTCTTTTTTAAGTACACCAGAAACTAGTGAAGTTTTGTGGAAGAAAAAAAAATACAGTCAAACCTGTATTGTCGATGTCCCAAAATTTTGTTGGCATGTTTACTGTAACAAGGAGCCCGTTGGGCTTCGAAACTGGCTCGTTTGGTCTCATTTTCCACCCGGTTTTCATTTTAGAGTCCACAATATACAATCTAGAGTCTATTAATATAAACAGTCCAGTCCACATTTACATTCCACAGTCCGCTTTACATTCCGCACTCTGCTTCAAGGAGGCTACAATTTGAGGTCTATAACTTTTTCTTTGAACTTTGTATTGTTTTTTTCGCTTTAAAATCCTTGAAACCACCTACTACAAGGAATCAGGATTGTTTTAACACAGGCATTTTGGAGAATCGGTGATGGGGTTTCGAATAAATTAACAATATCAACATGATCGATCAAATAGCGTGACATAAATACGAAATGTGTGGAATTTGAACGTGACTCCACGGAGTAATGCTTGAGAATTGTTTACTCAACAGTTCTGTGACCTGCCGGGACGTGTTTTTTTATTACGTGATTTGGTTAGAAAAATTCAACTCGCTTTCCTTTTACCAGAAATAGATCGCATCCAAAAATCACAGAGATTTAATTTTTAACAATTCCGTCGAAATTAGAACGGTAAATATTTGAATTATAGTTGCCGACATCACTGATTACGCCATTTCTGAAAACCGGAAGTAAACTAGGTACGGTGTTGGCCGCAGCAAAAGCGATTCCCGGGGCAGGTGACCCGACACGCCGAAAAAAAAGAGGGTATTTTAAGAAATGACTCGTCGAAGCGACGAGCCAGTTAAAAACTGCCTCTTTTAAGCGAACACCTCAATTAAGCGGACATTGAATAAATAGTCATTTGTCAATGTAAAAAACCTGTACCAACCGAACACTTACAATGGAACTCTTGCCACTGAAAATGAAACCCGAGTTTCCTTTGTTCAATTTGACATGTGTTATCCTTATTAGAGTGAAAAGCAAGGAAAAAGACGTTTTGCGGCGGCTCATTGTTGCAATTCAGAATCAATGCGAAAAATGATAGCACGATTCAGTTGGAAGGGGGACAGAGATGTTCTCATGTTATCACAGCATCATCATCAAGGAACCTGCATATCTCAGTGTATTGAGCGAACGCCCTATTCGGACTGCAGAGCACAGAGGAACGAAGGAGAAATACCCTCATACAGACTATGTAGTGACAAAAAGCATTTAAATTAATGACTGATAATTGCGGAGATAAAAAAATACTAAAAAATAATTGCGGAGATAACGCATTTATCCCACCCAAAAACGATATGTCTTGAAGTGCAGAAAAAAAAATGGCATTACTTAAAAAAAAGTTGGCATAAGTAACGACGATTTACACGCTGCGCTTTTTCGTTCCGAGGGGGTTTGCGGCCGTTAACATTGGACAGATGAATTTTTTCCACTCCCTTTTCAATGCACGTCGATGTTACATAGAGGTAAGCAAACGGGAAATTCCTTGTAATATTGTAACTTTATGTACCGATTAACTCTCGGGTGTACAACGGGGGTGCGGGGGGATGCCACCCCGCCATAAGGTTTTTCTTGAATTTTTGCAAGATTCCCAATTTTTCCAAGATGAGTTAATTTTTTTGGTGATTTTTTTTCTTTTTAATAGTTGGTATTTTAATTTTTGGATTATTATAAATTCTCAACTTAAAGATATCGCGGGTGACGACGGAGCGCCGCCTTTCTAATCTCGTACAGCCAACTAAAATCAAGATTGGAAGGAATACTCTTCTCGCAGTTCTCGTCCTACACGGTTTGGACCAACCGCGGGCATGACGCCGGCACGAGAAAACGCAAAGCGGTCACGTTCGCGAACTTACACGATCTTGCAGACAAATTGAGCTTTTCTCTTCGGGTGTTAAAAAATGTAACGAGAAGTTGTTAATTTTTCTTTCAAACTTACCGAAAAGCAAAGTGATTTTTTTTTTTGAGTTTTCGTGTGACGGTTTCGCAATCGAGACCGGATATTTACACTTATGAACCAGACACTATAAGTGTCGCAGCATGATTTAGCTTGATTTGTCACACAATATGAAAAAAAACACGGTGAGGGACGGACAATTTAATTTTTGTGGGGGGAGGGGGGTGAGCAATTACCAAAAAAAAATTCCTGAAGAAGAAATTTAAGAGAAAAAAATAGTGCACAAGAAAGCACGTGAAAAAAAAAATTCAAGCATTTTGGTAAAAAAAAATTCTTGCAAAAAAAAAAAAAAAATCACACTCAGAAGAAATTTTTTTCTTGCCTCTATAAGAAATTTAAACAAAACACGGCATGCCCGGCTTCATTCTAAGCTACCGAAATCCTACGGTCTTGCTGGTCTTCAACCTTCCCATAAATCGGTCGAAATTTTGTGCAACTGATATCTTTAGAAAGAAAAGTATCGCCGATCAAACAAAAACAAAGGTAATGACGCTTTGTCGCTCAACCGCCTAAAATTGCTTATTAAGTAGAACCCAATCGTACCACATCGCTTCTTGTGATACTTCCAGAAGTAATTGGTTGTGATACTTGTACTGTAACGGCTTCAAAGATATCTAACATCAAATGAACATTGTCTTTTTCAAACTTAAATCCTGTTAAGGTTAATTTCTAATATAAACAAAAAAATACATTATTTTTCACCAGAAACTGACACTGCAGTTATCTGCGAAAAACTGTTCAGTACATAAATCAGAAAGCAAACTGCAGACAAAAATGTCCTTTTAAAAGTGTCTAGGATCCAAAAATTTTTTTCAGATAGTCTATTTGGATTTCATCCATGTCATCAGCACCTTCCACTTGCAGCAATCCAGGATGAAAGAATGGATGCCTGCACTTGATGCATTGCATCGTGCAGTGATAATAATGATTGGCCTCACTGCTTAGGCGAAACTGGCCATACTTATCTCTGTACTGATCGCGCTCTACGTGCCTCACAACCAATCCTATGAAAGGTGGTCCTGCCGGGGAGCGAAACTCTAAATGACAAGCGCAGCATTTCTTCACTCGGTTGTTTAATTTTAAAACCACAAAAGGGTTGCTGTTATGCCACAGCTTTGCAGTAAAACCTGACGTGCTGTAGGACTGAGATGTGCTGCTGCTGACCTGCCCGGCTGAAGATCGAAGATCGGAACGTCTATTTTTAGAACTCGCGTGGGAAATTGAGCCCGCGATTTATATCTTGTCATATTCACTTTCTCCGGCTCTTTGTCAGCGGTCAGTCGCTGTCTGGGCTCGATATCGGGAAAAAAGCGCCAAAACAGACAATAGACGATAAACTGCAATTATCATTCATAAAAATAAAATAAAAACTGGGGAAAAATCATTTATAACGAAGTATAAAATTAACATTCATAAAAAAAGTAAAAAAAAAAAAAAAAAAAAAATTAAGAAATAAAAATCCGTTACGCCGATTCTCGTTACGCTGTTACGCCGTTATACTCGTTACGCCATTACGCCGATTACTAACACCCAAAATTGCCTGCAGCCTAAAATGTCTAAAATGAAGTCAACATACAGCTATGGAAATGAATTTACACCCGAGACTATATTAACTGTCAAGCAAAACAAAAACGGTACGTTTTTGAAATTAAGAATACCAGTACATTTAGCAGTGCCCAGTCAATCCTCGTGTGTTTGGCTTTGTTTACAAAAAGGTAAATCTAGCTGTCGAGAAAAAGCTACGCGGGCTTACAGGTCTTTACAGGCACATTCACCGCCAAAAATAACTTCAAGCATCACGCTTTAGTGAATGTGTCGACACCTATACAACGAATTGAATTTCATTGTAATAATATAATGGTTAATTGTATCACTTATATATCCGGAAAAAAAATCCTTCCGTTTCCGCGTTATTTCCGCTAAATCCGAAAACCCTAACTAATTCAAACTTATTTGTTGCTGGAAGCATTCATCGAGGTCACGAACGATTTAGTGACAAGGCGTTAAAAACTTAACAAGGCGTTAAAACTTAACAAGGCGTTAAAAACTTAACAACGCATAGCAAATTGAAATCCACATACGCGTACGGGTGCGAATTAAATAAGGTTTTGCTTTTAATATCTTCAAACGATTTTTTTCTGGCTGTTTACCGTTTTGTGAGACTATTTAGACAACAAAAAAAAAAGGAAAAAAATCTATTTTTAAAACTTGACTTAAATTTGATTCGAGACTCGAACTTGACTCCGGCCGTGAACTGCACTTAAGAAAAATTCCAGTTTTATGTAATTAACAGAATATTTTATCAGGTGGATCACTGCACGATAGTTATTTACAAACAAAACTTCGTAGTCACTTGGTACATACAGTCCAACGCAACCTTAGGAGGTTATTAGTTAACAAGAGGCTAGCTAGTAGCCTGTACTCATGCGCTTGCATAAGAACGTTTTATGGTTTATTTTAACTGGGTCACGCACCACTTCCCTCTCAACGAATTTTGCGTGACATGTAAGTCTTGTTTTGTTTACATAAGGATATCATTTACAAATGAATTTAAACACGTTTTATAAGCATTTCTCTAAAAATAGCGACAACACAAAAAGAAAAATTCAATCACAGATTGATATCAACATAAATTCCCATCGAAAAATGTAAGTCCAAATACAAGAACGTGATTATGGGCACGACGAAATCACGAGATCGCGTGTCAACCAATCAGACCAGTGAAAGTCGTCCCGCGGGATACGGGAAACTTAAAAAAACAAGACAATTTGTGTCTACAAAAAGCGGGACGAAAAGAAACCTTACCGAAACCTTGACTCATGCCGCTATGCGCATGAGTAACAAAGGTCAGTAAAAATTAAAAACTGAATGCAAGGCTGATCGGACAGCTATAAAGGGTATTTTATTGCCCAATATTTCGGTTAGGCAAAACTAACCTTCATCAGGGGCTACAAAGAGCTAAGTAAAAATGGAATAAAACGGTTACAAGATATAAAATGATTCAAATGAAAGATTAAATATGATTGGTTAACAAAAATAAACAGTAGAAACGTTTACAAAAGCTACTATAAAAATAGAAAGATATTAAGTTTCATCGCGTCTGTTCATCCCATAGGGTTCAAGAGTCTTGCTGTCAGTAAAAATGCCGTACTGCCCGCCGTACCGATTGCCAGTAAACCTTGTCTGGACTAAATTCTTCACGCAACGGATCGGTTTCGCGGAAAATGATACCCTATTATAGACCAAACATCTCTGATTCCTATACCCTATCCCAGACTAAACTGCCTGAAAACCATACCCTTCACAGCGGCGCATACCTATATAGCTCATATATGGGAGTACCCCCCCCCCCCCCCGGGATATGACCGTCCAAATCGCTTGGGTAACCCGCGTTGAATTTCATTTACATGTGTATTATGAATAAATTATTTGCGCTGAGAGCTGAATAACATCCCTGTGCAGTTGTCACGACATGACAAACATGGTCGCTTCAGCTTTACTTGTCTATTTGCTTTTTACCCAAGAATTCTCAGGTAAGGTTGTTGACCCGATCGGGTACAAATTAGAAAAAGATAGAACATTCTAAAGACGCTTCAATTAATTAAAGATATTGTAAATCTATCTTTAAATTTGAACTGAAAGGGCGCATTCAGACATCATTTGAAGCCGAACCTCTCGCGTGCCCGACCAAATGGCACGGTAATGGTACGTCAGTAGAAGCAAATTTCAGTTTTTTGCGGCAAAAAACAGATGGGGTAAAACGTGTATAGCATTACATGAAGTATTAATATAGAAGCGAGACTAATTCTAACGTACACCGTACTCTTTATGCGCCGAACCTATTTCGACAATACGCACAATGTCTTGAATTGCATTTGACCCTACCCGTGTCCTACCTAGCAAAATCGAACTTGTTTCGTATTTCAGGAGGCATGAAAGGTAAGGCGTTTGTACCAGGATTAGTTATTTCGAAATAAAATCAACTTAATGCATGGAGAATGGGTACCTTTGATCTACTACATGCGTGACATACGTTTTAACTTCCTTGTTTAATTGATATGTCGCTATATTATAGATTTTCTGTCCATTCCATCAGACTATTTGTGACGAAAAAAGCGTATAAAAAACGCTCAAACTGTAGTACCTAACAGCTTATTGTTCGGCAACTTAATTTTGATCATGATAGCGCTTTCCCTTAGTTTCTTCGGTTACTCCCAATACCGCTTTGTGTCTTATATCATTGTGTGTACTTCCGGTTACATACATCAACTTGTATAAAAGAACCTCATATAAAAGAACCTAATGTCTTCGTTTGAATTGTTGGACGGTTATCAATTAGAGCATTTGGGTGAGTGAATGAGAAGTCGGGACAAGAAAACATGGCTGTTGCGGAGAGATGGCCGTCATGGGGAGGTTATCAATTAGAGGATTTGAATGAGTGAATGAGAAGAAGGTGGGGGGGGGGGGGGGGGCACATTAGATGCACATTTTGTTCTAAAAAAAACTTTACAGTGTAACATGCAAGGCTGATCAGACAGCAAATTCGTTCGATTTCTTTTAATAATATATGCCCGATATTTCGGTTAGACAAAACTAACCTTCATCAGGGGCTAGGAAATTTTTAGCTAAGTGAAGATGGAAACAAACGGTTACAATATTTAACAGAAATTTTGTTCGAAACACTTTATAAATTTAAACCTCACAATACACTGTATGATATTTCAAAGAAACAGCGATGTCTTTACACCCAGCTTAAACTGTTTACTTTGTTTGCTTACTTTCCCTGTATTTTGTCTTTTTTAAATGCACATTTCAATAATAGATTCTACCATCACATGGACTGCTCCTCCTCCACAGCGTGGTCCTCTTCAGGCAGGTGATATAACAGCAAGAAGAACAACCCAGCAACTTGTAATTAATTCTCCTGAGGAGCGTTTGAAATGGGAGTACACTCTGTCAGGTGAAACACTTGATCGTGTAGTTTGGACAAAAGATAGTATCACAATTGGCAGGAAAACAAGTTTAGGGACAATTGTTATAGAACCAACAAACAACTTTCAAGAGCATTTTGGCATCAGTGCAAGTGATCCAGCGACCTTGATTATTAAAAACGTGACAGAAGCTGATGCAGCAGTGTTTAGATGCAGTGTAGAGACCAATGTAAGAACTTGGGCAGATGAAATTCAAGTGCAGATTGTTGGTGAGTGTACTTCATTGCCAATCAAAATCTTCAAGTGTACATATGTACAGTAAATGACCTAATCAGTATTTAATTTTGTAACAGGTGCATATTCCCCATGGGGCATCCCCGATACAAAGAGGGAGGGCTGTAGTCTTTGTTCGAGTTATTCAATGAAATAACCAATGAAATTGCTAAAGTACTGTCTTGTTTTTATCAAGAAAATGAACTTCCATGCATTCATTTCACTTAAGGCAGGTATTCTGAAAGGGTGTGGGATTTTGGAAGCAAATTATGTGGGAAACATGTTGATCTGCGAGGAATTGTGCGGGATTGCACAATCTTGTAATCAACCAAATTCAATCACCAGTGTTCTAGCAAGGCCCCAAAAATTACAGGGAGTAAATACTGCATTTTTAAATGAAAAATGCGACTAGATATTTTGCTTTGGAGATTAAATTGTACTCAGCAATTGCCGAGTGTATCAATTTTATGAGTTCGAGATAGAATTTCGAGTTCGAGTTACAATTTCGAGTTCGAGTTAGAATTTTGAGTTCGAGTTAGAATTTCGAGTTAGAGTCAAAATTTCGAGTAAGAGCAAAATTTCGATTATTTTTTTGATTTCTAACTTATTATTATCATGATTATTATTACTACAGTCGAACCCCCGTAAGCGACCACCCAAAATGTCAAGCCTAGGTGGTCGCTTACGGGAGGTGGTCGCTTACGAGAGTTCAGACCATATTGGGTCAAAATTTTGCCTTATTAGCATGTGGTAACTGCAGAGACTTATCCCATGTGCCAATGCCCATCTAAACCCATGTAATAACTTTTAGTAGTCACAAAAATATTTAAGCTTTCCAAAATATTTATTCAGAGTTTCATGGTTCGCTTCTGATAAACTACCTAATAAGGCGAATGGAACAAGTCTCACGATGGTTACAAATTGAATCTTTAATGTTGTCTAAACGTTAAGGGGAACTGAACATGAACTAATAAGGATTAGATTGCTAGCTTTAAATTTGACAGCCCTTTTATATTACTGGTGATTTACATGTTAACAAGCGTAAAAAACTGTACGTTAACCCTTTAACACCCAAATTTCCACCAAAAAGACCCTTTTTCAGGCTACAAATGCCATTTTATGGCCATTATCTAACCAAATTGAGGCCGAACAGTCAAAAACATCGTTTACAGCTCGGAAACTAAACCCTACTACCATTTGTAGAAGAATTTGAGAGTTTGAGTTCGGCATAGGCCTTTGAACGAGAAAAACAGGACAGTTACAACACCTCATTATCCAATCTACTGTGAGTTAGCTTCAAGTGGTCGCTTACGGGAGGTTAAAAACAAAAGAAAATTTCAAACTTTTAGCTCTAAAAGTGGCCGCGGTCGCTTACGAGAGGTGGTCGTGTAACACAGGAAATCCACACTCTTTTAGGTATTCCTTGTGTATTTAAGTACGGTTTCTTCACAGAGTAAACTTTACATCTCACAACAACGCGAGGTACTTTTCTATCTGTTCGCGACTAGAGCACATGGTTTTTTGCTGACGTGACATTTCGTCACCTGAGGTCCAGTCCCTTTTGGAGGGCGCGCGCGTACGGTTTCTATACAATTTCTATACCTAACACTCTCCCCTAACTTGAAAAGAAATGTCATCCGTGACATTTGACTTGCAATACAGAAAAATACTTTACTTAAGTGGCATTTAGTTCAGGATTCATTGTTTCTTAAATCCTGGAGTGGGGTGATCAGGCCCAGCTCCTTAGAGACCACTTAACATCTCTCAGTCCATCTGTCCATACTAATGTTCGTAGTACAACGACTATCCTTAAGACAGTTCTTACAGCATTCGCGTAACGAATGTTTAAATACACCTAGGAAACTCGATTTTTTTTTGAAACAACAACCATGTAATAGGCAAAAGAGGAAAAGTTCATCTACACTGGAATGACTGGTGTAGTTTATCTGCACTGAAATGGCTGGTAAGGCACTCCCCATTGTGGCAGCTGCGGTACTACTGGATAGGGCATAATATAAGGCATCATCATGTTCGCGTTCCAGAACATCATCGGTGGTACTGGTGGAGCCATATAGTTCAAGACTGGCAGCGGCATACCGTACTGGTTTACAGGGGGTTCAGCTACATATGGCATTGGCGGTGTCGGTATTCCGCACTGCTGTATTCCATCAGAGGGGTTGACTTTAACTTGACGCACGTAAGTTGGTTCCCCGGGACTGTCATAAGTAAGCCGTTTAGGTGCCTGCCTCAGGCGTTGAGGTCGGCCTTCCTTGCTCGTGTCCTCTTGCTCATCCCTCTCTCCCCCAACTTCTTGATGGTCCTCTATCAGCTGTGCCCCCTCTGGAGTAACATTAATGTTGGCTTCTGTCTCTGTTTCACTCGACGCGTCATCAGAATGAACATCCGCAACGTCTGGCTCTGGTTCTACTCGTGTAGACTCTACCTGTGTCCGTGTTAGGCCATTTCTATCATGTTCTGGTGAGCGATTGCAGAATGAAATGTCTGGAAGGTCATCTTCGCTGTCACTTCCGTTCTCTCCTTGTACTGGTGGTTGGGTGTCAACACAATGGTTGGGTGCTACCGTTCTTGTCTTCTTTACAGGAGGGAGGTCCTCCCAGGGCTTCCCTGGTAGATAGTTACACGGAAGTAGCAGGTTTCGATGCAAAGTACGGATCGGTCCTGGACTTGATTCTGGTCTTATGTCGTACACCGGGCTCCCCTCCCCCTTTCTTGCAACAACTAGGTGAATCTGGTCTTCCCAAATGGCACGAAGTTTCCCAGGTCCACCCCGAGGAGTAAGGTTGCGCACCAGGACACGATCTCCCACTTGTAATGCTGATGACCTCACACGTCTGTCGTAGTTCTTTTTTCCTCTCTGGGCATTTTTCATGGCAGATTTTGATGCGAGTGAGTAAGCTTCTTGCATTGCAGATTTCCACTTGGTAACATATTCAGCATGTGTTCTGGCTCCTGTTTCTGTCTCGAGGTCAAAGATGACATCAATTGGTAGCCGTGGACTGCGACCAAATAACAGGAAGAAAGGAGAATAACCTGTTGACTCATGAACAGTGCAATTGTATGCATGAATGAGTTTGTTCACATGGTCTTTCCAGCTGGATTTGTGAGTTTCTGGTAGAGTTCGCAGCATACTGAGTAGTGTACGGTTCATTCTTTCAACTATACCATTTCCTTGTGGGTGATATGGAGTAGTTCTAGAGTGCATTACTCCAGAAAGTTCTTCAAGTCTCTTGAACAAACGATTTTCAAACTCGCCTCCCATGTCATGATGGAGTTTTTCGGGAAACCCAAAGCGTGGGATGAAATCATTGAAGATCTTCTCTGCGGCAGTAACAGCGGTTTTATTCCTAGTTGGGTATGCTTGAGTGTACTTGGTAAAGTGATCGACCACAACCAGAATGTACTCATAACCCCCTGAACTCCGCTCAAGGTGCACAAAATCAATAGAAACCATTTGAAAAGGAGCTGTTGTGAGAATTGGTTGTAATGGTTCTCTTGTTTGTAGATTTGGGCGTCTCTGTTTTAGGCAGCGACATGTGTGATGGATAAAGTTTTCAATGTCTCTCCTCATGTGTGGCCAATAAAATCTCTCTTGAGCCAGAGCTAACACTCTCTCAACACCAAGATGGCCCATTTCTTCATCGAGTTCACGATAAACAGTGCGACGAAATTTCTGTGGCAGAACAACCTGCTGGTTACGATAAAGTAATCCACTCTTCCTGTTTATATGAAGCTTGTGCCACTCATTCAGGAGCTTACGAACCAAAGGTGCTTCCTTGTGCTTTTCTGCAACTGTTAGCTTGTGGTTTGCTTTGATTAATTTAAGGACACGTCCAATATGAGGGTCTTTGCTCTGTGCTTTTACTAAATCCACCACTTTCACTTGATTGCAGGATGCTTGTGACAGGGCGTCAACATAGTGGAGTTCCTCTTCTTCATCAGTCAAAGCTGTCAGCCAATTTGATTCTTCATTTGACAATGCCTGGATGGCAGAAATTGAGGCATGCAAGCTTTCAGGAGTTACTTTCTCAGTACAAGTGTCCATGTAGGTCTTGAACTCACCAGGTAATCGGGAAAGACTATCCGCATCAACATTCAACCTGCCTGGTCAATATCGTATTTCAAAGTTAAAGTCAGCAAGCTCTCCAACCCACCTCAGTCCTGTGGCATTTAACTTGGCAGTTGTTAACACATAAGTCAAGGGATTGTTGTCGGTGTATACAACAAATTCAGGAGCATAATAGAGATAGTCCCTGAACTGTTCTGTGACTGCCCATTTCAACGCTAAAAATTCAAGCTTGCCGGAATGCATGTGGTAGTTCTGTTCAGGCGGAGTCAGAATCCTGGATGCATATGCAACTACCCGTGTAGTGCCATTCTGCTTCTGATACAAGACCGCCCCCAAGCCATCCTGTGATGCATCTGTGTGTACAATAAATGGTGCATTGTAATCTGGGTATGCAAGCAGAGGGGGTGATGTTATCTTGTCCACCAGGGCATCCAATGCTGACTGGTGCCTAGGTTCCCACACCACTGGTGAAGAGGATGGTAACTGTCCACTACGCAGCTTTGGCTTCTGTCTGGTCGAGGTAGAACTCTTTTTCTCGGATAGGTCATGGTTGAGGAGATCATAAACAGGTTTTGCTGTCTGTGCAAAATTTTTGATATGACGACGGTACACACCAAGTAGACCCATGAGTCTTCTTACTTCGCCAACGGTTCGAGGTTTTAAGTTCTTCATTGCAGTCAATGCATCCGTAGCTTTAGGATCTATCCGGTACCCATCTTGAGAGATCACCCTTCCAAGGAAAGACACTTCTCGCTTGAACAATGCACACTTCCTAGGCTTAAGTTTAACACCGTAACTCTTCAACCGACGGAGAACTTTACGAAGGTGTTCAATGTGATCAGAAAATGTTTCTGAGAATACAATAACATCATCCAAGTACGGAATGCATACCTCATCACGCAGGTCTCCAAGACAGTTCTCCGTGAATCTTTGAAAATTCGCTGGTGCGTTCATAAGTCCGAATGGTATCCGCACCCATTCGTAAAGTCCCCAAGGGGTCACAAATGCAGTGAATGGTTGGCTGTTTTCTCCAATAAAGCCCTGATGGTACGCTTTCCCCTGATCCAAAACACTAAACCATGATTTGCCCCCCAAGCTGTCTAGAGCTTCCTGTATCCGAGGGATGGGATGTCGGTCTGGCACTGTTTTCTTATTAAGTTCTCTGTAGTCCACGCACAATCTCATTCCCCCATCTCTTTTGCGGACACACACTACGCTACTCGAGAATGGTGACTTTGACTTTCTAATGAAGCCCCGATTAAGCAAGTCCTCGATGTAACCTTTAACTTCTGGGTAGAGTGGACGAGGTATGGAAGTATAGTTCTTCTGTACTGGCTGGTCGCTGGTTAGTTTGATGTCCATTTCCAGCTCGGCAATGCAGCCAATGTCCTCATCACTTGATGCAAATGCATCTGCTTCCTCAACTAACAACTGTCTTGCCTGTAGCTTCTGTTCTTCTGTTAGTCCACTCAAATCGACCTTAGGTAGCCAAGACAAAGTTATTTGCAGTGTGCTCAGCTGGCGTAAGTGGTTTAGAAGGCGGTTCTTCGCATGGGGTCGGTGTCTCTGGATCCTTAAATCTGACTTCCACTGGCGTTACCGACCGGGCAAGATGAAGCCGCCCCAGGACAACTCTTCCAGGTACGATGATGTCATGGTTTGTGTTGTTGGTCACTGTGATTGGTAAGATGGTTGCATCGCCCTCCTTCACGGTGGTAAGGGATTCGTGTACTGCCAACCCGGAAAGCCAGGTAGCCAACTCATCCGGCTCAAAAATAACTGGGGTCTTTTGGTGGATTGGTCCAGTGTTAGCACGACAAGATACACGAACAGTCTCCCCAGCTGGAACAATGTGTGGCTTCTTTGAAGATTTTACCAGACAGAGTTCAGAGTCCGTAGTACGTATTAGACTTATCAACGCTTGTACATCACCACATTCATTCATCCTGAAGCTCCTTGACATCCTTCCCAGCAATGCATCATCTTCTTTGTCTTCTGTGTTTCTGACCATTAACTCTATGACATTAAATCCAATAATGGGCTGCTCAATGTTCTCCTTTGTTAACAAGAATGGAACCTTTACTTCTGTCTCATTTTCATCTGTTAACCTTACTCCAATCTCTACCCATTCACAGTAAGGGATGTCTGTTCTATTTGCTGCTTGCAAACTTATGGACCCGTCTGTTCCAAGTAACTCTTTAATATCCCTTCTTTGGACAGTTGGTAATTGGCTCTTCAGGAAATCTACCGAAACAATCGATACTTGGGCCCCTGTGTCCCATAACACTTCTGTAGGCTTATCATCCAAGTAACAATCTACCAGACACTTCCTCCCCACCAGCTTAACTATGCGTTCTTGTTGCCTGGGAGTGATGTGGCTAGCATACGCACCACTGTCTTGGGCATCTCCTAACCCCTTTTCTTTAAACGATCCTCTGTCAGAGAGTTCCTTGATTGCTTTGCATAACACTTTATGTTTTGGCCAATGAGCCTTCTGGCAACGCACAGAACAATATCGGACGGACTGGCATGCTGAACACTGTAACAACTGTATATGGCAATCAAGCTTTAGGCAACAACTACATTGGTGGGACTTCTCTTTCTCTGGCACGGCTACTCCCTGTCCCGTGGGGGTAGCCTGGCTGCGTTTCCCGGATATCTTCTGAATTTGGTCTGGCAGTAGCGGGTAATATGGTTCGAGCCCCCACAGAGGTAGCAGTGTGGACACTGATCACCTTCTTTTTTCCTTCTACACTCTTGGCAACCAGGTGGCCTGGGTCCAGCTCTCGCTCCACCCCCAGTGTAACCAGGTACCGTGGCATCTGCTTTCTGGTGGCTTGCTTCTTCACGAAGGGTTTTGACTTCCGATTTCACTGTGGCCAGCTCTGCTTGTACAGCCTTCAATGTAGCTAGGACTTGAGAGTCCTTCTGTGACTCTTTCTTGGTGGTTGCTTCTGTTGCACCTTCAATGACCGACACCTTTGCCGACTTCCCTTTGCTGTTAAAACTAAACTTGTTACTTCGCTCGGCTTCTGCAGATATGGCTAGGCTCATTGCTCCAATGAGGTCTTCATCTGCAACTTTTGGGTTTTGAGTGAGAGGTCTTATTTTTGCACGAATGGTTTCATCAGCAAGACCAGTTTCCAAGGCATGCAGGAACAAACTTTGCACTGAGGAAGCATCGTACTTAACCCCACTATCAGACTCTTTTGACGCACTAATAACCTTCTGTCTAATTGTAAGTGCTCTCATCAAAAAGGACTGTGGATCTTCGTTGGGCTGCTGGGCAATGTTTGTTAGAAGTTGGTAAAGTTCTGTAGCATTTTTCTCATGAAAATGGAAGCGAATAATTTTACGCAGCCTGGGTAGGGTAAGGTCAGTCATGTTCTCTAGATAGCTTCTTAGTTGCAGGCCTGGCTGTACAGCACGAACTACAGCACTAACTACTTCTTTGTCTGAGTATCCCTTGGCAAGCCCTGACTCTACTTGGGATATTAGAGCTTGATAACCCAGCTTATCTTTTTGCCCAGGGTCTCCCACCACTCCTTGTATTTTAAAATCTCTGCGGAATATGCTTTGCTCTACACCTTTCACAGGAAACTTGATCGTGTCTTCGTCCTTCACTGGATGATCAGTAAGCTTTACTTTTTGCATCTTAGCCAATTTTTTTTTCGACTGCTTGCTGCTTCGACTCTAGTTCACCCAGTTCTTTCTTGAGCAATTTTATGTCACCTTTGGTTTCTACTTTTTCTTCGCCGTATTGGTCCTCTAGTCCCTCGAGTGGCGGCGGGCCCAAGTGAGCGATCAACCCTTCGACATACTCAATTTGCTCGTCGTCAGACAAACCCTCGACTGAATCTTCAATTTTACGTCTGATGGCCAGAATAACACCTAATTTACCCTTGCCCTCTACTGCCGTTTCCTCAACTTTAGCATGAGGAGCAAATTCTCGTAACGCATCCAAGTCCAACGACAACAATTTTCGATCCAGCTGAATAAGTTTATCGTCCGCCATTTTGATTCTACTTGTAAATAACACGATCAACCACCCGCATACACAAAGCCCGATAAATCAATATTCCTACCTTCCCTGGCCTCAAATCCACGTTCCACTACCTTGTAACACACTGTCCACACCAAATGTCCCTTCAAATTGCAACCAGTTGCATCCTTTGCCAAAACTTGTCCATTGAAATCCAAAATAACACACGCAAGTCCTCGCACACAATGACCAATCGAGCATTAAAACAGGTACATCCATCCAATTTCTCCAGCAAAATCCTCCCGGACAGGCCCCAGAATGTAACACAGGAAATCCACACTCTTTTAGGTATTCCTTGTGTATTTAAGTACGGTTTCTTCACAGAGTAAACTTTACATCTCACAACAACGCGAGGTACTTTTCTATCTGTTCGCGACTAGAGCACATGGTTTTTTGCTGACGTGACATTTCGTCACCTGAGGTCCAGTCCCTTTTGGAGGGCGCGCGCGTACGGTTTCTATACAATTTCTATACCTAACAGTCGCTTACAAGAGGTTCCAAATATAGTGATTTGACTTGGAAACTTTTGGTATTTTGGAAAACTGGTCGCTGAGCAGAGGTGGTCGCTTACGACAGGTGGTCGCAACCGGAGGTTCGACTGTATTATTATTATTATTATTATTATTATTATTATTTTTAAATTATTATTTTTGACCTTGTGAAAAGAATTGACTACGTTTTTCAATCGATATGTATATAAATATATTTTAATTACGTATAGTTAATATTTTGTATTTGTTTTACTCCATTAGTTTTTTAAATTATATATTTTTGAATATCTATTTGCTTGAACTTGTCAAGCGTTATGAAATGAAAATTTATATGAATGAACTTTATAGCTTTTTCCTGCAAGTGTACATAAGATTGATGTTAAGGCTTAATCGATTTTTAAGAAATTTGTTAATAAAGTATACTTTTACAGTGAAAAAATTATTATTATTATTATTATTATTATTATTATTATCATTATTATACATTTTTTATGTGGTTAATGGCAAATTATTATTATTATTATTATTATTATTATGAATAATTGTAGATTTATGTGGGTTTTAAGTTTCCATTGAAAGGGGCTATGCGGAGAAAACCGGAATTCGCGCAATTAGATAATTCGGTTGTCCAGTGAGAGCTACAGCACGATACGCATCCAGAAAATTTGAAAATTGACTACTGAGATTCGAAGAACAACCTAAAGAGCATGAACCTTCTAATTCATCCGGACTTGAAAAACCGGAAAGTCTCAAATCGGAAGCAAAATGATCGACCGAAAGTCTTGCATTGTCATGAAACTGATCAAGTCTTGTACCTAAATAAAAAATGTCACGTTCAGAAACCACAGAGACAGTGTGGTTGTATCGAAAACTAAGACCCACGAAAACGAAGACCTAAGACCTAAGACCGAAATCTAACACCTAAAACTAAGACCTAAAACTAAGACCTAAAACTAAGACCCCCTATAATTTACCTTTTTTTACCAGGGTCTTAGTTTTCGTTTTTTTCGAAAACTAAGACCTAAAACTAAGACCCCCTTTTATTTCTTTAAAGGCCGTTTTTTTCTTTTTCCAAAGCCAATTTTGTTATTTCAATCCGTTATTCAGTATAAGACAACAATCAAAAACCAGATCACAAGGGTCTACGCGAAGTCTATGGCAAAAGTCACTAAAGTCATTTTGACTAAGGCCTTTTATTTCTTTAAAGGCCGTTTTTTTCTTTTTCCAAAGCCAATTTTGTTATTTCAATCCGTTAAAGAACGCGCGATCCTGTCAATTTTTACGGCTTCACTTCTAGGTTCAATCAAGGATAGACCCCGAACGTTCAAAAGAAGAGGGGTTAAATTAACTATATGTCCCAAAATATGGATGAAAATCAAAGGAATGAGAAGCCCAAGGAAATGTGTCAAAATTTAAACCTTCATAACTTGGCGACTCGCCCAAGTATGTTATCTTCGGGGTCCACCTTGAGCAGCCACTTAGCTCAAATGAAAAATTCAATTGAAGCCAAGAGGTAGAAAGGATATTTATTTTCAATTCTGCCTGGAAACATTTTTAATTGCCATCGCTGAAATCCTGGAAAAAGAATAAATTAAACACTGAGTAAATTACACCACCATGGAACATCGTCTAAACTCCGAAAATTTTATACAAAATTTTATACAAAATAAAGTAATACTGCATAATAATGCAACAACGGACAACCTTGCCTGTATCTCGGATCAGAAAAAGGTTTTGAAAAATACTGCGGTCAGGAATCCCGCATGTTTGATTACTTTAGTACAAATTTTATAATTTGAGAAATTGGGGCGCTAAGTTTCATGATGTCACTTTCCGGGAAACTTGATAAAGAGTGTACAGCTATCATGCTGGAGATTCAAATATTTCAAACCGGATGTAATGATGCTATACTTCTGACAATGGAGATACTGCCTAGCTCCGAGAAACACATTACACTTACACGCGGAATAAACTCTGAGGAGCTATTAAAAAACAATTGCAAGATCCCACTATTCCAATATATGACTATCGCATAAGACTTGGATCTTAATAGAATATTTTACGAAATTTTACTGCGGTCGAGACCCCGGGGGTCGTTAAGAAGACACACACTGTCAACACTATATTTTGAGGTTTAAAGCAGACCCATTTAATCTCTAATAGTTACTAAACACATGATACCGGAAATAGAAAACTCTCGACTTTCGAATAAAAAAAGACAGAACTACTATATATTCGCAAATAACCCATTCATGTATAACATTAACTTATGCAGCCATTTCTTTTTCAACTCACCCACATCGCTTCTTATATACAAAATAATTTACATAATAACAATAACAAATCTATGCGGCGCGAAGTTTAACAGTTCAGCTGTTGCGTAGAAGGGCTTTGTTTCTATGGCGGCAAGAAGACACGAGTTCATTACGTTTGTTAAGTGTAGAAAGTTTCGGTCGGCAAATGATAATTGATAACCATAATAAGCAGATTCTAAAGTCATCCACGCAAGCCAACGACGCCGCCACAGCTAAGTCTAATACCACTCAAGACAAGAAGACATGCAACTGCCGACAAAAGAACGCATGCCCACTCGACGGAAACTGCCTACAATCATCAGTCATCTACCAAGCTACAGTCACGCGCAACGACAACAACACAACAGAAACATACATCGGACTCACGGAAAACGACTTCAAAACAAGATACCGAAACCACACCGCATCATTCCGCCACTCTAAACACAGAAACTCAACTGAACTAAGCAAGTACGTCTGGACTCTCAAAGACAACAACATCGAACACTATATTTCATGGCGCATCCTGTCTTCGCATTCACCGTACAACAGCTCAAGCAAAAGATGCAACCTCTGCCTAAAGGAAAAATTTCTAATCATTTGCCGACCGAAACTTTCTACACTTAACAAACGTAATGAACTCGTGTCTTCTTGCCGCCATAGAAACAAAGCCCTTCTACGCAACAGCTGAACTGTTAAACTTCGCGCCGCATAGATTTGTTATTGTTATTATGTAAATTATTTTGTATATAAGAAGCGATGGTAAAGAATATTCTTATTGAATCCCCTGATGAGTGGGCAACCACGAAACAGGCTTGTCGGGATGAAAGCGTAGTTTATTTGTTTCTTTCCTCCATAAACATATATATATATATATATATATATATATATATATATATATATATATATATATATATATATATATATATATATATATATACTTGAATTGTAGAGAAGTCAACAAACAATGCCAACCACAAAGTCCTAAAATGAAGGATCACTGGAAGCGATCGTGGAAACTTGAATAATGTTGAAATAAACTAATTGTAAAGGTCAAGAAACGAACTTCATATAGGTCTTTAGCTGTATTTGCTCTACGTTTCGGCCGTCGCGGCCTTCCTCAGGGAGCGTACACTACTTTGACAATAACGGTAACGGTTAGGTCAATATGAATTCAAATAATGCACTTACAATAAACGGTTAACTATGACGAAATAGCGCGATAACTTGACAAGTTCAAATAGATTAAAGGCGCGCGCGCGCGCGTGTAAATTTGCTACTCCCCCCTGGATGGGATGCTAGTCCATCGCAGGGTTACCCCCAGCATTTTGTCGCCGGTACCCATTTATACACCTGGGTGGAGAGAGACAATGTGGAGTAAAGTTTCTTGGCTAAGGAAACAACACGACGGCAGAGACCAGGCTTCGAACCACCGACCTTCAGGTTGAAAGTTCGACGCGCTAACCACTAGACCACCGTGCCGCCCACAGCATTGCGCATAGCTCACTAGTTTTCTAGTTTGAGCACTCTGGCATGGCTTAGATGTTACCACATGTGTGGGACATTTGGGGTGGCTTTTGAAGCTATACCTCCATCCTAGCATCAGCACTGCACTGATGAGGCCCACAAGACCGAAACAGTAATGTTTCAAAAACATCCTTTGTCTGGATCTTTCTTCCAAAATGTTAATTCGTATTCTTCAAAATATGGAAATAAAGACAATAAACTCCTTGCCGATATTTCGTCTTTATTATAAAAGACTTCGTCAGGGCAACTGACTAAGCGTGACCGACCGTTACAAAATATACATCAAGTAGCGTAAGACGCGAGACATGTATAACTACCTTGTACGCGCTAAGCGCGCGCTACAAAATTAAAGCTATGTTATGTGTATATAAAATTAAAACAAGTCCCTTCGAGGGTTTCTGCTGCAAAAAAAGTCATCGCTATTTAACCCCGAAGGGATAATAGTTCGAAGGCGATAAGCCCACTGGGCCTCTCTTTCCCTAAGCGTTTCCTCCGTAGTGCATTTATCGATTAGCTGAATCCTGATATTACTTAAACCTTGATGATCAGCCTGATTAAAATGCCTATAGATACAATCATCCTTAATCTTACCATCAGCATTAAGCTTGTTGTGATTTACCAATCTAGACTTATGGTTGTTAAACCTAATTCTAAATTTAGTGATGGTAGATCCTACATATTGCATTTCACAAACGGTGCATGAAAGAAGATAGACTACATGACTAGAATTACAATCCATGCTAGAATTAATTACATAATTTCTACCCGTAACTCCACTCTTGAAATTAGTTCCTAAGACGAGGAAATCACAAACCCTACATCTACTAACTCCACACTTAAAGCAGCCCCTTTTAATATCCGAAGACCCTAATGCCGAATGAACTAAAATATCCTTTAAACATTTAGGCCGCTTAAATGCCACCATGGGCACATGTTCTATAGCTCCCCGACAACGCCTAGAAGACTGCAAGACGGGATGTAGTTTATGCAATATTTCCCCGATGTTCGGAAGTGCCGGATGAAATGTCACTACAAAAGGAAGTCGTTTATTACTACTAGGCCCTTTATCCTTAAGAGTGTCCCTCCTAGGAATCCTGCGCGCCCTATCAATTTCACTTTCCACAAAATGCTTGTTATAACCCCTTCTAACCAAATACCCACACAGTTTCCCCGCCCTTTTATCGAAAAAAGCATCTTTAGAGCAGATACGGCGAATTCTAAGAGCCTGTCCAAAGGGAATACCCTTCTTACATGAGTGTGGATGACAAGAGGTGTGGAACAAATACTGGTGTTTATCCGTGGGCTTGCTATACAAATCCGTAGAAATTACCCCATCATCAAGCAAGACGTTAACATCAAGAAAATTAACCTGTTTAAAAGACCAATCAAAAGTAAACTTAATAGTCCTATGAAAAGAATTCATGTATTCCATAAATACCTTAAGTCTTTCCTCTCCCCCCAACCAAATCATAAAAATATCATCAATAAACCTAAGCCAAATGTGTGGCTTATCTGGTGACCGTTCTAACAAATCCTACTCCAGTTTACCCATAAAAATATTGGCATACGATGGGGCCATTTTAGTACCTATTGCCGTACCCAAGATTTGTACATAATGTTTACCATTAAATGTTAAATTGTTGCTAGTAAGCACTAGCCTAGCCAAATCCAGCAAGTTCTCTGAGGGAACGGAAGGTGTGGTGACTGTTCTCAAAGCATCTCGCATGGCACTTAAACCTTCCTCATGGGGGATATGGGGGTATAAACCTACAACATCCGCTGTAACCAAGATCGCAGCCTCTGGCAATTTACCTATTCCTTGAAGTTTCTGCAGGAAGTGCTTAGTGTCCTTAATGTAAGATGGCATGTTTGGGACTAAAGGTTTAATATGGGAATCAACAAACTCCGAAATTCTCTCCGTACAGGTACCACAACCCGAGATGACTGGCCTACCAGGACAACCTTTTTTATGTATTTTGGGTAATAAATAAAACCTCCCCGCCCTAGGATTGCTATTAACTAAAAGATAGTCAAGAGTTTTATCATCAATATGGCCACACGAATTAAGCTTACGAATTCTATCATTAACCAACTTAGAAATGTGCTCTGTAAGATCTACTGGTGTTTCTTCGTACACATTATGATCCCCTAGCTGTCTAAGAGCTTCATTAACATAATCCTCTCTATTCATAACCACTACCCCCGAACCCTTATCAGCCTCCTTAATAACAATATCATGATAAGATTTAAGATCCTTTAAGGCCTTACGTTCTGACACAGATAAATTACTATAAATCCCTCGACCATTATTAATTGAGGACAAAATCTCCTCCTCCACCGCCCTAGCATACGCCTCAATAGCTATCTCCCTACCCCTTTCCGGACACCAGTTGGACTTATTACGAAAGGCGGGAGAATAAGAAAAATCATCATCTACTTTACTTTTTATATAAAAGTATTCCTTAAGCCTAATTTGTCTAATAAAATTATTAATATCCTTACGCAGATTAAACCTATCTAAATCATTAGGAGTCGGACAAAATTTCAAGCCCTTAGATAGTAATGCCACCTCACCTTCAGTCAACTCACGGCGTGAAAGATTCACCACCATGTTAAGTCCTTGTGTAGTTTCTGCAACAACAAATACATAAAAAAGGTTGTCCTGGTAGGCCAGTCATCTCGGGTTGTGGTACCTGTACGGAGAGAATTTCGGAGTTTGTTAATTCCCATATTAAACCTTTAGTCCCAAACATACCATCTTACATTAAGGACACTAAGCACTTCCTGCAGAAACTTCAAGGATTAGGTAAATTGCCAGAGGGTGCGATCTTGGTTACAGCGGATGTTGTAGGTTTATACCCCCATATCCCCCATGAGGAAGGTTTAAGTGCCATGCGAGATGCTTTGAGAACAGTCACCACACCTTCCGTTCCCTCAGAGGACTTGGAAGATTTGGCTAGGCTAGTGCTTACTAGCAACAATTTAACATTTAATGGTAAACATTATGTACAAATCTTGGGTACGGCAATAGGTACTAAAATGGCCCCATCGTATGCCAATATTTTTATGGGTAAACTGGAGTAGGATTTGTTAGAACGGTCACCAGATAAGCCACACATTTGGCTTAGGTTTATTGATGATATTTTTATGATTTTGTTGGGGGGAGAGGAAAGACTTAAGGTATTTATGGAATACATGAATTCCTTTCATAGGACTATTAAGTTTACTTTTGATTGGTCTTTTAAACAGGTTAATTTTCTTGATGTTAACGTCTTGCTTGATAATGGGGTAATTTCTATGGATTTGTATAGCAAGCCCACGGATAAACACCAGTATTTGTTCCACACCTCTTGTCATCCACACTCATGTAAGAAGGGTATTTGTTATGGTCTCCCTGTGCGTGTACCATATTTAGCTATTCCATGTGCGTTACCATATTTAGGCATGACATGCGCGCACATAGTAGTGAATAAAAACGTTTTGTAACGAACCGCCATGTTGTCCCGAGTAAGCTTCTAGATCTCTGGTCAGAACATGACAATTTTGGCGACGAGGATGGGATCTTAAGGGATATTTTACTGCGGAGAAGTGGAAGACATTCCTGAACAAGATCCACACGACGTCTCAAGATGCCAACCGACTCCGATGCGGCATTAAATCCGGTTCGAAACATCGGAAAAGTTCAGAAGTTCGTGGTGGGAGCTGACTTCGAAGCGTATGCAGAACAGCTAGAATTCTTCTTCGTGGCTAATGGAGTGGCCGACTCGAAACAGAAGAAAGCCGTCCTGTTGACTAATCTTCCCACCGAAACGTACCAGCTGGCGAAATATTTGGTGGCCCCGACTTTGTTAAGAGACGAATCTCTCACGTACGACACGATCGTGGAGCGTCTCCAAAAGCAACTGAAGCCCCAGAAATCTGCTCTAGTTGCCAGGTATGAGTTTGACAACCGAGCGCGAAATGCAGGAGAAACGGCGAGTCAGTATGTTGCTGTTCTAAAGCATTTAGCTACGGATTGCAAGTTTAATGATGCCATGCGATTGGAAAGGCTCAGAGATAGATTGGTTTCGGGCATTCGAGATAAGAGAATGATGTCAGAGCTTTTGAAGCTTAAACTCGAGGAACTGACATTTGACATTGCTGTAGCGAAATGCATCGCTATTGAGCAATCTTATAAGAATGTTGAAGCTCTCCAGGGGGGTAAAGAGTCAAACCCAGTCGATTTGTTATCCAAGTCAAGGCCAAACAAGAAGCTTAAGCCTAAGAGAGAAGCTAAGCCTTCAGGGAAAAAGGGTTCCCTACCTCCTAAAGAGTCGAGTGATCAAAGTTGCTACCGCTGTTTGGGAAATCATGATCATAACAGTTGTCCGTTCAAAAAGGAAAAATGTTACCATTGTAACAAGACCGGCCATATTGCAAGGGCTTGTAAGTCCAAGAAAAGGGAGACACAGGCTACCCAACCCCCAGTAAATTATGTGGACAATGATGACCAGGACAGCGATGACTACCTAGGATCCCTCAAGGTTAATAACGTGAGTGGCAAGGATCATGTGATATGGGTCAGCCCCGAAGTGCAGGGAAGGGTGGTCAAGATGGAACTCGATACAGGTTCAGCTGTTTCTGTACTCCCATACGAACAGTATAAGGAACATTTTGGTCACGTGAAACTAACAAGGAGCCTTGTCACACTTAAGACTTACACTGGGGAGAAAGTCATACCCAAGGGAGAGATGAAGTGTAATGTTAAGTTCAAGGGCCAAGAAAAGGAGTTAACCCTACAAGTGGTCGAGACACCAGGGCCAGCACTGTTTGGGCGTGACTGGCTCTCCAAAATTCAGTTGGACTGGGGTGTAATTAAAGCCCTTAAGCTTAGCGAGACGCCGGAAGGGGACATGCAATACAAAGTGGATCAGTTGCTGCAGAAGTATGAGTCTGTGTTTTTTGAGGGTGTAGGCACACTTAAAGGTCACAAGGCTGACTTAAAAGTTGAAGAGGGCTGCCAGCCTAGCTTTCATAAGCCCCGTCAAGTTCCATATGCACTTCGCCCCCAAAGTAGAAGCAGAATTGACACGTTTAGAGAAAGATGGTATTCTGTCCAAGGTAGAATACAGTGAATGGGCTACCCCGATTGTCCCGGTAGTTAAGCGAAATGGGTCAGTGCGTGTGTGTGGTGATTTCAAGGTCTCGGTCAATCCGGTACTTCTTGCAGAACAGTATCCTCTGCCACGCATAGAGGATATTTTTGCCAATTTAGCTGGGGGAAAACACTTCAGCAAACTTGACCTACGCCAAGCTTATCACCAGATGGAAGTAACAGAGGAATCCAAGAAATTCCTCACGATCAATACACACAAGGGCCTTTTTCAATACAATCGGTTAGTTTTTGGCGTTACCTCATGTCCAGCGATTTGGCAACGTGCCATAGACCAGGTATTACAGGGAATACCTGGCACCCAGTGCATTCTGGATGACATGATCGTCTCAGGCAAAACCGATGTAGAGCATTTGGAGAATCTAGAGAGCGTGTTCAAGCGACTACAAGATGCAGGTCTGAAGGCCAACAAAGAGAAGTGCGAATTCTTCAAAGATAAGCTTCAGTTCTGCGGTCATGAGATTGACAAAGAAGGTCTCCACAAGACACAAGAGAAGATTGAGGCAGTAGTTAACGCGCCTAGACCTGAGAATGTGTCACAGCTTCGCTCATTCCTGGGGCTCGTTAACTATTACAACCGCTTCCTGCCTAATGCGTCCACTGTTCTTCACCCACTTCACCGGTTGTTAGAGCAAAACAACGAATGGCAATGGACTGAACAGTGCGAGCAAGCCTTCACAGAGGCTAAGGGCATGATTACTTCTGAGCAGGTGTTAACGCATTATGATCCAGCATTACCAGTTAGGCTTGCATGTGACGCTTCGCCAACCGGCATCGGTGCGGTTCTTTCACACGTCATGCCTGATGGCAGCGAAAGGCCAGTAGCTTTTGCATCCCGATCGTTGACCAAGACAGAACGCAAGTACGCCCAGATTGACAAGGAGGCATTGTCCATTGTGTGGGGGGTAAAACGGTTCCATGTGTACCTCTATGGGAGGCGGTTCACACTCATTACCGACCACAAGCCTCTCACTGCCATTTTCCACCCAGAGAAGGGAGTTCCTGCCATGACCGCTGCGAGACTCCAGCGCTATGCATTGTTCTTGGCTGGTTTCGATTACAAGATAGAGTATAAGAGTACGACCAAGCACTGCAATGCTGATGGACTGTCTCGGCTCCCCCTTCAGCAACAAGAGCGAGAAGAGACGGAAGTGGATTCGTCAGAGGTGTTCCACGCTACCCAGTTTGAGCCACTTCCCGTGACTTGTGAAGCAGTTGCTAGAGAAACGCGTCGTGACCCAGTCCTAGCAAGGGTGTACGAGTCCATTGTGAAAGGATGGTCTGCCCGTGTAGATGGAGACAAGCCTTACTACGAGCGGCGCAATGAACTGACAGTTCACCAAGGTTGCATTCTATGGGGAATGAGAGTGGTAATCCCCAATAAGCTGCAAGACAGGGTGTTGAAGGAACTGCACGATGGGCATCTGGGTGTGGTAAAGATGAAAGCATTAGCGAGGAGCTACGTCTGGTGGCCTAACATCAGTGGCCGACTGGAAGAGGTAGCAAAAGCCTGCAGTGGGTGTCAGCACAACCAGAAGATGCCTGCTAAAGCACCCCTGCATCCATGGGAGTGGGCCACAGTATAAGTGGTAGGGAATACTGGCTCACTTCTGTTTCACGCTGTTTGGAAGCGTTTCTCATTGTGTGGAATTGAGGGGGTGTGATCCAACACGTTCGAGTTGGTGAGAAACAAGTTGTCACTTTCTCTGATCATGTCGGAAAAGGGGAGCGCCATAACCGTTTGTCACCAGCGGGAAACTTTTTGGTGAAAAGTGGGACTTTCTCTGATCATTTGGGAAAAGGAGGGGCAAAGAAACACGCTTCCAAACAGGGTGAAACAGAAGTGAGCCAGTATTCCCTACCACTTATACTGTAAAATTTTATCAGAACTTTTTTCCCCCTCTCAACCGCCAATGCCCCAAAGCGAGAGTGGCCACTCCATCTTCGCACACAGATCGTTTGTCATCATTTGCACTCAACGCAGTCTTGTTCACAGTTTGGGAAAAGAGTTCATGCTTCAAACTGCGGATGCATTCCATTTGCCGCATTGCCGATTTCTGACTTTTCAGACAGGCAACAAAGTCTTCATGGGAGATTCGCTTTTCCACAATTTTCTTTTTCACTCCCTTGCATTTCTTCTTTCCCTCACCTCTATGCATCTTGAAGGAATATAATTTTGCTCTCAATCCCACAAATTCTTCAATGATTCCACCGCAAGCTTCATCTTTCATCAGTCCCAAAACTTTCTTGTTTTTCCTCTTCAAAGTTCCATCAACAACGCACGGATGCGTTTCAGAAAATTCAGATGTGTCAAATTTTGCATCAACATCTCCTGCGATATCCGCAAACAAATTTTCTGTTTCAATCTCATAGAGCAGGGAGTCAGTGTCAGTGAAACACAACTGCGCTTTTTTCCATTTTTTCTTCACATAGTTATAGTGGAAGTCATAGATCAAAGTCTTTGAAATGTCCAAAATTGCTTGCCCCACAAAAACAGGTTTATTGAAAACCATCTAAGTTCGCCGCATATGAACTCCAACCAAATTTTCATCATAGATTGTGAAATGCTCAAAGCTGGGTCGGGAAGAGAGTTTCATCAGTTTCTTTTCCGACGACACCAAGTGAAAGTTAATTCTGTTTCGAATGTTTTCCATTGTTTTCCCGAAGACAGAGTTGCTCATCAGTTTGAAGAAATCTTTCTCAAAAGCGTTTTTGGATGCTTTCCTCAACTCAATGTTCTTTTGAATGAAAGATTCCAACCATTTTTCTTCCCTGAATTTCACTCCCCTACAAATCTTCGTCAAGCGGCATCCAAGATCCAGAGCTTGCTTCAAGATTTTCCGATGCACAACCATCTTTTCCTTATCCTCAAGGTTGGGAATGAGCTTTTCCACTTTTCCAATCATCTTTCGCTCTGGGAGAGGCGGCAAATCATTGAAAAATCATGTAATTCATCTGGGATTGCTACGTCCACTTCCAGCAAGCAGCTTTCATTTTCCCAGTTTTTCAACTCTTCTTCGTTCATCCATTTAAATCCACCCACAGGGAGAGGATTTGTCATTGCCCAAGGATAGAGGGAGTTTGCATCCCAATAGGGAATGAAGGTTGAAGGTTTCTCAGAATTGAAATCATTTCCCATGAATTTGTTGTTGGCCCTGGCTCTCCTGTGAAGGATGGTTGAAACACCTCCACGAATTCCTCTCTCGAAGAACAGCAACATATCTGGGTCAGTCAACAGCTCCAATTCAACTTTGCTTTCCTTCAAAGCGGCATCCCAAGCCAGACCGGGAGCAGTGTAAAACCAAGCAGGATCGACGCCATAATGTTTCCAGCAAACTTTTCTGAACTTTTGGAAAACATCCGCCAGCAAAGCTACATCTGATTTCAGATATGCATCGTGGAAATCTCCCATGTTGTTCATCTCCATTTCTTTCCAAACTTTTTCAGCGAATTGAAAGTCTTCATCGGAAATGTCCTCGTCGTTTAGTTTGGAGAAGAAATCTTTCTTGTCAGGTAGTTTTTCCTGAAAATTTTCTGTGGAATCCAGCCATTCATAGGGAAAAACTCCTTTCCGTTTCATCAACTCCCATTTCTCACCAAAGACCTTCCGAGTTTCCAGGAAGTCTTCATCCGTCAAATTCTCCACCAAGTTTTCCAAGGAGGGTGCCATGAATTGGGTTGAATCCAGAAATCGAATTTCATGCCAAATTTTCACAATTTTCCCTTTGTCATTCAATCTTGTGCCCAACAGAATCTTTTTGGAGAAGGAGATATAATTTTCTTCGTTTTTGGGGATGCAAGTGATATCTCCTTTAATTTTTCCCAAATTTTTCACGAAAAGATGAGCGTCATAGCCAGTCAGGTTGTGGAAAAACACAGGGGTGAATTTGGGTTTCTTGAAATTCAGATTGCAAATCTCATGAGCTGCTCCTCGGAATTTTCCGGAAAAGTGGCAGTGATCCCTGACTTTCTTTTCCCCCAATTCAAATTCTTTTTCACAGATCCAACAAACTTTTGCGGCATCAAACAACTTTCTCTCTTTTTCCCCAAATTCCATCCGCTTCGGGAATTTCATTTCTTCCTGAATTCCTTCTTTGCAACGGGGTTTGCAACTTTATTGAAAACGGCTGACATAACCGTCCTCATTGGTTTAAAAATATTATCCACAATGACACCTGTTCCTTTGTGTCGATAAACAAACCGCCCGCTTCGGGGGTGGAAATAACGACGGAATTCATATGATTTCATTTTATTACCTTTTTCAAGATAAGAGAGAATGCTGTATCAGCTCCATTCAGGTTAACAATCCTCCCTCGGCCATCAGTGATATAAATTCGAATGGAGCTCACCGTGTTTTTATTTACAGGGCTGAATGTGATTCTCATGGGTTCCAAAGTGAAACTATATGATGCCTGCAGAACAGATGTTGAAAAGGAGAAGATGATATCACTCTCTTCCCCATCCACAAGTGAATCATTTGTGAGATCGCAATGAACGTTCAACATATCAGTATCTTGGCTGAGGTTTGGAACTTTGGGGCCAACATTAACTCTGTCTTTCAGAATCTTTTTATTGAAACCAATGAGATCCCCGAAATTGGATTGGGTGAGATCAAGTTGATAATTTTCTGTCAGACTGATTGTTACTCTGAAGGTTGTGAGACTAAAAGCAAGATTGATTGGGAATTTTTCATTTTTACCTGGGGTGGATCCTGCGAGTGGGCCTGTTGCTTTTTGAATTGCCGCACTCATCGTGGGATAATCCCAAACCCCAGCAGGAAAGGTGATATTGGAAAATGTTTTCCCACCATCAGAGCTAAACCTGATCAGCTGATTATTCAATGTCGCATTGATGTTATACCACGTAAAACTCATATTGATAATTCTGTTAAGCCCAACAACATATCGTTCATTTGGGTCCAAAACGATTGGCTGATTGAATGTCGTTGTGAAATTTTCTGGTTTGTTTCCGCCTGTCTTGACGGCGTAGGATGACAGGACAATTTCTCTTTCCATTTTAGGGTTTGAAATAGTTTCTGAAGAGCTTCTCATGTTGGGATCTGTTGATGAACCCCTCTTTCAGGAGAAGATCGAGAATTGACACCCCGGTATTTCTGATTGCCAGATTGGAATTCCCAGCATTGATGGAACCAATGATGACTTCAAGTTTCTGGAGAAGATCTTTCAGATTGGAGAAAAATCGGACCGCTCCGCCCCTTCCGTCGCTCCGCTCCCGCTTTCGGCCTCTGATTCCCAAACCTGTCAATGTTGTCGCTTTCTTTTTGTAATGCTTTATGTATTCATTGAATGCTTTAAATGAACGATCTATCCTTTGATGTTGCAAATTCTTTTGCTCTTCCGTTATTTCCCCTTTCTTGAATTTTTTGGTGAAAGATGATTTATACCCTTTCAATTGATTTCTTCTGAAGTTTGCAATGGTCAAAAGATTATCGAGATATTGGATTTTTTTCGCTGATGAGACATATCGTTCACTGAGAGTTTTTTTCTGCAGTATCATAATTTGTGAGGTCCAAGCTATCCAATATCTGATTGGCTTCATCTCCTTTTTCCTCTTCCTTTTCATCACCCGGTTCCAGAACATAATCAGGAGATTCATCGGCTTCATATTCAGCTGGATCTTCCCCTATCTCTTTCACAACTTCTTCATATGCTGGGGGAGTTGCAGGAATTTGTTTGGGATGGAACAGCTGGCTCATCAAACAAACCACCAACATCCATGTCTTCAAATGGGTGGACTTCGGGATAATAATCAATTTCTGCTGGTTTGGCTTTTCCCACTCGCTTCGCTCGCTTTCTTTTTCCGGGGAAGTGGATTCAAATTCGACGCAATTACATCATCTAATTTCGATGTTATGGGTTGAAACATTTTACCATATGAAATGGCGCTTGTCTCTTCACCCAACTTTTTCTAGGTGATGGCATCATGAACAAAGTTGATTTTCTTCCCCAAAGCAGATTTGCTTTTGGCAAGTTGTTGCCATTTCAATAAACTCATTTTATTATCAAGAACATCATGTTGAACATCATGTTCTACATAATAAAATGAAGATTCCAAATTATGATTGTCATGACCCAATCACAAATTTCGAGCAGCTGCATCCTTTCATGCCTGATCGAGCTTTCAGAATGCTTATCTGTGGCCCTTCAGGATCGGGGAAAACAAATGTTCTTCTGGATATGATTTTACGCCCGCTGCTGTATTACGATAAAATTTATCTCTATGCGAAAAATCTTGAACAATCCAAATATCAGCATCTGCTGAAAACATTTCGTCCAATCAGCAAAGAAGCTGGGTATGATATCATCGAGGCATCCCCGGATGAAATCATCCCAGTTTCGGCATTGTCAGATGCGAATCAAAAACTGGTTGTTTTCGATGATTTTGTTTGCGAAAAGAATCAAAAGCCATTGATTGATTATTTCATTCAAGGGCGGCATAAGAATTGCTCTGTCGTGTATCTTTCGCAAAGTTATTTCAGAACACCAAAAGATATCCGTGTGAATTGTTCGCATTTTTGCACCTTCGAATTCCCCAGCAACAAAGAAATTGCTGAGTTATGCCGGGATAATAATGTCAGCAAAGACGATTATGTGAACGCAACGCATGACCCATTCTCTTTCCTGTATGTGGATAAGCCGAGGAAATTCATTGCCAAAAACTTTGATGAAAGAATTTAAAATGAGCTGTTCAAATGGAATGCTGTCCGATAAAACAACCACCTCCCGGGGAGGAAAAGATGGACTGCCAGGCGTTGGTTTCAAGCTGACACCAGCGGGGGATTATGATATTCAAAGGAAGAAATTAACCAATGTCGCAGAAGGAACAGCGAATGGCGACGTAGTCGTGAAACATCAAGTTGACACGCTTGCAACGCAGTTGCGGGCAGATTCACTTCAGGTTGATGGTTCCTCGCATATGACTGGGGATCTTGATCTCAGGGGGCACGCACTCATCAACCCCGGCGGAATTGAAATGAATCGCAAATTGATCACAAATCTGGACACTGATGAATCAAATGAGTTTTCTGGTGTAAATATGATCACATTGAAGAAATTTCACCCAAATACACCTTCGCATACGCATGAAGTCACGAAGGATATTGATTTGAAAGGACTTTTCAATGTGGAAAACTCAAAACAACAAACATGGCATGATTTGGGAGCGCATTATAACAATCTTGTTTCTTATAATGATGTCAAGAATATCTTTCTCAGCCGCAAAGAGGCGTTTCCAATGGAGACGACTTTGGATATGGGAAATCACACCATTTTCAATGTGAAAGTTCCAATTGTCGATGATCAAGGCGCAAACAAAAGATATGTGGATGACCAATCCGCGAAAAAGCTTTCGTTGGAAGGTGGAACAATGACTGGAAACCTATATATGAACTCGCAACAAATCAACAATATTGCAGCGCCAACTCTTGAACATCAACCCACGCCAAAAGTTTTTGTGGATAGTGGCGATAAAAATCTTGATATCAAGATAAGCAATGTGGTAGTTCACACGATAGAATTAGAAAAGAAGCTTAAAAAATATGTAAATGAATCACATATCACGTCAACCTCTCACCCGAAAGATGAATTCCGGTATCTGATGGAAGATGTGGATGAATCCAGCTCTGAACATAATATGACAGTGACTGCCATAACTGATTTTTCAAGTTCGCCGCATCATTTCAATAAGAAGGCGTACGATTTGAAAATAACAAAAGATCATTTTAATGAATACGCTGGGAGACTTGGATTCAATATGTTCCAATTACCAGAGGGAGAATACACCGTGTGCATTAAATTCTTCCCCGCGTCAATGGATGGTGTTAGTGTTAATGTCGTGAGCACCAGTCTGAATATCAATCAACAAAGAAGTTTTCGAATTATGCCAGATCCATCATCCATATGCATAAATTCGGGATTTCTCCACTTGAATTCATTTTCCTAGATTTAAAATGGCGGGGAACCCCTGAATCAGCTGCAAAGAGAGATGCAAATCTGATCATATATGGCGTCAAAGGTTCTCAACCTGATGTTGAAAGCAGCGTTTATGATTCCCCTTTCGTTTTTGAGGAAGGGAAGATGGTTATGGAAACTGACTTGGATTTGAATGGGAAAAAGTTGTTGAATTTCACTCCTCCTCCTTCAAAAACCGTCATTCTTGCAAGGTATGAGAATGAAAAACACAGCGATTGTTTGATTCCCCCAAATGAAGTGGAAAATGAGGCAAATTATTGGCAACAGTTTTGGTTTGACTTCCGATTGAAAAGTGTCACGGTTTTCGTTCATGAACGCGGTCCGAACCCAGTATCAAATGCCACCATGACGATCGTTGTTAAAAAAATGCCATTTCAAGGGTAACAGTCAATCCTTCCACCATTGCACCGTTTCATTCATTATTGTTCGTTTTCAATAAAGATGTGGCAAAGGACGAAACTTTCTTCGTGACACTCACGCATGGCGATTCAATTCAAAAAGCAAAAGCGGCAATTCTGATTGAAATATGATTTCTCCCAAAAAAATGAGCGAGCGAAGCGAACGAAGTGAGCCGCGCGAGCCGCGCGAAGCGAGAAAACAAAGCATCTTTGGTTTCAATCACATTGATCCATGCATTGAAGAGGAAAAACTGGAAGAGATCAAGCAACTCTTCCGATTCTATCACAAAAGATTTTGGTGTTTGAAAAGAGTTCACAAACATTTCAAAAAGATGAATTTGTTTGTGAATTTGGCATCTTCCGCTCTTGTTGCGATTGGAACGATCGCGGGAGCAGCAACAATGAACCCCATCATTTTGGGAGTGATTTCAGGTGCAGGATTGGTCTTGAAAACAGGGAATGAGTTGAAGAATTATGGAAATAAAATCCAAATGGCGAAGTTTGCTTTCACAACGTATGAAAAAACATTGACTGATTTGCGTTTTGCCTTGAGGAGTGGAAGTTTTGATCGAACGACATTCTTGTCTTCAATGGAGGCGGTTGATGGGATTGTGATTGACTTGGGATTGGATTTGGAGAAATTTGAGAAGAAATATGATTTGTTGTTTGAGTGATTCATTTCCAATGGAGATGAATCTGCCTCTGGAATTGTTTTTGATCTTTCCCTTGAGGAGTGGAGAGATGAGCTCATTCGGAATCTGGGATGAATGTGATTCGTACCCAGCGTTCCTCTTCCGCATAAGGAGGTTTGCGGGCCCAAAATGGCCATTGTCCTTCTGGGATAAATAGATTAAATGTTTGTTAACCAGGATAATCACTATAGCCGCAATCTTCAAAGAACTTTTCAAAAGCAGAATAATCTTTTATAATGATATATTCACCTGTTTCTCCACTGAATATCACCATCTTGTTGTTTTCTCCCACTGGCACATCCTCATATTGTTCCCCTGGAGTGTAACCATTGAAGTCTTGCATCATTCTTTCCCAACCGAGTTTGGCATTCACAATGCGTTTGTTCTCTTCTGCATTCGCTTCTGCATTCTCTTCTGCAATCATCCGAGCGATATTTTCATCTATTTCCCTTTCTCGTCTTTGTATATATTCTTTTTGCTCGCTAGGTGATAGGGTGAGCCAGTCCACCTCCTCTGCAGGAGAACCAACTTCTGGCGAAAGAGGGGGTTTGCGTGGGGATGGGGGTTTGGGTTTGGGGGGAAGAGAAGGTGGCGCCGGTTTCTCCACTTTTTCTATTCTGAATTTTTCTCCATCGCTTCTTCTAGTGAAACTGTTTCTCCCACTCTTCAAAGCATTGCGAATAGTTGTCGCATCAATGCCTAAATCATTTGTGGCCGCTGATATGCTAGGGAAAGTTGTTGTTGTTGATGCTGAGATGATGCGGATAGGAATTGATTGAATCTTCTTTGGAGTCGGCGTTTCCTCTTCCAACCAAGGATTCACCAAAGGACCTTTTTCTGGGATGGTTCTTGACATGAAGAGTTTCCTCCCATCTTTTTTAACAAAACGACCTTCATGATTGCAAAATCTATTGAAGGAGGCATAAACCGCCTGACGAGTCACTCCAATCCACTAAGCCATCTCAGCCATAGTTTCAAAATATTTCAGGGGTGGTCCTTGAGGAGAATCACGAACTACAAATTGCGCATAAGTTTTTTTCCACAACCCTGACTTCTCTTCCTTGGAAAGTGAAAACATTCCTCCCGTCATTAATTGCCTTACTGAGATATTTTGTTGAGAACTTCATAAATCGGGCAAGAGCAGCTTGTGAAGGATATCTTCCACTAAGACGTTCTTGCGTGAACGCATCTATCAAAACCCACATTTTCATAGATGACAAAAAAAAAAATAAAAAAACCACAAGAATGGTTCTCATATGGAAAAATCTTTTCCAAAATTATTTTCTGGAGAAAGATTTTCAAAATATTTTCCGGAGAAAGATTTTCAAAATATTTTCCGGAGAAAGATTTCCAAAATACTTTCTGGAGAAAGATTTTCAAAATATTTTCTGGAGAAAGATTTTGTCTGCTCCTTTTTTCCAGAAAATAAAAATCGTCTGAAGAATTCCATCCGGGTAAAAAAAAACCAAAAAAATAAAAACAAATCAAAAATACAAAAATATAAATCCCACATAAAATTTTTTTGAGAGGCTCTCAAAACCAAAACCCATGAATTTTAACCCCGGTCTTCATGAAATAATCAGTCATTCCCAAATGACTTCAGCTGAATTCAGCGGAAACAAAATGTGTGACAAATGGCAACCTTCCTGGGTGAGAAATGACAACCTTCCCTGGGTGATAAATGACAACCTCCCTGTGTGACAAATGACAACCTTCCTTGTGACTGATTTCAGCGGAAACAAAATCAACCTCCCTGGGTGAAAAATGACAACCTCCCTGGGTGACAAATGACAACCTCCCTGGGTGACAAATGACAACATCCCTGGATGACAAATGACAACCTCTCCTGTGGCTGATTGCAGCGGAAAGAATCTTCTGCTGAATTGGAAAATGATTTCACATCAAAGATGTCAAATAAATCTTCATCTTCATAGTCATCGAAAACAGTGAATTTTTTTTTTTGCAACAGAATTTTTTTCCTGGGAGTGAATTTTTTTTTCCAACAGAATTTTTGCCTGGGAGAGAATTTTTTTTTGCAACAGAATTTTTTCCTGGGAGTGAATTCTTTTTGCAACAGAATTTTTTCCTGGGAGAGAATTTTTTTTTGCAACAGAATTTTTTCCTCGGAGTGAATTTTTTTGCAACAGAATTTTTTCCTGGGAGTGAATTTTTTTTACAACAGAATTTTTTCCTGGGAGTGAATTTTTTTTGCAACAGAATTTTTTTGGGAGTGAATTTTTTTTTGCAACATAATTTTTTTCTGGGAGTGAATTTTTTTTCCTGCAGAATTTTTTTTTCTGGGAGTGAATTTTTTCCCCGCAGAATTTTTTTCTGGGAGAGAATTTTTTTCCCACAGAATTTTTTTGAAATTTTTGTGACTCCAATTAAAATGGACCTGGAAAAAATAAAAATTGAAGAAATCAAAGCCGAAGAACCGAAATTGAAAACAACAATGCACCCATTTGTGGCAATTCCTCTCCAGATCAATGAGAGACCAATCACGGTCAAAATCATGAAATGCATTTTCAAAATCTTCATGAATGAAAAGGGATTTTCATTGGCAATCAATCTCGATCAATCTCCTCCTGAACTCAAGGAAAAGTTTCAGGAAATTGAAAAGCAAATCAGAAAGTTGGCGATGCAAAAACAAAGCAGCAGTTTCGAAACTGAACTCAAAATTTGGGAAATTCACATCCACCGATTTCAACCTGATCAAAACGGATCGAAGTGAAATGGCAAAAGTTTGGGGCAAGCTGTGGACTGACACAAAAGGCAACATCTCTCTCCCATTCTCGAAATTTGGTGAAGGAGAAGTTGGAACAAGAAAATCCATTCGTTTTGATCCCCATGATCACATTGGAGAAAAACTGACAGGGCATGTCATCTTCTGCATTTCACGCATCTTTTGTGGAAATTGCCAATCAATCACATGCTCAATCAATTCAGCTTTTGTGACCACATTCCATGGAAACGTTTCAGCGTTTGATAACTTTGAAGATGTGAATGAAGATGATTGATTTTCATTTCTGGGAAATGAAATTCAAGGTCGTTTTGACTTGCCAGATGATATCTATTGCATCAATAACTTTGATTTTTGGGCTCATTTTGAAAGGAATTTTTGTTTTTCACACCAAGAGCCATTTCGCCATGAACTGCCTGTCTTTTTCATTTTTGATTTTGATGAAACCAGTGGCCATGTCAACAGCTTTTTGAAAGTTTCTTTCTGCTTGATACGCTTTCATCCATGAGATGTCTTCATCCGTCACCCCGCATTCTTTGTGAAATTTGGGATGAATCCAAGATGCATGATTCGCCATTTCCTTGAGTGGGATTTCCGTTTCCTCCACGGAAAAGAAATCTTTGTCTCCGATTGTGAAAAGTTTTTCTTTGACAATCATTTTATTTAGCTTTTTTCTTCATTCTTTTGCCTCAAATCTTTCTTTCCTTCAATTCTCCAATGGCCCCAAGCAAGGGTGCTAATCTTATCTGGAAGGATAAATCGTTTATCATCATCCGCAGATAAGGCAGTTTTATTGACTGTTTCTGAGAACATCTCGTGTTGATGACTGCGGATGAGATTCATGGTTCTCATTTGGCTTTGCCCGCTGAGAAGACATTCTTTGAAGTCCTCATGGGCGATATGTTTCTTTATTGTTTGTTTCTTCACTCCCTTGCATTTCTTGTCTCTTCCAGAGCCAAACAACTTATATGAATAGAGCTTTGCTCGCAATCCAACAAATTCTTCAATTATTTTCCCCCCAGCTTCATCTTTCATGAGACCGTTCACTTTCTTGTTCATGATTGGCATTCCTGATGGACGATCCGGGGGATAATTGGATGTGTCAAACATCTCCTTCACATCTGATTTCAGATTCTGATAGACGTCTTCTGTTTCGATTTCATAGCACAATGAATCAGTATCTGTGAACAACAGCTTGGCTTTCTCCCCGTATTTTGGGCTTCATATATTCATAATGAAATCTGAACATAAGTTCCTTGGATATTTCAAGAATTGACATACCGCGGGGAATTGGTTTGTTGAATGTCATTTTCTTCCGCTTCATATGAACAGCGATGAGATTCGCGTCAAAGATTGTGCTATGTTGATAGGTGGGTTTAGCCGCAAGCTTTTCCGCAATCTTTCTTTCATTGACAAGTCTGATGTCAACTCTCTTGCGGATATTTTCCATTGTTTTACCGAATATTGCGTTATTCATGAGCTTGAAAAAGTGTTTCTCGAAATCATTCTTCGCTGCTTGACGGAGTTGGATGTTGAGCTGGATATATGATTTCAGCCAAGGTTCTTCAGTGAATGATATCCCCCTGTGAATCTTAGTTAATTTTAATCCATGTTTCAGAGCTTGTTTCAGTGCTCTGTGATGGAGAATGACATGTTTCTTGTCTCGCAGATTGGGGATTAATTTCTCAACTTTCTCGCAGATCACTCTCTCGGGGGCAAAGGGATAATCATTATGAGCATCATGGAGTTCTTTGGGATATTCCAGATCCACTTCAAGGGCACAGGGAATTCGACGCCATCTCTTGAAGTTTTTCATCCAACGAAAGTTTCCCGTTGGAAGTGGTTGAGTCATCGCCCAAGAATAAAGGGAGTTAGCATCGAGATAGAGAATGTATTTCGTGGGTTGCGTTGGATCATATTGGCCGCCCATATATGGATTGTTAGCTTTTCCATGACGATTTGAGATCATTGAAATACAACCACGGATTCCATTTTCGAAGAACAGGAGCATATCTGGATCATTCAACAATTCAAGCTTTGCCCCTGAGTTTTTCAGACCCGCGTCGAATGACAAACCAGGGGCGGTATTTGCCTAGTTCCTGTACGGCTTTCTCCCAGTCCTTCACGGTCCATTCGTTTCGGTGACGTATCCGAGACGAACTGCCGGGGAAAGCCTAGACAATAACAGAACACGCATGCGCGTCTTATTTTCAAACTTATTTTCAAAATGGCGGGACTACAGCGACAAATTATGGCTTCAAAACCCCTGTGGATGCATGCATTATTGTAGATCGACTGCTGCCGTCTTTTAAAACTCCTTCTGATGTCATACATCAACCGCTTGACATTGATTTCAGCTCATGTGAGCTAATAAGTCCCACGGAACATGTCTCTGAATTTGTTGCTGTCGTGAGAACATAATTCGGCGATGGAAACTACTTCGTTGTTGTCATTTGTGACAGAACAATGTCATGTAGAACTCCGAACTCGAACTATTGTTGAGCTTGCAAAGTACAGTTTGTATTACTTAGCTGATGGCGAAGTTATAGCTAGAATGGAAGCTGAGTTGGCAATTTTGAAGTAATTGTAAGGCTGTTCGAATAACTTTATTTGTGTACATAGCCTAGAAAAATTTCTCTGCAAGTGAACTTTAATTTCTGTAACTCCTACTTTGGGTACCATTTAGGGCAGTTAATAAAGGTCATTTACGAACTGAATTTGGATTCATTGCCTGCTTATTTTATATGAATGGAACCTTGACAAGGAAATAGACTTGTTCAGCAGCAATAAATTATATTGAAACCAGCTAACTTTTAATTAGCTGAGCCAATGGTTTTCATTGCATTTGTACAGAAAAAAATTGAAGACCCTTGCAGAATCAAAGAGATTTTTGAAGTTGAAGTGTTAAACATTTGTAAAGAGAATTCTTGGGCCTGTCTATAACGATGGTATGCTATCAGTTCAGTTGCTCAGAAGCCCATACAAAGTTTATTTCTTGATAGAGTGCCTCCCCATCTAAAGCAAACATTAACATATTTCATTCAACCACATGAAATGTCTGTTTTATTAAGGTCAGTTGGTACCAAATGGCATTGAAACGTGTTGGCAATGGTTGTTAGCTCATTTGCAACAATTTTCCTCTCCTCATCCCAGCACACTCGGAGTTTTTCTGTCCCTTCCCCTTTATCTGCCACCCACAACCTGACTGCCATGTCTTCCCCCTGGACTCCTGTGAGACAGGGAATACATATTTTCGAAAGACATGGTAAGAACTATAAATAGTGAGCTCACTAATTAACTTTTATTTCCCTTTTAATATCTTATTTAAATTTTATGGTAGATATTGTCACTGAGACAAAAATCTTTGCTCCATTAAGAAAGTAAAAATAAGCAAAAAAGAACCGCAAAGAAAGCCTCAAAGAAAGAAGCCAAGAAGGAGAGAACAAAGCTGATGAGCCATTGACTGCTTATGGAGCTGATAAAGGCCAAGCAGCTAGCTGCTCAACTATCTTGTGGTTCCAGGAAACTGATACAAACAACAAAAAATATTGAGACATTGGAAATCTCGAGGGCAACCCCCAAACACCCCCCCCCCCCCACCAAACACCTCTCCTGGCCGTGCCCATCCTTTTTCTGCCCCACTTGCCTGTCTCCCATAAATCAAACATTATTCTCCAAAACAAAGTTTTAATAGGCTCTTTATTACAAATAAGAGTTTTTGTTTTGTTTTGATTACTACCGGTGAGGTATGGATGGTTGGCCTCATTTTTATAGGTGCTTTGATTTTCACTTAGACAAAATAAATTGATAATGCACATCATGTGTGGGTGTGACAGTTCTCCTTGACCCTCTTGTTTTTATTCCAACTTATACCACATATCAATGGGGTCCTATAGAAGAAAACAAGAATACGGAGTTATATTTTGCTTACATTCCAACCTTTCCCTTCAGTCAAACTCTTAAGAGTCCCTCACCATGTGCAGCATATTACATATAAATTTTTAAAAAAACATTTCAAATTAAATTACTTTCATTCCATTTTGTTTCATGTCATCTCTTTTAATATTAAAACATTAATTATTTTTATTTATTTAGTTATTATTATATCTCATTTATTACCGGTATTTATTTATTTTTATTTAAATTCCTTTTTCAAATCAACTTCTTGCATTTTTACACGTCTCCTTGGTTGTGGCAGATGGGTCCTATGATGCTGAGTTTTACACCTGTGCATGCCTCAGTCAAGCTTTGTTTTTGTGAGACTTCATTTTCTCTGGGCTCTCTCCATGACCTTGGGATAATGTATTGATGCTTTTTCCCATTCTTTCCATTTATCCAAGCTCTGTTTCCTCAACAACAACAACAACAAAGCTTTATTGTGTTTAAAAAAATAAATTGCAAGGATAAATTAAATATATATTTTAAAATTAAAGGGTAGCAGCACCCTGAAATAATAGCCGTGAGGAGGTGGCTGTCACAGGCTATGAAATAACTAAAAAGTTAAAAATGTCAGGGTGCAGATTAAAAAAAGTAAATTAAGTGTTTGCAGTGGAGATACAATATGGAGAGTACATAATAACATTACACTAACTATCATACACACAAACATAAAATAAATAAAATGATCTTGGAAAGTTTATCCTAACTACAGAGAATGTGATCTCCATTGTTCATTGATGATGTGATTCTATTTCCTGAATGGAGTCAGTCTGGAGAGCTTTGGTTTTGTCCGGGGGGGGGTACTTCCTTATATAAGCTATAAAGGTATGTGCGGCCCTAAAGGGTATGGTTTTCAAGCCGTTTTTGTCTGAAATAGGGTATAGATTTTGACCATTTTGGTCTGAAATAGGGTATGTTTTACGCACTGTGGTCTGGAATTTGGTATGGCTTTCATCCCTTGAGAAATGCGGTTTGATTAACATCTGAAACTGGGTATTGATTTAAGGGTAGTGGTCTGAAATAGGGTATTGAATTTTGGGTCAGGTCTGAAGTAGGGTAGCGAAAATCGCATATTTTGGTCTGATATAGGGTAAGGGTCTTAAGAAGCGTACCGCACACCCCACCCAAATGTTCGGGGAGTACCCCCCCCCCGGGGGGGGGTGGTTTGTGTCTTACCCTTGGTATAACTGGGACTATGGTCTCGGGGTTCTATATTTATGCATTTTGTCCTAAACAAAACCCGTTAGCCTTGGATTGCGGTGTTAGTTCCCGCTTGTTACATTCCGCACCTTGCAAATAAAGACAGAAGTTATTAAACATCTGCGACCGGAATATGCCCAATATTTCGCTATCTTTAACAGATTACTATTTTTTATCACCGTATGAGAACCAAGCTACATCAAAGAATGAGATTAGAAAACGGTTTACGATTAAATACAGAAGTAAAGAACGGCTTGCCTTCACTTAGTAGTGCAATGAACAAATTAGTAATAAGCTTAATAAACTTTACCTTCGTCTTTCTTCTTCGATGGCGTTGTTATTTCACCAAATCGCCGGGTAACACTTTCTATGTTGCTTTCTAAGGACGTATAAAATCAAATCAGTATAAAATCGGTATAAAATAGGTTGAAAATCAAGGTTTTTCACTAAACGTAAGCTTAATATGTTTCCAAAATTACAAGATGTAGATAAACAGAAAAGGCCGATCGTTATCTAGTTACAGTTCTTTGAAATTCCTCGTCAAATAGTCGCTTTTTTGAGGATACTCAATTCCTTACCTTTGTGAAAATGAATTATAAACAATGAATGACCAAAAAGTATCGATGTTTGTGCCGAAAACGAGTTTAATAACACTTACCACTTCTGTGTTTTGGTCCGCCATGTCGAATCGCTCTTTCAATTTCGCGCCAGGAAAAATTGAGACAAGTGTCTCACTTTGCCGGTTTTTGTCTAGGCCTCTCATCGTCGCTAGTACCACGTGACCCGAAACGGATGGACCGAAACGGATCGACCGCGGCGAAATAAAGAGGCCTAGGAACTAGGCAAGGGCGGTATAATACCACGCTGGATCCAGTTGATAATTCTCCAGGCAGACATTTCTGAATTCTTCGAAAACATCTGCAAGGAGCAAAACATCAGTTTTCAAATAGAGATCGTGATATTCTCCTAAGTTGTTTATCTCCATTTCATCCCAAACATTTTGGGCGTGTTGGAAGTCTTCATCGGATATTCCAGATTCATTAATTTGAGAATAGAATGCCTCCTTTGGCGGCAGTTGTGTTTCCTTGAATTTCTCAGTTGAATCCATATAATCATATGGATAGACTCCTTTTCTGGAAAGAAGCTCGGCTTTGTCTCCAAATTCTTTCCCGGTTTCCTTCAGTTTATCCATACCTGACTTCTTCAAATTATTTGCCAGACTCTCCAGGGAAGAACCCATGAATTTCATAGAATCGATGAATCTCAGTTGATGAGTAATGTCTGCCTTTTTACCCTTTTTGTTGGTCCATTCTCCAATCTTGATCGTCTTTGAGAAGGATATATATTTTTCCTCATTGTTGGGGATGCATTTAATATTCCCAGGTATTCTACCAAGGTTTTTAATGAAGAGATGAGCATCATATCCCGCAAGGTTATGAAAAATGACTGGGGTGAACTTTGGTTTCCTGAACTGCAGATTGCAACTCTTATGGACTGCACCACGATATTTTCCTGTGAAGTGACAATGATCCCGCACCTTTTTAGCAGATTCTTCGCCAAATTCACCTTTGCATATCTAACAAGCTGTGGCTGCTTCATATTCTTTCTTATCTTCCGCGGTGAAGATCATCTTCTTTCTGAAGTCAAATTTCTTGTGAATATGATTAATTGTTCTCATTAACTTCTTCACAAATATTTGTGCAACGTCATCATCCATTTTTGCCCGAAAGAGCACTGGAGGAAAATTCAAATCAACCCCATCCATGCCAACAACCTTGAAACAAAAGCAACATGGCGTGTGTTTTTGAAATTGATTTGTGAAACTGAGACCGTTCCCTGGGGAACAACCACTGATCGGTTCAGTGCATGCTTCAAAATCAGCGTAAATTATAAATGGAACTTTGATAAATCTATTGTGATTTTTAAATTCCAAAATCTCACCCCTTGTGGGCATTTCGACTTTTATCGCTTCATTTCTGCAACACAGTTCTTCATGCTAAGCTAGGGATGCTTCGTCATAGAAATGACTGAGACAGTGAAGGCAAAAATGTTTGCGACTGACGTGATGATTAACTTGAGCTGAGAGAAGACGGCTTAAACTGTTAACAACAGCATAATGTTGGATTCCATCTTTCTCATAAAGCAGCAGGGTTATATGACGTTGACGTTGGCGTTTTGAAATTCTCAGGGGATGAACCACTGATTCATACCCGAGAACATTAACAGCAATGTTTGGATTATTTCTTTTAAAATGATCTATTTCCTTCAAGGATGTTGGAAATGAAATTCCATCCCAATTTAATACATTTGCTTGGGCTTTTAATTTTCTTGTGACTCTTTCAGGATGAATTTCACATGGATTAAGTGCCCTTGTTACTGCGTATTTAAAGCATTGATTATCTTTATTCTGCATATTAGTGAGGGCCTTCTTCTTAGCAAGGAATGGAGGAAGAGGAATATATGTGCTCCCGCCAAGGGGTCGGAATTCAACTAGATGCAATTCCAAATGATTTACGCGAACAAATTGCCAGTTAGAACCCCTCAGTTGAAAAGTGGCAATGCGTTCAAGGATGACGTCTATCATGTCATTTAACAGGGCATCGAGATCAGTCGCTGCGAGATTCATTTCTATTTCCGAATGAAACGGAGCATCGACCTCAATTATTTCCCCAGTTTGTAAATTCTGACGTTTCATTCGGCAAGATAGAATCAGTTTAATTTTAGTGCCTCGATTAGCCTTGAGAATAGTCAGACGTTTATCAGAAACTTGCTGAAAATAATCTCTTGGAGAAGTTCCTTTCACGCCTTCAAATATAAACTGACGGGCAAACTTTTCCAACGCCGAATTGCTTTCTTGGATATTAATTTGCGGCTGATATAAACTGGTAACTCGGCGTTGAAAATCCGTGATTATATTTGAAGCTTTTTTCGCAATAGTTTGAGGCGCGGCTTTTAACCAATTCCACCATGAAAAAAAAGTATTTTGAATTGTTTCCAACATTGGAGGCTGTGGAGGAGGCCGCGGAGGCGGTTGATATGGGGTTGGGGAAAGAACTGGTGTTTCTATACGCGGCGTTGGTGAATCAATAATATTGCGAGAAGATGCAGTAATTAAACGTAATAAATCGGCCTTTGTTCTAGCGCGACTACGACCAGGAATATTTCTTTCTCTGGCAATTTGACTTAGTTCCTTAACTTTCATGTGTTCCATTTTTTAATGAAATCATAAAATAATTTTTATTTTATGTTCTTAATTTCCCACGCGAGTGACAGTGTTACAAATCACGCAACATAGCAGATCAATAAAAAAAGCAAAACTGTTGGCCAACAGAACCTCTCAAGGGAACACTCTCCTTCCACCACTTCTCCCCCACCACTTCTCCCCCACCACTTCTCCCCCACCACTTCTCCCCCACCCAGTTCCCTTGAGAGGTTTTTTCCATTTTTTTTTTTCCATTTTTTTTTTCATTTTTTATGCCACTTAGGGCTTGAGGCTGAACCAGCACTCCTGCCGTGAACTCCCCGTCAACATTTGTCAACCTTCTTTCGAAGCGGTCATCGAACACGACTTAGCTCTACTCAACAACCCGACAACCTTTCACAGGCCTACAGTATATATATATATATATATATATATATATATATATATATATATTTATAACCGCGGGGTTTTTTAGCTATGATATATATACCGGGTGATTGGTAGGGATGAAATAGAAAGCTCCCGCTTTTTCTAACTATTTCATATCCTACCCGCCACCGATATAATATATAGTGCGAACAACTCTTATATATAGATCAACACCGCCACGCTTTCACATGTGGTAACTCTTCTAAGGCTGCGTATGCGCAAAGGGTCTAAAAACACAAGATCACTAAGTAATTTTATGCAAGCAGCTGTTTATATGACTTCCGCGGGGAACCCCCTTTCTTTTGTTTCTGAGAATTTCACTCTATGGTAATTTTCCCTGCTTTGATATGAATATTTATTGATTTCATCCTTCCTCGGCAGTAAATATAAATGATTCTACGCGAAAACTTAAAAACCCAAAGCCCCTTAGTGAAATTTTCGCGTAAACTCATAGAAAGCGAACCCATTAGAACTAACCATAGCCGACTCAGTGAAACTCCTGAATTCAAATTAACAACAAGGCGCTTAAAGACTAGCGCTAAATTCAGCGGTAGATATAAAAAGATTATTCACAGACAAAACATCATTTCTAACACTCCCCTAAACGTAAGGAATCTTATAAAGCATTAAGCTAAAATCAACAAAACCACTTTGAGAAATACATCCCCAAATATTCTGCTATTTATTTGATATCCCTTTGAATTTGATTTAGAGTTCTAATCAACTAACCAAATTCATCTCAGTGTTAGCATAAGCAAAGAAATTTATTTCAAGTTTGAATTAAAAACTGGCGCTTCTAGCAGCCGCGGCTTCATGAGTTGTGATCCGCCAACAATAGGGCGATCTTTGTTGACGTCATTGTTTACATTTTGCTTCATTAGCATACGAATTTACGTAGAGAAGGCGCCGTGCTAAATACGAATTGACTTCAAAAGTTGAAAGAACTTGTTGAACTTAGTAATCTATGCAATTTTTAGCTTTTTTCATGCAATATTTAAGGAAATATCTGCTGTTAAAAACTGCAAAATTGTTGGGTGGCAAACGCGCTAATGAGCCACACATTCTTTGTAGACTTTTGAGTTTTTGAAACAGCATTGCACGAAATGTATCTAGTATATCGGGTTCAAATTTCCAGAGAAAACTACTCGTGTTATTCTCTTTCAATATTCAGAGTTGATTTTTCTGTAGGTAGGTTAGAAAACGAGGTGCATATGCTAATGAGGCAAAAATGGCAAACAAAGATTCCCCTATTCATCATGCATCACTGAATTGTAAATTATCGCGTGCAGTGAAATTTAAAAGTTTTATTCTAAAATACGGTTTCTACAGACAGCAGCTTTTCTTTTTGTTTAAACTGGCTGAGAAATCGAGTTTGATTAAGTTTTACCTTCTCTCAGCGGGTAAAATTGTCGATTTTTTTAGCTCTGTTTGCTTGAAATCCTGTTAGAGTCTGAAATAGTTTTAACGGCTTTTCTTTGATTGACGTCCACTAAAACTCAACTTTATCCGACTGTTTTGAAGGCGATGGGCTGCGTGTTAATGGTAACCGCTGTAAAAGTGTGAAGTGGTTACATGTACATGTTCATTGTATTAAATAAATACATGTAACTGGCAAATTTTACTGTAACATTATTTTCTTTTAGCTCTATCCAAGCTTACAAATGTAAGCAATGGAAACCACTGTGTAAATGAAGGATTCAATCTGCAATTGTTCTGTGAGGCATATGGATTGCCTACTCCAAACATCACCTGGACCAAAGTGCTACAAGGAGGCAGTGAGAGTGAAGTCCTGCACAGGGGGGAATCTTGGAGTTTTGTCAACATCAAGAGGACAAGCACTGGTACATATCGTTGTAAAGCTACCAATGGAATAGGAAGTCCAGCTTCACAGTTGATTGGAGTGACTGTTGCATGTATGTATATGTTGTGGGTCAAAATTTTCCTTGGTTCAAAATTTTATTTTCCTTTGTTTTTGGGTATGAAAATATATGTTAATGTATGACAATGAGTTTTAAACAAAGGAAAATAAATTTTGAACCAAGGAAAATTTTGACCCACAACATATACATTAACATTCAGTTGACAAGTTACAGGTACATGACTGTACAGGTAAAGTAGTACAGCAGCAGTTCACAGGGCCTTTTGTGCCATGTGTCATATTGGGCAACCGTACAATTGAATGCCATTCCATCCATTGAAAAACTGACTGTAACGGTTGTACTTTAATCAAGTTGCTGAAGAACGTAATACATTAGTAAAGAAGTATTTTTTCGTTTGTCTCACGATGTAGTCATTTCCGATGTGGATCGCGACGTTTCGACTGCATACTGCTAGTCTTCTCCAGGCGATGGGGTCGACTGGTTACGCGTCACCTTATGAAGCACGATGTTCTGCTGTGATTGGTTGGTTTTCAACAGCTGTGACTGGCGCATTTTGATCCTCGTTGTTTCGGCGAATTGTTCCCTCGGCGGTCCGTAGTCGTACGGCTCTCCTATTGTTGTGTTTCTTGATCGTGGGCATCCATGCTTCTGGAATTTCTATTCCACTGTCCCTGTTGATGTTGTTAGGGTTAAGTCTTATGTGGATCGCCTCTTTGACCCTGCGTGTGTACCAATGAGGATCACGATCAATAAACTTTACTTCATTCCAAAGCGGGTGGTGTCCGGTGTTGTTGGCGTGCTCTGAAACGATCCACATCGGAAGTGACTACATCGTGAGACAAACGAAAAAATACTTCTTTACTAGTGTGTTCACCACGATGAAAAACAACAACCCTTTTTTACGATATTAACGTAATACATGTTGACAGTACCGAGTTCCGAAGTAAAACAGCCTCGCATAAATTACACTTATGTCCAAAATTGCAGGCAAGTGCGAAAATGACGATATTGGCGAAATTTCGTCAAATTCGTCAAACCGTAAAAACAGCCAAAATTATGCAAATGATTTAGCGATTTTGGCGGATTTGGCGAATTGGCGAAATTTCGTCAAATTCGTCAAATCAGCAAAAATTATGCAAATGATTTTAATAAGATGTCGCCCTGCTATGATGGTGGATTTGGCGGATTTGGCGATTTTGGCGAAATTTCGTCAAATTCGTCAAATCAGATAAAATTATGCAAATGATTTTAGATGTTGACGGATTTGGCGATTTTTGTCGCTTGTACGCTCGATTTTAAAATTCTAACAAACAGCCGTGAAAAAAGTCTGATACAAAACAGACGTCACATTTTGCAGGTCGCAACCACGCTTCCGATTTATACGCAAGCTGGAAAGGTTTTTCCTAGCCGGGCTGAAATCTCAGCCCGGTCAACCAGGCTGAAATTCGCCATGTAATCGGCCCCTAAGGGGCCCTAAGTTTCAGCCCAGGATGAGTTTTCAGCCCAGCCAAATGGGCTGAAATTCGACATGTAATCGCATCAGAATTTCAGCCCGGGCTGAAAAGTGAATTTGAGAATGCGCAGTCGAATCTTCGACGCCATTTTGATTCTCGTTATCAATCTTCCCGCGCAATTTCAAACTTGGCAACCAGGCTGAAATTTGTTATGTAATCACAACGAAATTTCAGCCCGGGCTGAAATTCGCCATGTAATCGGCCCCTAAGTTCTTTTGCATAGATTTAAGGGCTAGGTACATTGTTTGTTTTTTTATTATCAGTAACACGGTGTGTTTTGTACCAGCCGCGTGCAAATCATTCACGCTTCGAGGGGAATAATGCTTTCGAGGAATTTTACTGAGGCAAAAGTTGGACGCTTTTTGCTTTTCCAGGCAAACAAGTGCTTATGTGAATACATTTTTTTTGTTTATGGAAGCTTGTTGTCCCTTTTTTATGCGTTTCTTCATTCATAGAATTTCAGGCTTAACTGCAGAATACCCTTTCATTTCGAAAACCTACTGTGTTGCCGGCTACGCGGTACGCAGAAACTAATTCATTCAAAAGCATGCCGCGCTTAAAAATAAAATAACATGTATATTCCTCGTTCTAAGAACATGCCGCGAGACTGATGACACATAGCCTATATTCCTCGAACTATAATACACTTATTTCCCCTCATATTGCGTGCGATTGCGTACCTCAGTAATGCGTTCGATGTGGCAGGGTTTGTCATTTGTCATTTGAATACTAACTATAGGGAAGATATCAATGACGTCACCAATTGTTATTAATGTGCCAACCAGAGCCTTATTGGCTGCCGAAACAATGGGTTCTTTTGTTCCAGTGGTTGGCACATTTGAATAACAAAAAGAATGTTTGTAAACAGATATCATCCCTATTCTAGAATGAGTGAGTGTTGGTTTTTCACGCCTGTGAGTTGTTCTTCACGCCTGTGAGTTGTTTATTATTGTTTGCTTATTTATTGAACAACCGAGAAATTGCTCGGACACCAAAAACCAGAGTCGCTGAAATAAAAGGAAACCATGTATACCTTTCATCTTTCATCCGTAATTGGAATTATTGCCTGAAGTAAACACTAATCTAGCAATCAATCGGCCAACGGTCGCTGGGTGGTGTACAAAAATCAATAAATAATAACGTTACATTGTCGATCGATAGACCTCGTTCGTTTAGCGTGATGGGAGAAAATGACATACAGCTATTTCAATTAACGTTGTCGGATGAAAGCTTAAAGCCAAGACCGCAAGGTAGTATGGGTTAGAGTTAATAGCCATTGTATGAAAATCCCATACTACCTTGCAGTCTTGGCTTTTCGCCTTTTTCATCCGACAACGTTAATTGAAATAGCTGTACATCAGAAATGCAGGGAAATTGATTTGTTCAAATGCTCGTTGAATAACAAACATTAACAATGTGTTGCTTTCTTGATAACAAAATATTCACTGCGCTTTTGCTTGGCAAAAAAAGAGATAATAGAGTGGTTTAATTAACCCGTGAAACACTATCTAACAATTAGTGTGTGATAGTCCAAATTAAACAAAAGGAAACAATGGAATTCAAATGGACAGACTGCAAATCACAGTAGTTGCTATATATATATATATATATATATATATATATATATATATATATATATATACAATTATTCCGTAGTACAGTGCTCGATACGTTAAAGTAGAGCGAAATATATTGGAAAATAGAAAAAAAAAACTAGAAAAAAACTACTGGGATGAAATATCGCATACGTGACGATAGGCGGCAAACAGTTCTCGAGGTGGGTGCAATAGAGTTTGTAAAATGCTGCTGTGACTACCTAAAAAACTATTTGCCGCCTGTCATCAGGTATGCGATATAAACACAAAGGACGAACATATATTTATATATATTTTTAAGTGTCAATGTTTTTGCAAAAGGGTATATATATATATATATATATATATATATATATATATATATATATATATATATATATATATATATCTGTGTCGTAATTGTTCATCAGTAGGATGCCTAAAATGTGTACAATTCTACAATTGGTTTCGGCTCCATTAAAGCCTATACCAATTGCAGAATTATAGTCTAATAGTGCGTACTATTCTACTAACTATTTCACAGATTAAGTAAAATCACTCTAAGTGTCTATCACAATATTTAGTCAATGTTCAACATAATTTACATGCCAAAATGTTTGAAGAAAATTTATGTTCACAGATGTGTAGATATTGTGATATATTCATAGGGTTGTCTGCCCCCCCCCCCCCCCCCAAAGTGTATTACACTGATGAGAATTAGTAATTAATTAAGTAGAATAAGCATGTTTGCTCTCAATCAATCAATCAATCTTTATTTCACTCTATTGTTAGCCTTGGTACATCAATACATACATTGTGATATAAAAATAGAGTAGGGACTCTCGACAAACCCTTTTGGGCTTAACATGGAGGGCCCCTTTAACTTATAAGTTTTTAACATATTCAGGTATAATCAACATGTGAACGGCTAAAGGCTATACAATTACTCTAGTGCAGTTGGTCGGGTCTGTCAATTTCATGAGTTCGAGTTAGGAGTCCGAGTTTCGAGTTAAAATATCGAGTTAAAACATCGAGTTCGAGTTAAAGGTCGAGTTACTAGTAACAACACGTGCTCAGTTATTAACCTCACGTTCTAACGCATTAACGAGATGGCTTTAAGAGCCCTTTGATTCTCTATCACTGCCACTCCGTCAAAAAGGCTTTAAAAATGATGAAGTTATCTGTTTTTTTTAATTTGAAGAACAGTGTAAAATCTTTGTGCAGCACACGAGCATTAAAGAGATTTTATTCCTTTTTTCGTATCTCAGACCCTTCAAGAATTGTTAATTTGCCAATTGAGTACAACGTTGCTGTGCACCAAAGTGTAACTCTTCACTGCCGAGCTGAAGGAAATCCTTATCCCTCATTTACATGGACTTCATGCAAAGATGTATGCAATACGAGCACGCTTATTATTCCAGACGTTTTGAATGATGGTGTTTATAACTGCACAGTAACAAATATTCTGGGCAGTGATTCAGGAAGTACCAAAGTTGGTAAGTTAAGTTTCAGTCTCAGTCTCAACAGTCTACTTGAAACTAGCAAACCTTTTAATTGGTCACTTTTGATCCTATGTGTTGGTAGCTTTCAAAAGGGTTAAATATCACACAAGCAAGCATTTTTTCAGCCTGCGAACTGATCAACTGTCTCTTATCACTCATGGCCGCTAGGGGTACAATTTCGGCATAAAGCGTTCCTTCATTGACTGTTTTCTACGGAAAGTCAATGTTCGTTGTAATTCATTACAACGTTTTAGTTTTGGTGGCATAATTTCTTTTCGCAGTCTGTCAAAACATTTCTCAAAGCTCAATGGTGGTGGCAGCGATCAACTCTGAATTTATTGACTCATACAAGTCCCTAAATATTTGTCTGTGTTACAGAGCGTTATGAATGACAGCAGTTTTTGTTGTATTTACCATGTTGTTCATAACCAAAGCCACCCTTTCCTGATTATTTCCCAAACAAATTTGCGCGTGTGTCGGCTTACCAAAACGCTTTTGATGTTCGAATCGAAACTTACCAATAAAAAGTGGGACAGTTTTCTGAGAGATCCGCAACTACTAGGACGGTTTCAAATTTAAAGGTTAAAGATCTTTTCTCTGGGTGCTTCAATGTTATTGGTCTGTTTACGGAAACGTCGACATCCTTTCTAATCATTTCGTTCTCGATTCACACTTCAATTGGTCAATTTTCTTCCAAATGGCTTTGTTTGGGTAGTCGCACTGTAACTTCTAAACTACCAGTAAATAAGGATTGTAGATGTTACTGTAAACTATGTTGCTGTTGTTTTTTTCAAACAGTCATAGCAGGCTCTGAGATTAATGTGACACTGACCATCACAAGTGAAAGCTGTATTGATGGAAAATACAATCAGTTCCTTATGTTGTCGAAGAAACTTAACAAAGCGGTAAAAGTCCCGGCGGGGACTCCCATTTTTTTTCTTTTTAATAATTACAACTTTATTACTTCAATGACAGAAAATTACAGTGAATAGAAGGATACATACATACATACAAACACAAAAAAGTAAAAGATAGAAGATTACATGAAAGTTGGTGCAAGCACATATTACATAATGATGATAATAATGGGCCGGGGTATACCCAAGAAGCATTGGCATTAGATTACACTGACTACAAACATTTGTTAATAAACAAGACGTTGATATTGATCTGCAGAGATAGAAGCATCTTCTCCTTCTAAGAGATCATTTTCAGTTGAACTCAATACGAAGTTTGCGCTGTAACTTTCTAATAAACTCATCGAAGTCGCACTCGTTTTTATTCAGCTTCTGAATACGGCGGGGACTCCCATATAAAATGATGGGGTGCCAGTCGAAAATTTTCAAAAAACACCTTAAAAGTCCGAGAATCGTTTGATGGACGTGGCTCAAATGAATGTTTAACCCTAAGATGTAACAATTCTAAAACAGCACGTCATATTCTGTCATATTTTGTCGGCTTAATACCCTAAAAGGGACTGCGATAATTGTAACGGTGGTCAAAGTTCGGCTCCTAAAGGTACAACGAGCACCCCTATCATTTTTATATGGGAGTTCTCACGGGGGGGGGGGGGGGGGGGGGGGTAAAAGTTACATTTTATTGAACAAAGCACGCTGTGTTTAGTTGTTGCAGTATTTTGTTTAGAAAATTGTTGTGGTGTAGCTTTTAAATCTTCCCTGGATATTACCTATTCATTGTTCAAGTGATTAAAACAACATTCAGACCCGGTAACTTTATGACAGCCTTTGAAAATGTAAACGAGATTTGTGAAAATGCACACAATCTTTTGAAGTTAATTGTCTAAGCAATATTGTCTCCAACAGTACATTGAATTAACCATTAAAAGTAAAACTTGGCAGGGAAAATAAGAGCATAACGTCACTAATCTGTGTCTGGAATTTAAACCCAGTGTCTCTGTATTAAACCGTGGGTTATATAGTTTTTTACATGATGTAGGCAAAATCGATAACTAATTAGCAACAATAGCCAATGCCATAGTCTATTCCTTGACTAAGTGAAACCCCTCCCCAACCCCAGCCCCAGCCCCCATCCAATTCCCACCTTTGCACCATCCAACAAGTGCGCACCCGAAAATCTGCCATCTTGGTTCATATCCCCGACTGCCAGATAAGCCAGCTACGATATATGCTCTTTACAACCCAGCTTACGTACCAGAAAAGACACTCAGACCGTTAACACACGTAATACCTGTCATATCTGCACAAACAAATCAAGGACTGTATTCCGGACAGGAAACTTTTTTGCCGCTTGCACTGCAGACGACCGATAATGGTGTATGTCGCAGCCAAAGGTGTGGCAAAAGCCAAAGACAAATTCATTGATGTACTGAATATTGACTGGGTTTATATGTGTGCTATTGTCGTATAAAACTGTATTGATATCAACTGAGTTTGCAATTCACTATGATCATGCTTGGATGATTTTTTTCCTATATGTTTTTCATTAGCAAAGCCGATTTTGTTTCCTGTCGTAACAGCAAAAAGCTAAGTTTGTTTACATGGTTTTATGTTCAGGTAAGCAAGATTTTTGCTGATAAAAGTGCCTACCTTCGAACAACAGTGATGGATGTCAGGTATGGAGACTGATCTGAAATAAAGTGTAGTTGTAGTTTTGATATAATGTACATCTGCCAACCTTTATGCATTTTGTGCGACTCTAAAGCATACAGGGAAAAAGATATATCTGTACCGTAGAATCGCAGTATAGTACCTCTAACTCATTATGACTCGAAATCCGTATGGTTTCCTCTGCTTTGACCCTCGATAGTTCGAAGTCTAGATGATTCGAACAGTTTTTTTGTTTCCCCTGGTAATGAGACTACCGTATTTGGTTTAATCAATGGAACGTCTTCTTTGTAGTACATGTATACTTGAATTAATCTTTGGAGTTGTGACCACCCTTGAGTACGCAAGCGAATATTTCCTAGCCATTTACGAAATTGTCCAAATTACAAGTCTCCATGTTTATTGATGTCTGAGAAGGCAAATAAATGAAAATTCAAAAAATTGCCAAGGGTTATACAAGCGAATGTCGAAGCTAACTCCATTGATTTATTCAAGTTTTAGTTTTATATATTTTAAGAATCCAATAAGAACGCATATCGCAGGCACACGGACCAAATTCCAGGTTCTTACGCCGTAATTCAAATCTGGACTAAATTAGTTATGGGCAATACTGGTGCAGTCGGTCCAATAAAAGAACCGAAAATTCCATGTACACACCAAATGCATCCACAAATCATATTTGGGGATATCTTGGATATCTATAAAAACTATTATTCTTTTTTTAACTCGTGAGTACGCGAAAGCATTGAACGGGTTATAGCAGTTGGGGGAAAATTTACTCCGTCGAATGGTCGGTCGGTGGGTCGGTCGGTCCACTGACAATTGCATAAGACTAACAAGAGCATAAGACTGACAAGTGCACTAACAAGTGCATTGACAAATGCACTAACAAGTGCATAAGACTTGCGCATATATTTGAAGGCGGCCTTTTACCCTCAAGGCTCGCGATAAAATCCCATACAAATTCTTAAAATATATTTTTATCGAGGAGGATACCTGTTGTGAGCCTGGGCTCCCTGTGGTGACCCCCCGCAGTGTATGTGCTCCTCAAAGTGAAAATATATCTTTGAGTTTTTCTGATCATATCGTGAACTACTGTATTTTAAAACAAATATTGAGCCGTCTTTATGAAAACATACCGCAACACTGCGTTTACGCATTGTACAAAGTTACATAGACCACACATGCTCGCATTTATATGCAAATTCGATACACTTTTGAGTCCAGCGTTACGTTTGCGAATGTTCGCCACAGACTTTAATTTGCATGATTAGCCTTATTTTTTTTGTATTATTAGTCTTATTTAAGCGTTCCATTTTTCACAGCCAACCATTTGATTCGGAAAACGTCTGTAGATAGAAGCCTCATATGTAAGTTTCAATGTGACCTTTTTTAACCTTCAGGTGTGGCAGTTTGATTGTTGATCTAGCCCTGAAGTTTAGTTCGACTGTCACAGAAAAATGGGTTCTTACAATGCTGAAAGAAGCTACCAAGAATGGAAAGTTTGGAGAGTTTGGTGTTAACACTTCATCCATAACAGGAACGCGAGTTTTCATTCAAAGTTCATTCACGCCACCCATTAGCAAAACTACACCAAGCTTGTCTGATGGTACGTTTCTATGAAATATATATGGCATTTTAGTCGATGGTTGATGGTTGATGGTACAATTCATTTAAACGTTTACCTTGGTTAACAGGACGTAAAAGAAAATAAAAATTAGTTAATAGTCTATCATTTTTATGATTGGACATTCGGACCCTGGTCCTGCTTTTTGTCATTTTAGAGTTCCTTCATTGACTGTATTTCGTCGATGTTTATCATTTCGTGTTATTTATCTCATCAATTAAGTGATTAAGGTTTCAAAGTGCAACAACAGTCAACCGGGGATAGTTAAACGTGCTTACATCTAAGTTCACAGCTCAGCTAGGAGAAGAAATCTCGATGAGGTAATACGTGCTTGCTTTCCTCATAATGCCCCATGTCCTCACGAAAGTTAATGTACGAATTTTTATGGTCAAATTTAAAACATATTTTCCGAGCCAATCTTTTCTTCTATTTTTTTTTTAACTGATTTCACTCTGCATTGCGGGAAACCTTCTTTTCATTTCTTTTGTTGCAGTCGAAGAATGCAGACGCTGTTCTTGTAACTGCACTATTTTAAGTCTTTTAATAGCTGTGGTGACCATCTTCGCTGCAATCATCATTCTCCTTATTGTCTACATTATTTGGCTGCACAAGAAAGGTAAACAATATTGTTTATTAACCCATGCATGCCTCCTACCTAATACTGTTCTAAGTTACTTTGAGCGTCATTTTACATTTAAATTTAATAGGATCTGCTTTACTATAGTCATGGTATTCTCATGTCATCATGGCAACTCCGCTCCAGTAGATAGGGTTCTAACTTGATCAACAAAACTTGCTTTGAACTTTAAACTCGAGTGAAACTACCAGGCCTCCATATGAGAAATATTTTACAAATTTTATACTGAAAAATTTCATCAAAACACGGCTACCAAATGTATTAGTTATTTTACCAAAGGAAATTGAGACGAGGAAACACTATGTTGCAGTTATACTTAAAGGACTGTTAAACGTTTATTTATTTAGCCTCTATTAATTTCTAAACTTTGACTTGTTTTCTAGGAACAACAGGAAGAGGAGGGTATGCTCATGTATATTAATACACCACTAATGCTTGTTGTTCCCCTTTGTTTTATCATATATCGGTATCCCTAGTATTACACCTCTCGTATACTACTACTTTTGAAATTGTAACGCAATCCATGTGCCCTACGGAGACTACCATTGAAGCGACTCACGTTTTGAAAACTGGGGATGTGATTTGGGAAATGTCATCAGATATCCCCCCGTTTTCTTTTTCTTTTTCAGATATTGCGTCACGTGACGCATTTGAACTAATCATAAGCAAGTAGAAACATTTTATGTCAAACTTTGTTAATGTTTGCTTTTACCTTGTTTTTTCTTTTCATATAACTTTAATAACAGGAAATTAACAGATGTAAAGTATTGTTTGTTTATAACCTTTTGTGATTATTCTTTTAGATGGTATGCACAGTCAGCCGGTAAAACAGGAAACAGCAATGTAAATAAAGTAATTCAATTTTATCGATAGAATCAATCACTGCACTCCATGCAGTTATTTTTATCCACTCACTCAGTTGTCATGAAAAGGTGCAATATCAAATCATAGGCATTATTCAAGTTGTCTTTAAAAACTAAGCCAACAAAAGAAAGCTAAGTGTTACTGAAACCACTTTCCTTCATTAGACTGCAGTTGAAATGGAGGTTCGTCAGCCAGATCGAATCCCATCAAGACAACAAATGTCTGAAGTTTCTTCTCGTAGCCAGTACATGGCACTGGATGATGCGCGCCGTTCAAATGACTTGCCAGAAGTCACAAAAACAACTGAAACTTCACATGCTAGCCAATACGCACCTCTGCATCCATCAACACTGTCTAGTGAGATTCCTCGAGAAAATGTGACTATTGAAAAGATAATTGGCAAAGGTGCTTTTGGTCAGATTGCCAAAGGAACAGTCATTGGGCTTCGTGGAAGACCCCAGATGACACTGGTGGCTGTGAAAATGTTAAAAGGTACTAACTTCCCTTTGCAATAACTCTATTTTTCTACGTTTTACCAGTTTGGTAGAACGAGAAATACTTTGAAAAAAATTTGGTCGCAGCTGAATTGTTCAGAATTGTTCCGATTTCTTAAAAAACTTCTAAAACTCTTTCACCTATTATTCAATATAACGGAAAAAACATGCCTGAAAAGAACTAAAATAAATTTTCAACTTTGTTGCTGCATCTTTCAGCTAACGCTCCTGAGACGGACAGGAAGGATTTGTTATCAGAACTTGAAGTAATGAAGACGCTGAAACCCCATCCGCACGTTATCAAACTATTGGGATGTGTCACTGAATCTGGTAAAGTATTTTCAAAGTAAATTAGCATGCAATTTATTATTATTATTATTATTATTATTATTATTATTATTATCAATTCACTTGCATAGGTATCTACCGAATTGTCTGTTACTGTCCAAAGATATACTGTGGTCGACTCATGTACTCTTGTAACCTGACTCTATTCCACACTTCATCAAACTTTTGGGATGCGTCACTGAATTTGGTTAATTATTTTAAAAGTAAAATGTAAAATAATCACGAACTTTGTCATCGGTTCACTTGTAATGCCTAGCTACGAATGTATTACAGAACCATCTGTTACTTTCAAAACGTCAACTGTCGCTTTCTCAGATGTTTTTCTTTATTCCTTAATAGATGAATACTTTAACAGTTAAATTCGCTCTGACGAAGGGATTTCGCTGGAAATGTCAGTATTCTAATCTCCTTCGTCATCATCAGTTCTGTTTCCCCTTGTGGGGAATAGGGCGGGACTTTTAATCTTTTTGCGGTGGCCTATTGAACTTATGAACTCATTTGATAGAACCAAATTTTCAAATATCAGTTAAATTACTTGCTCGTTTATTGGTCATTATAGGTACCGAAATAACGAATCCTTTCATTATATGTTTGATATTTCGTCTTTTTGCATTAAAATAAGCCTGGCTTTCCAACGACTAGCATATACGTCATTTTTTACTTAGAGCCTTTGCTGGTGTTGATTGAATATGTCCCGTATGGTGATCTCCTGGGTTACTTGAGGAAGAGCCGTGGATTGAATGACACTTATTACAAAGACCCGGATATTAAACCACAAACCAGTCTGACGTCACAGCAACTGATGAAGTTCGCTTGGCAAATTGCTGATGGAATGAGTTACCTTTCATCACGATCAGTAAGTTAAAGTATTCCACAATTAATTAGTTAATTGGTTTTTAGTTCACCTCTGATAAACAATGGTTTGACGTCATAGCATGGTTACAAGCGAAGCAAGTAATTCCACAACTATTTTGACCATGCTATGGCTTCAAACCGTTATTACCGGAGGACATAATTACAATGGCAAACTAAAATCTAGTTGGTGTTTTTTATCATGGCAAAACCATTTTACTTGGAACCATCATGCTCAAAATTCTGGGAAATGAACTTGAAAAAGGCATCGAACGCTTTGAAGATCATTGAACTTCGGATTTCACAGACAAGTATATGAACTCAACCAAAATGTTCGTCTATTTACCTTACGTTTCACTCAATAACGAGCGTAGTTTCCTCTGTGAGCGTTGATGAAAGTTCACTGAATGAAATTCTAACGTTTCGCGCCCTCTTTCGACTTGAATAAATTTGCCAGGTTACCGAAGTCCACGAGTCCACAAGCATCCCAATTTCTTCTCCAAACGTTTGAGTTTACACTCGCGTGGATTCTTTAGCAATGGTTAATGTAGTTTTTCATTAGAATCGGCGTAAATGCACCGAAAAAAGCACACAGAGAGTCGCTATCTTACTAACGAAACCGGCTAAAAGCCAGCTAGTGGCGTGTTTAATAACGTTATTTCATTGTTTGCACTCTAACAAACAATAAGTCTCGCCCAATAAGCGCGTGGGAAATTTGTTAGATATAGATAAAAATGCAATATACCTTTTGTCTATTATTGTCAAATTTCGGTTGTGCTCATTTGTCTAGAAGAATCCTCTAAAAATAATAACAAATTAGGTGAATTACCATCACTTTGAGCTCACGCTAATTGACAAATTCTCTCTCTCATCACCCAATGAACAATTATGACCTTGGGTCCAGACAGTATTAAGTTCCAGTATTTATTGGTAAACATCGGGCTAACAATGTCCAAACTGACTGTAGGACTATCATTTATATCTAAGTAAATGTAACTTGTATACATGTAGTTTTAAACCTTATGTCAAACACTGTTTGTAATGCTTTCTCGTGTAGATCATTCACCGAGACCTTGCTGCTCGTAATGTGTTGGTTGGAGAAAAAGAAACGTGTAAAGTGACGGACTTTGGGATGGCCAGAGATGTTCAACAGGAAAACATTTATGAGAGGAAAACAAAGGTATTTAAAGTATTTTTTTTATGAATGAAGAGCGGTGTCATTCATTTACACTTTCTGTTTATAGTAGCGCTGTTAGATCGGCTTTGCAGACATGCCTTGTTAGGTTTAGAACAACAATGATGAAATACGATATAATAATAGCGATTTTTTTACCCTCATTACATCATATTGCACGTTTGTGTAACTGTGTGTTTATCACAAAAGTAATATTTTGTTCACCATAAAATGTTGTGAACTTTGCTTTGAATCTCTTCAAGAACAAGAAGCTGTAAACAGCTTGAACTCGTGGCCATGGCGCCTTTAACTCACTGCAGCATTGATTCCAAAGTGATTTGAGTGCTTTTACAGAGAAACATAAGCTTAAAATTATAACTAATCAAAGGCTCCTAAGAGCCAACCCGAGAAGAAGAAATGCTAACGCGTAACGCGTAACGCAATATTGCCGTAAGCTTACGTTTTCACACTGACACAGTTCGATATATATATATATATATATATATATATATATATTTTAAATTAAACGTAAGGATTTTTGACGAACGAAAAAAAAAGTACATCACTTTCATAATGTCCAGTTCGAAAAAAGAAAAAAAGAGGACTTTATGGAGATTCGAACTCGGGCCGTCCGGAACTAAGCCACAAACTCAATCACTGCGCTGTCCAAGAGCACATACTACCTATAAACTAAATTTTATTATTTTAAGCTAGATACGCATCAGAACGCGTGTTTAGGTTGCAAAATCCTTTTAGATCGATTTTAATGTTGCACTAAAAACCCAAATGCGAAACATCTTATTGTTGTCTATATTCGTTTACATCAAATTAATTATTGTTATCGCTGGATTGACGTTGAATTCCTGTTACGAAACGTGTTCGTAACAAAGAATTTGCTCACTAAGTTTACAGCTGATGGAAGGAGCGAGTGAGTGAGTGGGTGAGTGAGTGAGAGAGTGAATTTTATTTAAACACCCTTGCCGATAACCTGTTCATCATGCTTTCACGTATACACGGGTTTAAAAGTAAGACTACACTGCATTCACTAGATTCAGTAGCTGACACTTAAGCTCGACCCGGAGCTCGATCGCTAAGCAAATGGCAAGTTTAATATATAAAACACAGAACTTGCCAGAGCAAAAATTCCACAGGAATAAGCGGCGAACACAATATCAAACGATCCTATCCATCCATGAACGCCTTGAATTGTCTTGAAATGTGCAGTTGTACGCAGTAGTGAGAGTAGTTCTTTATCTTGCTTCTTCAGTACACACACGGAGAGATTTTACGATATGTATTTCATGGCCGAAAGCTATTTTGTCGTCGATATAGACTTAAATATGCGAGCATAAATTTGCATGCGCTAATGTCATACGAAAAAAAAAAACAAGAAAAGTCAACGCCGGATTTACAACTCGTGTGCTTCGCCACGAGTAATTATATTAATGGTTTGAGAAGCTAAATGAAACACTCGAAAGAATGTTTTATCAGGTTTCCAACACCTCGAAACCGATTTAAGAAAACGCGTGTGTGCCTCGTTTTTTTTCAACCCACTTCTCGGTATTTGGAAATCCGGATGAAACACTCGTCCTCGTGTTTTTTTTGATAATTAAGTAATGCTCCATATAAGAACTACAGTAAACTTCATTGTTATGCGGCATTGGCTCTTTCTCACATAGAATGTCTTTGATTTCAAGAATAGGGGAGGAGCTAATGGTTTATAATTATATTTCAGTATAAAAATAAAGAATATCCATTTGAGTCAGATAAATTTTAGGAAATGTTCGTGCTTAACCAATCAGAATAGCAGAAGACAATAGCTAATAATTTTGCTGCTTTGATGAAGTTCCCCAAATACAATTTCTTTAAAAATTTGCATGTTTTGCAATTGGGTCTTAAATTACATGAAACCTTTAAAAAATCAAACAGAATGCCCCCCGAAAGCTAACTTTTTAGAAGTCTTTGAGTCTAGGCCAATGAGATCACTAGTTGTAACAATGAAAAAAGTTCACATTCCATCGTGCATTTTCGTTAGCACTTTCCTTCTTATGCGGATCATTACTTAATATCACATAACCAAACTTCCTAAAGGTGGATGAACACAGTTTCACTGTACCTATGCGTCATTCATTGTCATTTTAAAAGTACTAACGTCTGGGCGCCCAAAATTGGTGAGGCATACGATTAAGCAACAAGCTATATATTTTGATATTTTTGTTGAGCTTTTAGGGTGTTGCCATGGCAACACGGTGAATTGTAAATCAGCCTGCAATATTTGGTTTCGTTTATTTTCAGAAAATCTAGTTAGATTTTGTCCATCATTTGTCTCCAGTAAACTCGTAAAAATATTCGCGTGTTAACATTGGTCTCATGTAATTTTAACAGAGGGATCTTCCGTAATTTGTGGTTTAATATGTTTGCGTTTTGTAAAAATCTCCTCTGTTAGATTTCAAATTTCTGATGACAGGTGAGTTCGGTATATTCCGAACTATTATTATGCCTAATTTTTGTGAAATTCTAACGAGTGGTTCCGTAGAAATCAACACATTTCCGAGGAAAGTCGCTAAAATATTCAGTCACAATTTTTTGGTCAACTGCGCATGCGTTGCATTTGACTGGGTTCTCGATCCAAAGACAAAAACGACCAAAAAGGCAGTGCTTTTCTTCAATGGTTCTATAAATTATCTATTGATTCAACAAACATTTTTTTCGAACAACAATTGCTTGATTTTAAGACGAAAAACAACACTTTAGCGATCCACGCTGAGCAAAATTATTGAGTTCGAGAATACTTGATAATCTCTTCTCTTCTTTTCTCTCTCTTCTTTTTTTCTAATCTTCTCGTCTCAGCCGTTGTGATATGCAACTTTTGCGTTCAAAGATAGAGTTCTATTTTTGTTGATTACAGGGTCGTTTGCCAGTGAAGTGGACCGCGTATGAAGCGTTGATGTATGGAACATACACAACCAAGAGTGACGTGTGAGTGAACAATCACATATACTTGCAAAAACACGCGAATGTGATTAACTTATACATTATCAAAAGAGGAGAGACAATGGTCTATTATTTAACCAGTGGGACTTAGGAGAAACCTGAAATGGGAAAGCTCATAATTGCACGAAAGGGGAATTTACAAGGTCAAGTCATTGTATGCAACTGTCGAGTTAAGCGTTGTTAATAGAGATAAACGTCTAGCCCCCATCAATAATATTGGTCAAGATATAATTGCTTTATGAGATGTAACTTATCAAATGTAAAAAAAGTCATGAAAGTATATCAAAAATTAAAGCATAACTTTGTGTCCATCATAACTCCATCATATCGTAATTTCAAATGAACATTCCTTGCCTCACAGGTGGAGCTATGGAATCCTGCTTTACGAAATTTTTACAGTAGGTAAGGGAATACTTGCCGTGGTGTTGTTTTTGTTTATGTAAAACAGTACACCTCGGCCGCAAAGTGCCCCTCTCCACTCAGGTGCATAAGGGTAATTCCGCATTTTTTATCCGTTAGGCAATCAGATGGAAAAATCTTTGGGACTTTTACCGTCAGTAACATTGTCAGTATTCAAGCGTGGCTTATCTAAAATCTACTTCTTAACTTGAGATTATTAGTAATTTGTTTTCTGGTATTTATTCATGTTTTTCCATTTTTTTCTTCATCTTTTTATCTATTTTTATTTTCTTTAATATACTTTATAAAAAACACTGAGTTACCTTTTTTACAGAAAACATCTTACAGACAAAAACTATTTACAATACTTTACACAAAGGTACAAGAAGACAGCAATGAAAAGTAAAAACAAAAATAAAAGAAACATTGTGCGTTTAATTTAATTTAATTTTCGCATTTTTGTTGCATTTTTTGTTTCTATTGTAAAAGTAGCGTTGCTTCCATTTCCAAATGTTTTGGGCTTTTTAGTAACTAATAGTAGGCTTGTACAACTAGTTTTCGCGTTTGTTGTTTGTTTGTTTGTTTTGTTATGTTTTTTGTTTTGTCTTTTTTCTTCTTATCGAGGACCCATATGTGAACCACTCTGACTAGTTTATTTGTGATATCCTCAATAACATCTTTTGACGTAATTATTATTATTATTATTATTATTATTATTATTATTACATTTCTCGTATATATTATAGTTTTTTTTTCTCTTTCGGAATGTTGAAAGTACGTCATTATGAACTTCTTGCTTAAGCTTTAATCATTAATTGCCTATTGTTCTGATTTGTTATTCAAATATGTGCCCTATTTCAGGTGGTTCGCCATATCCACGAATGGATGGCAGAAAAATTGCAAGTTTGCTTCAGCAAGGATACAGGATGCCTAAACCACAACATGTTGATGATGAATTGTAAATAATGTTTTGTGTCGGTTTTTAGTTGCTAATTACACAGTTCCTGTATTTTTTTCAAGTTTATGTTTTAATGTTTTACTTTAATGTTTAACTTCTGCGTGATTTTCTGATGACGTCATGCAAAAATTGCAAACTTCGAAAAGTATTATTGTGGTATTACTTATCATAGATCCGTCAAAGAAATATGACAAAACAATTTGCAAAAAAAATGTACAAACAATAGTAACAAATTCCTTTTCTTTTTGGCAGGTATAAAATAATGACGACGTGCTGGGAGGAAGACCCCGATGTAAGGCCTGTATTTGCGGAACTGAGGAACAAACTGAAAAAAATGGAAAACCAGCATAAGGTACAATTCGTGGAAAAACATTCTTCAAATGGCCACGTTTTAGTTTTAGCGGTGGAGTTGTCAACATAACGTTCTGAAAAATCGGAAGATTTTACAGACATTAGTTTGCTTATAGAACAAACGCGTTCACTAGCATCTTCAGTTTCCGTCGGCTAAACTGACCCGGTGTATTGGCATTCTTTCAGTATATACAGTATGTTGACCCCCAACAAGGTTTACCCACCCACCCCCCCTCCCCCCCTCCCCCTAGCATTACGATTGCAGGGAAGCCATTGTTTTAAAATGGGTGAAGAGAGTCAATGTTTAGTACACGTTAGTTTCAACTGGTATCGTCTGAGCACAACTGGAGCTAAAGAACAGGCTTGAGAAACCGATCTTCACGTCCAAAGTTCAACGCGCTAACACCAGAGCACCGAGACGCCACATATGTCTCCAAGGCGTACCAAATTAGTTACGTTCTGCCTCGTTATGAAAACGAGGCTTGGTGCACAATCTTTCATATTAAAATTAGTTTTTTTGCATTTGCATAAAAACTTATTTTCTTTTTAAAGGCTCTGTACCAAGTCTCGTTTTGATAACAAAGTATGATGGCTATTGGTTGCGAAGGGAAACTTACTCTTACAAGCGATAACATACATAGTGTTTCTCAATCAATCAAAAGTGATGCTGTCGATCGTAACTTGTTTCACTCGTGGTTTTTCCAAACTTTTCAACGGTTACGAGGTTTTATTTTGCGTTCCGATAGTTTCTTTGCTTTGTAATTACTTTGGCTTTGTAACAGCCATTATACAATGTATGTAAGTCACCACTTTATATGTGACCATGTTTGCTATGTGTTTTTCTCTGCAGAGGTTGATCAACATGAAGATGTACGACACCCAGCTTTATGCAAACGTTGAAGACTTGGTCGTGTAGGCGAGGAAAAGTTCCTTTGGAGGGTCTCCACATCACACAAGACCGCAAATTCTTAAGAAAATAGACGCACAGATAGCCACCCTCTTTGTACCCTTTATATAGATAGGCTGAGCCTAGCAGCGTCGCTCTGTGAATAAGCTTAACTAAGGTGAAACCTAACTGAGGTGAAAGGTCGGAAGTACTAGAATTAAGATTGACGACGGCTATTTTTCAATTTTAGCAATTCTCAAAAACAGTATTACGCGACCGTCTGCACAGTACATTTAGACCGTACAAAGGTACACATAAACAACTTTTTCTCCGTCTAGAATAACTAGTACGAGTACTTTCCGAATAAAATACACTTGTTGCTTGTCAAAAATTGCACGAGAAACTGATTTGAAAATTAAAATTGCAAAAATACACAAACATATTTGCATAAGGCGATGCGAGTGAAGATAGAACTGTACTATAAAATCAAAGTATTGTTTTGTTTACATAATGAATAAACAAACACATAAAAATGGACAACACAATCTTCTTTCGAAAAAAAAAATATTCAAATCTCCATTAGTTTATGTTTAAAAGCAAAACGCGTACAATTTATAGGTCATCGAGGCCGAGCTGATTGTCTTCGATGAAGGAAATCATGAGACGACTGAATTTAAGCTCGTTTATATAAATAACCTAATTATTTAAAATTGAAACCATTTTAAATGCAAGCCAAAATTACACAATATAGAACAGTAAAGTAATGATATTAAGCTTAACTAAGGTGAAAAGTCGGAAGCAAAAGAGTTTAGCTGTAAACAAATGCTTCGACAATCTACTGGCTTCAATTTAAGACGAAATCAGGTTTAAAAATAAGCACTAAGCTCTATATTCCTCCAAAATCGCTTGCTTGCAGAGTTACGCAGCGTCAAATGCGGTCTTGACCACTGTTTGAGAAATGTGAAACCTGTCTTGAATAGCAAACCGCGGATAAATGCCAGGAAAAACAACTTTGGATATGGTTTTCTCGGTTAACCACTGACTCAACAAGGGTGTTGAGCGTACAGCTGACGTGACATTCGGCTGTGTAGCCGCGCGAAAAACGCTCGTTCGTTCGGACAGAAATGACAGACGCCGCCCGCGAAACATTCCGCTGGTCGTGACCATGAAAAATGACTGGCATGGGTTCTATGAGTATGGGCTCCGCGCGGGCCTTCGGCCCGCAGAGCTCCGCTATAAATTTATTGCTTTAGTTATTGGCTTATTTTAACCCTTATCCAGTCTTGTAACTAAAAAAAACCTTATAGGGAGTTGCAATAAAGTTTGTAATATGTATGTATGTATGTATGTAATTGCAGATTTTTTTTTATGTTTGCCGCCTTGGGCTAGTGTAAGTAGTTAGTAGTTGATAGTTATAGTGCAAGCTTAAGCTTTGTTCTATTTTTTTTTTACTTTAAATAAAGATTCTGTGAACAATGTCTTAACAACGGTTTTGAAACTTTTTATGTGGATAATGTAGAATATCAAAAGTATTCGCACCCCCTCAATAAATTTGACCTCGATTCAGTGTTGCTAATACTATCGGCCTGTTGAATTTTCAGCTGAGGCAGCCGAACGATCGAGATTTGGTAGCCGATAGAAATATCCCCTGAAACGCAATTAAATCATTAAAATGAAACATAAACATGACTTTCTCCAGAAAGCCTTTTCAGTGGTAAGCTTGGCTAGTTGGGTGTTTCTGTTAAATTTAATAGAAACAGAAAAACGCGTATTATAAATATCTTTCAAACCCCTCATTTATTACAGTTAAGCTATTCCCATTTTCGAATAAGAAAAAAAAAAGAGAATACAATTAAGAGTGAAAATTAACGTCAAGCAAAAATGCATTTGAATGAAAAGCTTGATCTCTTAATTGCTGACGAGTTAGTCAGAGCTATTTGCATATCTCTTATTTTCAACGTTGCTCCGGCCATCCCCAACTTCTTACAAAAGCGTGTGGCATAACTAGTGTTCTGAATTTATAGATAAGTATCATTGGCAATGGATGGCAAGAATGGAAATTTGTTGCAACTTCACTAAAATATTCTCTCTTCAATCACTCTCTTGATGTACCTTCCTCACAGTGTTCTATAACCAATAATCGTACTTATTACTTATTACATTGGTGTCACTAGCTCGATTTTGATTGGCTATAAGCACGCAGCTAATTATTGCTTGCTGTTTCTGTTACGTCATACCTACATAAAATGAATTTTATATTAGTAGAAGTGACGTCATACCTACAGACAATAGTTTGTCTGCTGTGCAGTTATCACTTTTTTGTGCGCGCTCTTGTCTTTACAAGTGCAGCTCAGGAATACGCATAATAAAACAATTATTGGATTCGGTTTTCGCATGATAGCGATAATTATCAAAGCTTCAGTTTGTGTTATAATACAAACTTTGGCCTTGATAATTATCGCTATCATGCTCAACCTCATCCAATAATTGTTAATTGTCGTCGAAAGTGGTCTGGAGGTGGTATGGGAAGACTTATCTAGGCAGATCACAGCGATGGTCGAGTTTGAATGGGAGGTCACGGATCCACAAATTAAAATATAGCTCGTCGTGGTTCAACAGACAGCGTTAAAACCAATCGCGGGTGTGCTACACCGTCCACTGGACCCCAAACAGCTATAAGTCCCGCAGTTACTCACTGTAATTATAGCATCGGAGATAAACTGATAGAACTTGGCGCAACTAGGTGAATTCTTAATGATAACAGGAGGAGTATAACTGGAGTTTTAAATCTTCCCTTTGAAATTCCCTTTGAATGGCTTGAAGAAATGTTCGATGCGAACACCGTCCCTTATCATTTCCAGGAGGTCAACTTCAACACACGACGAGTTTCCAAGAAGGTACTGCCAGGTGTGCAGCTAGTTGTGGATATTGCCAGCTCTGAAGTGACTTGGGTCGTAAAAGTGCAAATTGTATTGAGCGAGATTCGCTTAATCCGGGACCGGATATCAGGTTAAAAGAAAAGAAATCAAACATATCCGTTTTAAATACAATAGTTGCGTGCGAACTATGCGTCCTTGGAGATATCGAGCGATATGTGATCAAAGGAATTATGTAAGAGGGGATGTTTCCTGATTTCACAGCCATTGCGGGCAGACGTTTTTACTTGCTCTTGCTCTTTTCATAAACAGTGCACAGAAAATTGCAATTTCAATATGGATTTCCCATAGGCATACGTATCATCGCTTTGCTGGCATTCGCAGCTTTTGACTTTTTATACCTCTCCTTGATTTGTGCAATTGACTTGACGCCAATCAGCCACTATAGAACTTTGCTCCATATTGCTTACTGGTAACAGTTTTAAATAAATAGTTGTTATTTTCAACCTTTAAACCCCAGAGGTTAAGGTGGTTCTGCCTCGGTTTGGAGAATAAGTTTCCATTTTTTTTTCTCCGAGTTAGGAGATTTTTACTGGTCTCGATGGCTAGTCGGCTTGCTCTAATTGTCTCTAGTAGTGTTTACATGGGAATTTTCTATTCGGCTGAGCACAGCGATACAGAATAGAAATTAAGTTTGTGCTGACGGCGACTTTTTCCTAGTTTCACTAAAGTTTTTTTGTCACGTTTTTTTCTAGTCAATTCTAAATAAATTGAGGGCTTATCATCGTTTTCAAAAACGCTTTCAAATTCTAGGTTTTGGAAATGCTGTAAGATGTGTTTCCAATGTACGATGTATTTCTCATTTATGAATAAGGTGAATACTATAGCACTAATAACGACACCAAAACGTCGTTCAACTAGCTATCACTAATTTTTACTTGGCTGTTATTTTTTTAGTGTAACTCGTCATTGGAATCGTTTCATATTGTTGTATTTTTTTGCCAGCATACATGCAACCAGGCAAACTGAACTATATCAATATTAGAGTTTCAAACGATTGAAGGCATTTAGCAAAAGCATAAAAAATGGTTTCATTATATTTTATTGGCTTTACAATGATATTGGTACGTCATTTTACAATTTATAGGGTAATTTCAGGAGTCAGCGCCATTTTGAAGCTTAACCATTTACTAAGCTTTCAATAGCTAACAATATTTTTTAAAGTTAAAGTATAGGGAAAACATGAAGTATGTTGTGGTTCAATTTTGCCCTTGGTGCAAATTTTCTCTTCTTTTTGTTTTTGGGTATGGAAATGTATGATAATGTATGATGATGAGTTTTCAACAAATACGTTGCGTTATTTTGTTTTAATTTCGGGAATAGTTGCCATTTTTGATTTCATTTTACACAAACTAAACGAAATCAATAAAATAAACGCATAAGACAACGAAGAGGTTACAATTAGCCGGGTACGGGGACATTTTTGCATTTATCTATGATGGTTAAGACATCACATATATGTTGTAGGTTAAATTATTTCACGTTAAAATTATTTCAAACTAGGTTAACCCTAGGACGTACACGCAAACTACTATACCCCCACCGTGGTACATGGGGGGGGGGGGGGTGGGGTGGGTTGATGGACCCCCCTTAGGTTTTTGCGATGTTGCAATATTTCAGTAATATTTTCCATCTAATTGATAGCCTGCGATGTGCTCTACAAGATAAGGTAAATATTATGGGTTGGGGCGCTGCTGGTGGTCCGTGATGTTATCCAAAATGGCCGCCAAGATGGCCGCCATCTTGGATTTTACTAAAAATTCAAATTTATCGGAAAAATTTGGAAATTGCAAATATTGTTCGCTAGAGTTACAAAATAACATACAGTTAAACATTTTGATGCTTTCGGTAGCATTTTATTTGTTTTTTTTTTCGCTGAAAAAAGGTGAAAAACACGCATTTTTCTTCAAAAATGGGTTGACCACACGTTACTTATGACGTCATATCTCGTCACCATAGCAACCAGTTGTCGCTAAACTTTACCAAAATGTGTCTCAAGGATAAATGAACAGCTAATGAAAACGGCATGTGCTAACTTTAAATGGTCTTGAAAATATCGGAGAAAAACCTTAAAGGGGGGCCCCTTGTACGTACGAGGGTTAAAGGGGCTAGCCCTTTAAACTGTGGAGTACCGCAAGGGTCAATAATCGGTCCGCTACTATTTTTGATTTACATATTAAATGATTTACCAAATTGCCTAAATCGAGACTCCCCAAGAATGTATGCTGATGACACGAATGTCACTTTTGCCGCATCTAGCCTTGTTGATCTCAAAAATCAAATTAACAGTGAACTGAAGTATAGAGTGGTTTTACTTCATCTGTGAAACACTAACAATTAGTGTGTGATAGTCCAAATTAAACAAAGGGAAACAATGGAATTATAGTCTAATAGTGCGTACTATTCTACTAACTATTTCACAGATGAAGTAAAATCACTCTAACCTAAAAAAAAGAGTAAATTGGTTTTACTCTTGTTCAAAGTGCTTACGCAAAATGCTACACACTCAATTTTAAAGAAAGTGGTTCTTAAAAAAATTGGATTTATTAAAACAAAAAATGTAGCTCGTGTTATATATACAAAGATGATAACTGTGTATAAAACAACTACTTCCATCTTACAAGAAATGGTCTGGAATTTTAATTAAGCAAACTTGTTCATTGTTGACATTAGGTACATGTATATGAACACATCTTCCGGTTCAATTGCACATGGCTAATTGTGAATTGATAAAAATGCAATAAATCTGTAGCGTGGTTTTGGTAAGAATTATTAGATTAAAGTTCAACCAAAACATAAACAGTAAAAAAAAATTGAAAACAGTTAAGCTCATTTGTTTACAATTCTTTGTATTTCTAGAATAAAACTAGTTACGGGTCTAATACAAATACTTATTGGTGCACTTAAACGAGTCAGACCATTTATATCCATGCCACACTGCAATCAAAATTTACACAGGCCTGATCCAACCACACTTTGATTACTGCAGTGTTGTTTGGGATGACTTGTCACAACGGCTGAGTGAGAAACTTCAAAAACTACAAAACAGGGCTGCAAGAGTTATTACTAAATCAAACTATGATACGAACTCTAGGTTTCTTCTTAACTCACTTGGGTGGGATAACTTGTGTGTTAGAAGGGCCAAGCAAAAAGCTAATATAATGTACAAAAGTGTTAATAAGCTTGTCCCAGTTTATCTCTGTGATATGTTTACACCAAGAGTTACGTCTTATGACCTTCGTGACGCTAAACAAAGACTGGCATTACCTAAGCCGAGTACTGACTACCTTAAGCGAAGCTTTAGCTATAGTGGAGCTTTCCTGTGGAATAACCTTCCAGAGGAACTAAGAACAACTCAATCACTGAGCCTTTTTAAAAGAGGGATCAGTGAATGGTGTTCCCTATCGGACTCTCACAGGGCAAATATGTAAAACAGTGAATTGCTTTTTTATATTGTAAATACTGATATTTTTAACCGTGTATAAATAAAGATTTTGATTGATTGATTGATTGATATCGTGAGGTGTCACGCAAGCTACAATCTTGAAAAACGTCCGGTGGCTGGTTTTCAAGTTTACGCGATCATCGTCAAATCCATTCAATCCTGCAATGCTGTGTTCTGTGATTTTTTGCATATGTAAATAATCTATTTGTCCTGATTTTGGCCCGGTTATTTTTGCGATTCTGAAATCATACGGCTAAATATTTCAATATGTACGAGCAGCGATAGAAATCAGTTGACCATGGAATGTCATGGACGAAGGTTCTTCTTCTCTGTTGGCTAAATATAGTACATTTCAGCATATTAACATGGTACCAGAGTCTTCGCTTTGTACTTGTTTACCGCCACAGACAAACCCAACATTTTTCTGATTTTGTTTCGCTTGAGAAAAGAGCGATGAAATTGTTGAGCAATAGCTCTTGTGTACATGACCACTGGTTCCGTTTCGAGACCTGTTTCGTATCAGCGCACAAAAGAATTTTGACAGATAAAAGTGTAAATTAAAGTTACTAAAATTAGGCGAAACCTCGCGACATAGCTCCTTTAAGTTTATAACTAAATGTCTTTATATAGCTCATAAGATAAATAGTATACATACGATAAATTACAAAGCTACAAAAGTTATTAAAATATATCAATGTAGAAAAATGTACTTAAAAACGTAATTACGCGCTATAACCAACCATGTACCTCTGCAAAAAGCTCAAATGCGATAAAACGGCCATTACAAGTTGACTATACCTACTATGAGGTATACTATATACAGCTATTTCAATTAACGTTGTCGGATGAAAGCTCAAAGCCTACAAGCCAAGACCGCAAGGTAGTGTGGATAGTTGTTAATAGCAGTTGTGGTAAATTTATGCATATAAATTCCATACTACCTTGCGGTCTTGGCTTTGAGCTTTTTTCATCCGACAACGTTAATTGAAATAGCTGTATATGATAACATCCTATGGTGTCATGACTATAGACCATATTTATAAATGGCGGCCGATTTATTATTCTTTTTATATTCATGCTAATTGCCTACCAAGCTTCGTTATAACAGCTAGGAAATTCGCCCAATCTAATTCAATAGCGCGAGCGTGCATCTCTATAACTCAACATACGCACGCCCGTGCGTATAAACAAATTTTTATCATAGAAATGACGTGTGTAAATGTCGCTGAGCATGAAAAGTTTTCAACGCGTTTTAAATGGAGAACAACATCGTAAATATCCGGGTGAAAGCAAGTCTTCACAAATCAAGCCTAAAAAAATGTTAATCTATTGACATGGACTGTATGAAAATGCCAAAAACCTTAGCTTATTTATGCTAGTTTTTTTTTATCTTGGCGGCGCGAATTCATGTTTACAAGTTTACTCGTGACCACGCTACGCCAAAACTTCACAAACCGAGGTTTTCTATGGAAATCATACCTATTATAAAACAACAGACAGCATAAAATACAGCAGTAAAATTGCAAAGAATGTTGTGTCTATAAAGACTTCAATTCAGAATTAAAAAACAAACTGAACAAGCATGCAACCGAACAAAGCGAAAAGCTATCAGATTTGAATAAACTACAATCAGTCTTACAAAAATTAATACATTTGAACACAAATTAACGCTAAAAAGACCGTTACCTGCTCTCGATGTAGCTTTTATTTCCCTTCCTTTAGCGCGTAGCTTTCCAGAAAATTATTTTTACAAGTTTAAGCGAGTTGAATTGTTCTTGTTGTTGTTTTGACACGGACCATTCGCTAAAGAACCCGCATCTTTAGTCCACACATTTTATTCGAGGACTCTTTTGTAAATCACTTATTAGTGAAATTGATATCCTCAATAAATATTATTATTATTATTATTATTATTATTATTATTATCATTATTACATTTCAAGTCCAAAGTCAATCCATACTGAAAGCATACGTTGTTCTCTCTTCAATTAACAACGGCTTTTGGACTGTACTGCAGCGAGTCTCCGTGTCATTTCATGAACTATTGCTCCATTGAGCAGACTGAGTTCGACAAAACTTGCACACAACAACCTGTGATGCGAAAAAATACAAACTTGCTCGTTTTAGTTCCTACAGCCGCGTAATGAGGTTTTTCGGTTCCAATCTGCTTCAACAATGTTTAGGAACATTTTCAAGGAAGCATAAAGCATATACCATATGTCAAAGCCAAATATTAGAAGACATTTTCAGAAAGTTGTGCTTGTTCGTTTTTTCCAGATCAAGTGCGGGTTTGAACAGCTTTGCCAAGGTGAATTGCGATACGCGGCAATAATTTTCGCGCCTTTTTTCGTTCAGTCATGCGATCGATTTTTTTTTCTTTCCCTTTCGCTATGTTATAAAAGAATTGGTTCATGCTTTTAGCTGTGCATCTATCGAGTTATGGATGCACTTGGGAAGTTTGGAGAGCACTCGAGAAGCTAGAGTTGCTCTCGGCTGCTTCTCTCGTGCTCTCCAAACTTCCCGCGTGCATCCATACCTCGATAGACGCACGCTAAGCATGAACCAATTATTAATTAGCATGTGCAAAATTCAAAATAATTTTTGCTCTAAAATGAGGCTAGGTAGGCTGATTAGCATGGATATCAAAGAATAATAAATTGACCGTCATTTATGAATAAGGTCTATTGTAATTTCAAATTATGTGGTTAAGGAAACAGTTCATTAAACCGGTGGTATTGATGTTGGGCTTGAGGCATTATGGCTTTTTTCCCAAAATGGATCTAATGTCTTTGATTTCGCGTGTGCTTACTGAGGATTGTGCAATATACCCAAACTGAGTCGACATCGTCTAGGGTAGTAGACGAATCGACTCATGAGGAAGATTCATGTTATTTTGTTGGCTTACGCAAGCACATGCACTTCGGTGAGTTGGATCGACTTTTAAAATCGCTCCTTAAAATCGCGAACTGATTTCCGGTAAGCTGAATCGTCAACAACCTTAAACGAATCGACTCAGGTTGGGTGTGATGAACGTGCCTGTGGTAATTAGGATACAAAAAGGTTGGTTACTATGTGCGTCTATATTCGTAAGAATTTGCGGTGCTGCGCGATGTGGAGACCCTCCGCATGACCTTTTCCTCGCCTACATGACCAAGTCTTCAACGTTTGCATAAAGTTGGGTGTCATACATCTTCATGTTGATCAACCGCTGCAGAAAAATAAAACACATAACAAACCATGATGCTCACATATCTAGTGGTGCCAGGCATATAATGGCTGTTACAAAACCAAAGAAATCACAAGCAAAGAACGCATGCGGATGCAAAATAAAACCTTGTAACCCGTGCCAAGTATGGTGAAGCACAGTGAGACAAGTCATGATCGTCGGTATCTGTTCTGATTGATTGAAAAAGAACATATTGTAATCGCTCGCTAGAGCACATTTCCCTTTGCAACCAATAGACCATCGCAGAGTTGCTATATGCTTTGCTATCAAAACGAGGCTTGGTGCAGAGCTTTTGATATGAAAAGAAGTTTTCATTCAAATACAATAAAACTCATTTTCATATGAAAGATTGTACACAAAGCATTGTGTTGGATAACGAAGCAGAAAGTAAATCCGAAATGGCCTATTATACTTTAGACTCCACCGCCAACACTAAAACGTAGCCATTTTAGTTTTTGTTGCATTCTCTGTCCTGTAATGTTAATAGATTTTGACAGGTCTTTTATTAAAAGTGCCACAAAGTTTTTTTTTTTGAGCTGTCAATAACTCTAAAAGGTATAGAGGAAGTATACAGGCACCGTCAACAAAGATTGTTTTTCCACGAATCGTACCTTATGCCGATTTTCCATTTTTTTCAGTTTGTTCCTCAGTTCCCCAAACGTAGGTCTTATATCGGGGTTTTCCTCCCAGCACGTGGTCATTATTTCATACCTGCCAAAAGGAAAATGTCTTTGTTAGAAATCACGTCATTAAAATTAAAACATAAAGCTGGAAAAAAATTAATAAAACCAGCACAAAACATTATTTACAATTCATCATCAACATGTTGTGGTTTAGGCATCCTGTATCCTTGTTGAAGCAAACTTGCAATTTTTCTGCCATCCATTCGTGGATATGGTGACCCACCTGAAACAGAGCACATACAACAGGTAATTTTTTTATTAAAGCTTTAAAGGGTTGTAGCAATTTGTCGTGCAACTCGTCTCGCAAAAAAAAAATTGTTGCAAGTTGCGTGTACAATGTTACACGTTACAATTGCCATGCAATTTGTCTTACGTTATTTGAAAAATGGCGCATCTATTCCCTATAGAAGTTTTGAACGGCAGCCATGTTGCATGGCAGGAACAATAGATTCTTTTCCCTATGGGAAAGAATGTTCTATCTAATGCAAAACATTTTCATTGTTCCTGCCATGCAAAATCTCTATTGGGTGACTTAAAGAATATGTCCAAACAGGTACTTTTTGTTGTTTAACTTGAAGAATTGGTTGCAGAAAGTAGAAAACGATTGAACTTTAAAAAAAGAACAAAAATTCACTTGCAAGAGGGGGTGTTACATGTAAAAATCGTGCCGTGCAACTTGCAACATTAACAATATGAAAATAACAGCAAATTTATAAAAAGATGAGCATTAAATGGAAAAATATATTAAGAAAACAAATTACTAATAATCTCACGTTAAGAGGTAGCTGGCTTTAGATAAGCCACGCTTGAATAATGAAAATGTTACCGACGATGGAATTCCAAAAGATTTTCCATCTGTTAACCAACGGATTTACACAAATACACTTAAATGCAGAGGGGTACTTAGCCGCAAGAATGAACTGATTTACATAAGACAACACCCCCCACTGCGGCAAGTATTCCCTTACCTATTGTAAAAATTTCGTAAAGCAGGACTCCATAGCTCCACCTGTGAGACAAACAAAGTTTAACTTGAAATTACAATGGCATGGAAACGCAAAATTATGTTTTAAGTGATTTTATAAGTTATATTTAAAGCGGGCTTATGTTTGGACCAATATTGTAGACTGGGTTAGACGTTAACAGCACGTTACTTTAGTATACAATGACTTGATGAATATTTGCAACTTCCCCTTTCGTGCGATGATGAACGTCCTCGTGACATGTTCTTCTTAAGTCCGACTGTTTAAATAAAATATTTTGTCTCTTCTTTTGATAATGTATAAGTTAATCACATTCGTGCGTGTTTCTGCCAGGCAGGATAATTATGTGATGGTTCACTCACACGTCGCTTTTGGTTGTGTATGTTCCATACATCAGCGATTCATATGCGGTCCACTTTACTGACAAACGGCCCTGCAATCAGGGTGATAAAACACAGTTTCACAAACGTTGAATATGATAAAATAAAGGGTAAAAAAAATCGCAATTATATATTATATTATTATGTTTCTTTATTGTTGATATTGTAAACGTAACATGATATATCTGCAAAGCCGATATGAACTTATATACCATGATACTGGAAGTTTAAATGAAGGATACCGCTTTTAAATACCTTTGTTTTTCTCTCATAAATGTTTTCCTGTTGAACATCTCTGGCCATTCCAAAGTCTGTCACTTTACACGTTTCTTTTTCTCCAACCAACACATTACGAGCAGCAAGGTCTCGGTGAATAATCTACACGAGATAGCAATACAAACAGTGTTTGACGTTAGGTTTAAAACTACATGTATGGAAGTTACATCTACTTAGAAATAAATGATAGTCCTACAATCCGTTCGGACATTGTCTGTCCGATGTTTACCGATGAATATCGGAACTCACTGTCTGGACCCAAAGTAATTGTTCCCTAGGTGAAAGAGAGAATTTGCTCATTAGCGTGGTACTGTAATTCACCTTATTTGTTATTATTTTAGAGGATTTCTCTAGGCCAATGAACACAACCGAAATTTGACAATAATATTATAGTCAAAAGTATACTACATTTTTATCCATAACTGAAAAATTCCCCCGCGCTAATTGGGCGAGAACTATTGTTTGTAAGAGTACAAATAATGATATGAAGTCATTAATCACGCCACCAGCGTCTAGCGCGCTAAGAAATATTTGCTTTAAGCCGGTTTCGTTTGTAAGATATCGTCTTTCTGAGTCTATTTTAGGTGAATTTACGCCGTTTCTAAAGAAAAAATTACGTTCACCGTTGGGAAAAAATCCACGGTCATGAAAAACTCAAACGTTTGGTACATAATTTGGGACGCTTGTGGACTCGAGGACTTCGGTAACCTGGCAAACTTTTTCAAGTCGAAAGCGGGCGCGAAACGTTAAAATTTCGTTCAGTAAACTTTCATCACCGCTCACAGAGAAAGATACGCTCATTAATATATATAGTTAGCCTTAGCCTAACAGCGGCGCCCTCTGAAAAACCTCTCAACAAGCTTAACTAAGATGAAACTTAACTTAGGTGAAAGGTCGGAAGCACAAGAATTAAGATTGACGACCGGGCTATTTTTCAATTTTAGCAATTCTGAAAAGCAATATTACCCGACCGTCTGCACAGTACATTTAGACCGTACAAAAGTTCACAAAAACAACTTTTTCTCCGTCTAGAATAACTATTACGACTATTTTCCGAATAAAATAGAGTTGTTGCTTGTCAAAAAATGCCGAGAAACTGATTTGTCAAAATACACAAACATATTTGCATAAGGCGACGCGAGTATAAAATCTAAGTCTTGTTTTGTTTGCATAAAATCGCTTTTCAATCTATGTAATGAATGAACAAACACGTAAAAATGGACAACACAATCTTCTTTCAAAAACTTTTATTGAAATCTCAATTAGTTTATGTTTAGAAGCAAAACGCGTACAATTTACAGCGCATCGAGACCGAGCCGTGACTTCGATGAAATTCAAGAAATTAAAATACAACTGAATTTAAGCTACACGTTTATAAACAATTCTCCAAAATTAACAAGAACACAAACAAAATGTCAATCACGGATTGATATCAAGATAAATTCCCATCGAAAAATGTAATTTGTTGTACCTTTAAGTCCCTCCGGCGACTACTGTACCTGGAAATTCTTTAAACCTCCGCTTTGGTGCTGAAATCCGTAAAACGAACCCATCTCTTCGCATTGCTAAAAACGTATATAGTTCCTCGAAGCAAGATTTTATCCCTGAAAGCTCTTCTTTTTCCACTAAAGCGGCTTTTGAGTATCCCTTAATTAATATCCCTGTCTTGAATAGCAAACCGCGAAAAACTGCAGGGAAATAACGACTTTAAGGCCCCGTCCACACGTATCCGGATATTTTTGAATCCGCAACTTTTTTGTTGCGGATTAGAAAATATTCGCGTCCACACGTAGCCTATTCGAATCATATTTACCCGTCCACACGTATCCGGATTCGCTCTAGCAGCCAGGGCTTCTCTTTAAATGTTGTCAAAAAAGCATACGCAAAGGCCAAGTTCAAATCAAAGTTCAACTGTAAACACGTTATTAGACTAGAAATAAGTCCATGTAGAAGTGAAGCGATAACATTTCGGTCGGCCATGTTGAATATTCGTGCGGTTAAAGACTGGATCTGATACTGTTACGTCAGCGTATTAAAAAATATCCGGATTCGACCGTCCACACGATGCCGTACTCGTAGCGTATTCAAAAATGTCCACTCTGGAGAGCGAATTCTAAAAGTTGCGGATTCGTGAGCCGAATTCCCCGGATACGTGTGGACGGAAGGCCAATCCGCATCAAAAAAGTTGCGGATTCAAAAATATCCGGATACGTGTGGACGGGGCCTAATTCTCCGCTAAACACAACAAAACAACTAAAGTGTTTACCGAGCTCACGGCTGTGTGGCCGCGCGAGAAACAAAGCCTTGCTTTCAAGATCCCGGATGTTGTTCCAACACGGCCGTCGGCCGCAGGCGGGCGGGCAAACACGCGCCCGCGAAACATTCCGCTAGCTATGACCATGAAAAATCACGGGCATAGGCTCTATGAGTATGGTGCTCCGGCGGGCCTTCGGCCCGCGGGCTCCGCAATGAAGAGCAAAGATAGGTAAATAGACGAATGATTCGAAAGTTGACTTCGTATACTTGTCTGTGAAATCCAAAGTTCAATGATCTTAAATGTGCTGGATGCATTTTTTCGATTTATTTCCTACGATTTTGAGGCCAAATTGAACATCATGGTTCCAAGTAAAATTTTTTTATCATTGAAAAAAATAAAATATTTTAGCTAGCTTTCATATTTCCTGTGATAATAACTGTTTGACGCCATAGCATGATCAAAATAGTTGCGGAATTACTTCAACTACCATAACGTCAAACCGTTGTTTATCAGAGGTGAACTAAAAATTCTTTTTGGAATGCTTTACATACTGATCGTGATGAAAGGTAACTCATTCCATCAGCAATTTGCCAAGCGAACTTCATCAGTTGCTGTGACGTCAGACTTGTTTGTGGTTTGATATCCGGGTCTTGGTAATAAGTGTCATTTAAACCACGGCTCTTTCTGAGGTATCCCAGGAGATCACCATACGGAACATACTCGATCAACACCAACAAGGGCTCTGAGTAAAAACGACGTTTCTACTAGTCATATGAAAGCCAGGCTAACATGTACATAAACTACAAAAACGCCGAATATCAAAAATATAATGAAAATATTTGTAATCTTCATCTTCGTACCTATAATGATTAACAAACAATAGATTTTATGAAATGAGTTGATAATTTGGTGAATTGGCCACTGCAAAGGGATCCAGAAACTGACGTTTCGAGCGCTACCCCTTCAACAGAAGGAACTTACCTGTTAAAGTATCCATTTATTCCGAAATTAAGAACGCAAGTAAACATCTGAGAAGACAGTTCATCTTCGGCAGTAACAGATGGTTTTGTAATATATGCACATGCATTGAAAAAAATTTAGTTGTAAAATAATTTACCAGATCAAATGGGTCATGTACATGTAGCAGCTCTCAGTTTTATGACGTATAGAACTGAGTCACGAATTGAAACACATGGCTCGACCTCAGGCAATTTTTGGACAGTAACAACCAATCCTGTAACAATGCCTTCACGGCTTGACATCTATGAAAGTGAATTGATGAGCATGTAAATTTACTTTAAAAATACTTTACCAGATTCAGTGACACATCCCAGTAGTTTAATGACGTGTGGATGGGGTTTAAGCGTCTTCATTACTTCAAGTTCTGATAACAAGTCCTTCATGTCAGACACTGTGGCGTTAGCTGAAAGATGCACCAACAAAGTAATAAATTTCGATTCTTAGAAAATATTATAATTTTTTTTTATCCCGCGCAGTTCTTTGCTCACTTGTTTGATATAAAATACGTTGGAGTCTATGTGAAAAATCAGATCACAGTCGTAAGACATAAACAAGCAAAAAAAAACGATAAAAACCGACGTTTCGGTGTCATCATGAGGCCATTGCCAAGGTAACTTGTGAACGAAACTGATGTAAATGGTAACAAGTATTTAAAGCAGTGTTGGCGCTAAAATTAACATAACAGCAAGTGCGAAAATCAAAATTATGTAAATACTTTCGCAGGAATGGAGTCCGATTGCACATTCAGGCCCCGTCAACACGAAGACGATTGTAAACGCAAACGCTAGTAAACGCAAACTTTTTTATGCGTTTAGGCCTTCCGTCCACACGAAGACGATGAAAACGCTCACCGTAAACGCATAAATTCGAAAACGCTCTCCAAAGTGGATAAATTTGAAAACGCCGTTTATGCGTCTTCGTGCATTTCTTAAGTACCAAGAAGCGCCTCAGCAGGTCATCGGGGACATTCGCGTGCATGTTCTTGTAGTGTTTGAAAATAGGGGATGACTGCTGTTTAGAACCATTTAGCTGCGACCAATGTTTCCATAGTATTTTTCGTTCTTTAAAACGAGTAAAAATAGCTTGGTACCTTTTAACATTTTCACAGCCACTAATGTCATCTGGGCTCTTCCACGAATCCCAAAGACCGTTCCCTTGGCAACCTGACCAAAAGCGCCTTCGCCAATTATCTTTTCAATAGTCACATTCTCACGAGGAATCTCACGAGACAGTGTTGATGGATGCAAAGGTGCGTATTGGCTAGTATGAGTAGTATCAGTTGTTGTTGCAACTTCTGGCAAGTCATCTGATCGGCGTGCATCATCCAGTGCCATGTACTGGCTTCGAGAAGGAATCTCAGACGTTTGTTGCCATGAAGGAATATGATGTGGCTGACGAACCTCCATTTCAACTGCATTCTGATGAAAGAAAGTTGTTTTTATTAACATTCAACTTTTGATGCCGGCTTACTTTTTTAGAAACAACTTGAATAATGCATATAATTAATATTTTGATATTGCACCTTTTTTGATAATTGTGTGAGTGGAGATAAATAACTGCAAGATGTGCTGATAATTGTCGAAAAAAATGAACGAGTTCTGTGATAATGTATTGAATTTTTTTTTTTTTAAGTTACGAAACGTGTGTTGGAATATATGACGGTTGCATTTATCTTTTTGCTGCTTAAAAGAAATTGAAACGTTTTTACTATATCACATGTTTTTACATTTATGACATTTACATTGTAGGTGTTTCCGGCTGACTCTGCATACGATCTAAAAGAATAATCAATATAGGGTATAAACAAACAACATGTTATACATCTGTTAATTACTTATTTCTCTTATTTAAGTTACGTAAAGGAAAAGCTGCTAGCAAAGATTTTTAAAAAAATGTTTGACTATTGACATATCTGACATGAAATTTTTGTACGATTTGCCAAGAAGCCTCACATAACGCAATACAAAAACTAAATTTGTTACTTCATCTTACTTCATGTTACTTCTCTCAAGATATTTGAGAAAAGCCAATTTCGATTGTTTTGATAACAACTGGAAATATCTTTTCAGTGTGTAAAATAATTGAATATGAATATCGCTTATTTTCGCTCAAAAATTTCCCGCGCGCCACCATTTTGAATTTTTATGACGTCATATGGTTGCCGCTATTGTTACGAATAGATGTTCTTTTGTATGCAACAATTAGGTAACTATATGACGTCACAAAAATTCAAAATTTAACGTCAATTTGTTACAACAATGGAGGTTCCCTTCAAACAAAGAAATAAAGGACAAGAGTCTACAATTAGCCTATACTCATGCGCACTTTAGGTGACTCAACCCTGTAATTCATGTTCCCGGGGAGTTATCCGATCGTGTGTGATGTGTGTGCGACTTGTCACAGGGACAAGTCCCTCAATCAAGCCTCTGTAACTAGTCCCTTGTTGTACGCGAATATGGTCAATTGTGGAATACATACTAGCCATTGCCAGGATCATCACGCAACATTTCCACTTTTGCGTGACGACCGTGAAAATGGCTGCATATGTGTTCGCTTTTACATCCGAACATGGTTGTTTAGTAGATATTTACATGGAATGAATGTCATTTTGTTAGTAGGATATGAAAAATTTTTAAACCCAAAACTGATGGGAGTAATAAAGTTCACAAGGGTCGGAATTTTATAAATTTTATTTTGGATCATTGATTGATTGTTGTGTATTATTCTAGTAATATATTCAACACTGCATACATTGTCGCACTGCAATCAGATGGGGTGACTCCCGTCCCTTTGTGTCATTCAGTCTCCTCCTGTTTACCAGACTAACGATGGGCTCCTCCCCAATACTAATAACTAAGGAACCATCGCTGGGTTGCCCAAGATATCTACACTACAACCTAGTCGTAACTCCCCAAGCCTTAACCCAAACCTAACCCGATAGCCCTGGTGGGAGAGACTGTCCACCTTGCCGTGGTGGCATTTCCGTCAATGTGCTGAGGAAATTTGCATTGACAAATGTCATTAAAAAACCAACACGGGTTACAGAAATTTCAAAGTCTTTAATCGATCTCTCAATTGTGTGACAAAACAAAAGTTGTTAAGGCAGGGGTATTCGATACGTGACGTGTATTGCAGATCACAGATTGATCTACACAGTGTTAAAATTATTTAAAACAAGAGTCCTGCCTATGATAAAATCGGTGATTGACTGGAAAAAGTGCAATCAAGTCACTTTTAAACGACAAGTGGCTTTTGTCCCATGGCATGCTTGCAATGTCTTTGACAATATTGATGACAATTACTGGATGGCAGATGTTCTTTATCAGGACGTAAAATCTGAGTTTCTACCGGAAAGGAAGGTGAAGATCCGTTCGTAGACTCTACCTTGGATGAACGGAAATATAAGAAAACTTATGAACTAAAGGTATCAACAGCTCTTGAAAGCACAAAGGACAGGATATACAGAAGAGAGGAAATAGTACAAAGGTCTGAGAAATAAAGTGAATAAAACTCTCAAAAGAGCCGAGGCTAACTATTGGAAGGAAATGTTAAGCAATACAAGAACAGGATCAAAGGATTTTTGGAAGATCATGAACCAACTAACAAGAAGAGAGAAGAGTAGCAAGAGAATTTGCCCAGTCAGAAATGACAATGATATGTTGGTCTATGATGACCATGATAAATCAGCCACTATGAATTCTTTTTTCGCAACGGTAGGCGAGAATCTTACTTGTAAATTTCCAATCTCTGCGGGGGATGGTTTGTCATTTTTTTTCTAGAGTTACACCAGCAGTGTCTAGAAAAAAATTGGTCCGTTTTATTTGACTCAAAGTTTGCGAATCGACTTCCTTTGATATAGTTTAGAATGTGGCCAAGTTACAAAAAAAAAAATCGTCGGAACAGAAGCGCTGCAACAGAAATGCCGTAAACTTAGGAGCTTTTTTCCATCCGAGGTGAAATTAATATTTATTGCGCCTCGAAAAATAATAATCATGGACACTCTACACCAAGAATATCTTGTGTAAGCATGCTTTATATCATACAGCAAGTTCGATTGCGAATGCTACAAACCATTAAAATTTTCTGACTCAGTTTTTAGACCAACACACATGGCGAAAACGCGCTAAATATGTAATATTGCTCTCCTCTTAATTTTACCAAGATTATATATTATTTTGCTCCTAAAACATATAACGACAAGAAACTGGTAGTATTGGTACAATTACGAACCGGTTTTGGTCACTCTAAGTGTTTTCCTTGTTGATAAACAACTTGTCGAAACTGCGGCATTCGCCCTATGGTCTTGCACGCAGATTTTAGGCTTCGTTGTTTACGAATGGCAATTAAATTTGACAATTCGTCAGGGGGAACTGAATTGACTTTACAGTATGTTTGACATACAATTGCCGAATGCTCACAAACAATGGCTCCAATGGAGTATATATGCCTGAGAACTACACCCCAGGTTATGATGTTACCCCCTGACGAATTGTCAAATTTCATTACCATTCGTAAACAACGAAGCCTAATATCCTGCAAGACCATAGGGTGAACGCCAAAACCGGTTCGTAAGTTTCACCAATACTACCAGTTTCTTGTCGTTATATGTTTTAGGAGCAAAATAATATATAATCTCGGTAAAATTAAGGGGAGTGCAATATTACATATTTAGCGCGTTTTCGCCATGTGTGTTGGTCTAAAGACTGAGTCAGAAAATTTTTATTTCACCTCAGGTGGAAATAAGCTCCTAAGTTGACGGCATTTCTGATTCGCAAATTTTGAGCCAAATAAAACGGACCAATTTTTTTTTCTTGGAGGGCCTCGATATGAAATGAGGGGTTTGCGCAAATCCAGATTTCGGCTCCTGTGTTTATTTCGAAGAAAATCGGTTCGTATTTAATAATCCATCCTTCATTCAACTAGGAGATACAAAAATAATTATAGCAATAGAGTAAAAAAATAACAAAGAAATTATGTCCAAAAGTTTGCCGTTGGGAAATTGCATCCAGGTCACAGATGAGTGCATTTTGCATTTCGAGCGAGTCACCTTAAACTCCCTGAGCTGCATGTCCCACAGCAGGTTGAATTGCGACAAATTTTCGGCGATGGTGCCTTTAAAGGGCCCTTCTCGAACAAAATTTGTAAAGCCACAACAAACCTTCCGCATTTGTAAAGCGTTGATGATGACAGAAAATTTATCTAAATAAACAGTTTTTTGCTAGTGCGGAAAGGCCCTACATCTTTACCGTAGTAAACGTGACAGGTCAAATTAAAAACGCAGTTTCCATGCGTTTTCCTTCGCGTGATCGGTAACGTGAGATATGAAAGTTAATGAAATGATGACATGCCAATACCCTGGGGAAATTAACAATAGGTCCGGGGGTACTCTCCGAAAATTTTAGTGGCGGTGTGCAGCACGCTTCTTGAAAACCTTACCGTTATTACAAACCATATCCTTTGATGCCGTTATATAACTTATAAAGAACTCCCCCTGGACAAAACGTTACGACTGAGGGACATCGAGTCCATATCTATACCCGCATACTACATCTCGTTTGCGTTTGCGCATTAACGAGATAAAAAGCCTATCTTTTCCATTCTACATTTTGTTCCCTTGTCGGTGAGCCAACAAAGAAACTGGCATGGCCAGCGGTTTAGAAAACATAGTGACTGCTAATTCCCTTCGCCGATAACAGAAATGTCTTGCTGTATTACTGCTTTAATAAAACTCATCCAGCGATTCCATTCAGATGACATTGGTTGAGAAACTTAGATCTTCCTGCCTGGATAAACTATATGGTGAAGAAAAACGTATTTCGTGTTTTATTACTGGACGGTCCGGACGGCCCGAGGGAAATATGGCCGTGTTTAGCTGAGGAGCACAAGTTCAGTCCTCCCTTGCGGAACAACAACTGGATGATGGCCAAATGTTTTAACAGATTTTAGTATCTGATAGATGCAACTTGTGCTTGATATGCAGGAAAGCCTGTGAATACGAACCACAAGGTTTCAGGTGAACTGTCTTGTCCAGAGCGAACAGCTGTAATTTTGGCAAAATTCGCCACCGAATTTCTAAGACAGTAAGGGGCGCGGAAAGTTTACGGCAGAAAATGTTTAAAAAGCAGAATTTCTCCGATCTAATTTTATATTTGTGACTTACTTGCCAGTAGAAGTTAAAAGAAAAATTATAAGCGAAATCTAATATGAGGATCTAAAGTCTTAGGTCCACCCATATGTGTTAGAATTTATATTTAAGGTAAGAATAAAAGACGTTGTAGAATAAACAGAAAAATATAATACTCACACTGTGTGACTTTTACCAGGTTTCTCACTGATTTCTTAGAAAAATACAAGAAAATATGCAAATTACATGTAGGAAAATTAACAAAAACGAACGCAACTAGTCTGAGTTATCACCTTTGTTCCTCAGATCCGAAACATAGATACGCTCCCGATTTTCTCGACTTGTCGCCGACCATCCCAGATGATCGTCCGGTATGTCTACGATTTCGTGGTTTCACGTCAGCTCAGGAAACAGCAAAATCCCCGATCGTCTGGGATTTACCCGACATATGAAAACCAGGCCTAAGTAGTAACCTTTTCCTGAGTTTTTGTTCTCCAGTTTAATAAAACTTCTTACGAGTCTTTTGTCTTTGTATCGCATGTTTGTCGATATATACTAGGACTGGGTAGAGTCCAATTCTTTTAGCATACAAGTGATTAACAAAACGATACGACCGCATAGCGGGACTCTGTTTTGTTAATGACAGAAGTGGACGACAAAGAGGTTCTATTATCAATTAATCACAACTGTTACAATTTCCGAGAACAAATTAACATGATAAATGAGAAGAAATTCAAGAGAATAACTTGAAGAAATGGTTAATACTCACCCTTGTTGTCGTTTTTAGATTTCTTTTTCTGCTTGCGCACATACAACACTATTACTGCAACAATAATGGCGATGAAAACAATACATCCCAAGACAGCACCGACAATGATCCAAATCATATTACCTAACGACAAATGGAATGTCATGTTAGATTTTTTAAAAGATTTGTCAACAACAACAGTTTAATATTCTGTAGTGATTGCATATATTACATTGGAGCCTCAACTCAATACACCAGTTATTTCATTTAAGTTGAGTTTAGTTTAGTTTAATGAATTCGTCACATATATGGACCAATGTTTTCCGGTTATGGTAAGACGTCCCCCGAGGGGAACTCCCATAATTATTAGAGAGGTCAAGCATCCCCTTTACAGTAAACGCGGACGACAGAAAGTACCACGTGATCACAGTTTCCCGCCATTTTCAAGTCTGTCGTCTGATGTTAGGAAGCCTGTTTTCACGTTCGTACACAACGTGAACTCATTTACTTTGATATTTTGAATCATTCTCTGTATTGACTACTCCACATCTTTAAACCTAACGCTCTGTTGTCTTATGACGTAAAATAAATGGTAAAGTGTAAATTTACACCCAAATAGAGAAAAAAGTAAGAAGGAAGCGACGTAGTGCTAAAATTATTACATTGAAAGGCTGTCACATTTTCATGAAACAAGTCTCAAAAAACGTCTAAAATCTTATTTTACGAAAGCATGCTCTTTATTTTTAAAATAAATTTCCAGGCCTGCAATAAGTATTAATGGCTATGCACTTATGTATTTTTTGAGTGGGACGTGTGAATTCATGAGAAGAGACATTTGTTGGAGTCAATACTGTACATGTACATGTACACATGACACCATACCATCAGACGACCTCGGAGTAGTTTTGCCCGTCAGTGGTGAAGTTGAAGTTGAAATTACAGGTCGCGTCCTTTTGATAGATGAAGCCGCCACATTAAGAGAGCCTTTTTTCCCTGACCGCGTGAGAGGTGGCACATGATGGAAAATTTCCCTACCCTCATGTTTAGCTCAAAGATAGCCCATGGTGAGTCAATAAACGTGGTGGTATTTTTTTGCTGAAATCTATTTTAAATTTCTAGAAAATCTCAAAAACTCTAACGGTCCCCCCATCGCCATGAAATAGCCGAAATAAGAGCGCCGAATATGAACACAATACAGGTTCTCGTTAAAAGTGCACAGGGAAGCAAGGCTTTCCCCAATTTGAACAATTGTGTAGGAGGCATTAACAAATGATTTGAGCTAATAACAGGTTTTGTAGTTACATTTCTGAATTAACGGTGAGTGTTTGAAAATCGCTCATATTTCATTATTAAAAAATTGCATTTTGGAGCAGTTTTTCAAGAAATATTTTCCCTATGCGGTATAACTCAGAATCGCTTTAAATTGCGGTTTTGGAAACGTGGATATAGTGCTCTTTTCAAGGAAACTAAAAAACGTTTGGGCCTCTTAACTACTTCAAAGAAAAAGCCCGTGTCATTTCGAGGAAATCACAACATCGACTTGTCAACAACCGCAAATAATCGAATTACGCTTGCTGTTATTGAAGCCAAAATTCCGACGAAAAATTATCGCTTTACACCATACTAGATCAGAGACATAGTATAACGAGCTTACCTTGCATAGCCAGTGGTTGAAGGTTGGTTTTATCCCTATTTTCGTTTCAAATGGCCATCTTCGCTCGAGCAGGTTTATCAAATCACGCAATCAGTAAATGTTGCCGAAGGCACTTTCTCGGAAACATCGCTTTTCTCGACAGTTCCAACCATATTTCAGCTTCCATTCAGCTATTATATACATTGGACTTGATTGCAAAATAAAGCGTGACGATTTGAACGTTTGAAGTGTCTATAGTGGCAAGTGAGTTTAACAAAGTTGGCAGTTCAAAACGAACAAGGAACTGATCATGAGCCGTTCATGTCACGCAACGAGACTGTGTACACAGCATGGTCACAGGACTCCCAGCAAAACTGCTGGCATTGTTCGTATTTTTCTTTTCTTCCACCATTGCATCTTCAGTTTTATGCTGCAGCTGTTTATTAAAGAATACGAATTTATTACCCCTTATGAACGAACTGTGAAACAAATCGTCTATTGGCAACACTAAACTGACCCACAACGCTTTGAAAACTGTCTTGGTTTAAGGGACGGACCATTATTTTTTTGACGGGGGGGGGGGGGAAGGGTTTGGAAAATTTTGAAATAAATTGTTTGCAGAGGCTATAAACACTGAAATAAATTGTACGCAAGCAAAAAATAAAGAAAAAAATTGTTTGCTGGAAGTATGGCAGTTGGATGGAGACACAAAATAAATTGTTTGCAGCAGGTGCCGCATATAAAAAAAAATGTTTGCATGCGAAAATTTTCCAACCCGCCTCGTCAAAAAAATAATGTCCCGTCCCTAAATACATACAAGTGAATACAAACCCTCGCTGTGCAGATTTATTTTTGGTATTTACCAGATATAAATGAAATAAATGAAGTTAAGTCCACTCTAAGTAAACGATAACAACATTTTTATCAGCTGTTTAACAAACCAATGGTTTATTAAATTTCAGAAATATATTCACTTGCGCAGATACCAAAACTAATAATGGCTCCGTCAATTCCAAGCCTGCTCACCCTCCCCCCCCCCCCGGAAATTTGTCGGGCATTTGTCTTTTTATTTTTAAAAAGTAGCAAATGCCCCACAGTGGGGTCAGCTTATATGTACAAATCCCCACGGTGGGGCATCTGAAAGAGTGTAAATGCTTGACCATCATACAAGATCAAAATTTTTATTTCAATGATTGTTGATGGAAGCAATAATTGCTCACAAATAAATGGATCTTTATTAATGCTAGGAATTCTTTCGTTCTACCTTGGCTCAGTATTACTTATATCCGTTCCCTCATTCGTTCTAAATATTTGTGTTATGTTTCCACAAAACTTTTGACTCCAATAATTTCCTGTCGATTCTCGTTGTTAATGTTATTAATTTTGATTAAAACTATGCTTACGTTCAATCCATTTACACGGTAAGGTCGCCGTTGATTGAAACGCTTTTTCAAGTGAAGTTGCTATTAAATTTTTAAATAGACAGATCTGTTGCGACAAATCACGAAGACACCAAGGCCATGAATGTTGGCAAATAAGACGTCAACAAAAATTGAAAATTTGCCGCGATATAGATATTATCTTCTGTGGCACTTGAAATGTAAGGCAATAGGCGGCCTGTTTTGAAAATTGTGTGAAACTTTGATATTTTCACTTGGAAAGTGCAGGTCTGAAGCGACATTTATCGGCTCAGTTTTTATATTTTTATACTGGGGGAAATCAGAAAAATTAAAATAAACAACGAAGCATGTACGAATTTAATATCCATAAGATAAGGTTGTTTTGACAATGCCCCACCCCCGGGCTGACCTATTTTAGCAAATGTCCCACCCTTGGGAAGGAAAAGTTATAAAATGCCCGACAAATTCCCGGAAGGGGGGGGAGGGGGGGGGGGGTGGGGGGATGAGCAGGCTTGGAATTGACGGAGCCATAACGCTATAACGGACTACAACAAGTTCGGAAATTCAAGCAGGGCTCTAACCTCTTTTAACTGGTTACGGAATATGTAACAAAATTGCACTCTGCGTGTTGCTTCTATACTGGCAGGATATGGACAACGCCCTAGTCGTCTTGTAGCCTTCCGGATTCAGCGGGGAAGCTTTCAATATTCAGTTAATTATTCTTTATGGTGTGTTAGTAGCCTGTACCAGAGGAAATTGATAAGGGAACGGGCACTGAAAACTAGATCTTTGTCATTCTGGAATGGATGCGCTCGAATGCGATGCAAAGTTCAAGGATTTGAATGGCAACCTTCCTCGGACGCCGCGTTCACACCAGCGACACTGCCCAGGTACAGTGTCCACTCACACACCAGAGGTATATCTTGTCCCAGGTGCTCCGGATGGGTGCCCAGAATTGGGGAACAGCGCTAAAGTATAGGAGGCGAAATAACGGTGAGGGGACAGCGCCCCCTCTCATCTGCATCGCGTCTGCTTTGCTCGCTATTTTTACACGCCATTCCCCTATATTGTGGGTCTTTCCCATTTTCTGAATTCCTGGAACAGGCTATAATGTAAGTCTGAACGCGAACTATTCGGAGACACGAAATGGCAGTAGTAACAGTACGTCTGAACCTGTAAGTGAGGACGCTCCTATTGCGACAATCAATACAATACACGCTCTTCGAAATCGCAGGCACTTGACGGGCACTGCGTCCCGCGCACTTCACGTACACTTCACGTGCATTCCACTCGCACTTCACGCGTTTCAACACCCGATTTTTACGCGCAGCCATTTTTTGAATAGCGGATCATTGAATCTGTATTCTGACACTCCTACCTTCTAGCAGTACGTGAAAGTCAGCCGAGCAATTGTCTCTGACGTTCAACTAAGACGAATGACAATTTAGTTGAAGTACGCTCATGATTGTTAACTGTCTAGTGTCTGCATTATACAGTACTGTCTGATAGTATTGAAGTTCCACTGTTAACGCGCTTGAACACGCACTCGCGTCACTCCGCTTGTTCTAGTGAGCAGGTTTCAACATTCAAGTCCAATGCGCGCTTACACTGGGTTATGAGTAAGGACATACTTGCCGTTCACGTACTGCTAGAAGGTAGGAGTGTCAGAATACAGATTCAATGATCCGCTCTTCAAAAAATGGTTGCGCATAAAAATCGGGTGTGAAGTGTGAAGTGCAAGTGGAATGCACGTAAAGTGTATATGAAGTGCGCGGGACGCGGTGCATGTCAAGTGCCTGCGATTTCGAAAAGCGTGTATTGTATTGATTGTCGCAATAGGAGCGTCCTCACTTACAGGTTCAGACGTACTGTTACTACTGCCATTTCGTGTCTCCGAATAGATCGCGTTCAGTCTTACAATATAGCCTGTTCCAGGAATTCAGACAATGGGAAAGACCCACATAATAGGGGAATGGCGTGTAAAAATAGCGAGCAAAGCAGACGCGATGAGAGGGGACGCGGTCCCCTCGCCGTCATTTCGCCTCCAATACTTTCGCGCTGTTCCCCAATTCTGGGCACCCATCCGGAGCACCTGGAACAAGATGGACCTACCTCTGGTGTGTGAGTGGACACTGTACCTGGGCAGTGTCGCTGGTATGAACGCGGCATCCGAGGAAGGTTGCCATTCAAATCCTTGAACTTTGCATCGCATTCGAGCGCATTCATTCCAGAATGACAAAAATCTAGTTTTCAGTGCCCATTCCCTGATCAATTTCCTCTGGTACAGGCTACTAACACACCATAAAGAATAATTAACTGAATATTGAAAGCTTCCCCGCTGAATCCGGAAGGCTACAAGACGACTAGGGCGTTGTCCATATCCTGCCAGTATAGAAGCAACACGCAGATTTCAATTTTGTTACATATTCCGTAACCAGTTAAAAGAGGTTAGAGCCCTGCTTGAATTTCCGAACTTGTTGTAGTCCGTTATAGCGTTAGTAGTTGTGGTATCATTGTATCTTATATAAACCACTGCGCAAGTGAATATATTTCTGAAATTTAATAAACCATTGGTTTGTTAAACAGCTGATAAAAATGTTGTCATCGTTTACTTAGAGTGGACTAAACTTCATTTATTATATGACCCGTCGGCCGGCCCTGCGAGCTTTTTCTTTGCAAAACCATTGATGAAAGTCCCGTATGAGGGCCGTACGCATTTGCGCGAGCGGGGCCGGAAAAAGCCGTAGGGCACTATTACAAAAGTGGACGGCCTCGCGTGTTAAAATTTTAAGTAATTTTGTCTCCAAATTGGTCATATGATAAAATACTTATTGACTAAGTTAGGTCGGGCCGGATGGGAAAATATTTGGCTCTCGGTCATGGCGCACGGGCCTCGCTGCGCTCAGTCCGTACGCCATGACCTCGAGCCAAATAGTTTCCCACCCGGTCCTCCCAATTAGCCAATATGTACATATTATTTCATTTATATCTGGTGAATACCAAAAATAAACCTGCACAGCGGGGGTTTGTATTCACTTGAATGATTTTATAACAAGACAGTTTTCAAAGCGTCGTGGGTCAGTTTAGTGTTGCCAATAGACGATTTGTTTCACATTTCGTTAATAAGGGGTAATAAATTCGTATTCTTTAATAAACAGCTGCAGCATAAAACTGAAGATGCAATGGTGGAAGAAAAGAAAAATACGAACAATGCCAGCAGTTTTGCTGGGAGTCCTGTGGCCATGCTGTGTACACAGCTCGTTGCGTGACATGAACGGCTCATGATCAGTTCCTTGTTCGTTTTGAACTGCCAACTTTGTTAAACTCGCTTGCCACTATAGACACTTCAAACGTTCAAATCGTCACGCTTTATTTTGGAATCAAGTCCAATGTATATAATAGCTGAATGGAAGCTGAAATATGGTTGGAACTGTCGAGAAAAGCGATGTTTCCGAGAAAGTGCCTTCGGCAACATTTACTGATTGCGTGATTTGATAAACCTGCTCGAGCGAAGATGGCCATTTGAAACGAAAATAGGGATAAAACCAACCTTCAACCACTGGCTATGCAAGGTAAGCTCGTTATACTATGTCTATGATCTAATATGGTGTAAAGCGATAAGTTTTGGCCGGAATTTTGGCTTCAATAACAGCAAGCGTAATTCGATTATTTGCGGTTGTTGACAAGTCGATGTTGTGATTTCCTCGAAATGACACGGGCTTTTTCTTTGAAGTAGTTAAGAGGCCCAAACGTTTTTTAGTTTCCTTGAAAAGAGCACTATATCCACGTTTCCAAAACCGCAATTTAAAGCGATTCTGAGTTATACCGCATAGGGAAAATATTTCTTGAAAAACTGCTCCAAAATGCAATTTTTAAATAATGAAATATGAGCAATTTTCAAAAACTCACCGTTAATTCAAAAATTTAAGTACAAAGCCTGTTATTAGCTCAAATCATTTGTTAATGCCTCCTACACAAATGCTCAAATTTGGGAAAGCCTTGCTTCCCTGTGCGCTTTTAACGAGATCAGTTCTTGTACTCATATTCATCGCTTTCATTTCAACCATTTCATGGCGATGGGGTCCGTTACAGGTTTTGAGAATTTTCTTGAAATCAAAAATAGATTTGCACAAAAAAAATCCCACCACATTTACTGACTTTCCATAGGGTATCTCTGAACTGAATATGACGGTAGGGAATTTTCGAAGCATGTGCCACATTTTTCTGATCTCACGCGGTCTCCAGAGAAATTCTCTCTTAAACTCTCCAAGCTTTCCATCCTTGGTAGCTTCTTTCAGAATGCTAAGAACCCATTTATCACTGACAAGGGAACTAAACTTCAGGATAAGGTCGACAATCAAGCTTCCACACCTACAGGATAAACACAAAGGAATTAAATATTGAACTGTCACAAGCTAGTTTTAGCTTCTCTACCAATTTATTTTGTGGATACAACCCATATGGTGGCATGCCAGTCCCTCGCATTGGCCTTCGTGTTTAATAGGCTTGAAAATGGAAACTACTTTTTTGCTATCTAATATTGATTGTACAGGAAGGTTATAACATAATTTGAAGCTACACAAGTAGGAATAACATATTCAACCTTTTAAGAAGTACCCAGAACACCGCTGGAGCTATGTGGTGAACAGGTTACCCCCAATAGACAATATACATTTATGTAAGGGGTGGTAACCATTTGTCAGAACTGACTGGCAGTTCCAATCAATTCGTAGTTAATAGTATGTCATTATTTGTTACAACTTGGTGCCCGATTGCTCAACTAAAAAACAGTATTCATCATTGTTAAGGATTTGTAGAAACACATCTTAAAAAAACTCGAATATCATTTTACAAAATGAACCCTCCGGCCAGCCAGTTCTGACAAAATTATGGTAAGCGCCCTTAGCTTCTATTTATCATAAATTTTATTAATCGTCTGAAAAAATTTAAATTAATGACAAAAATAAATTAACCAACAAAAAATTATAGTTGCTGGATGTGAGGATCCCGATATTCAAAAAACACTATACCTAACATCTTTCAAAGTTGTGCTGGTATAGGCACTTTCGCCAGCAAAGACGTTGTCAATCTAAAAATGATAGCCATGACATTAAAATTAGCTTTTGCAAACAGTGTAAGGAAATAGAATACAATTTACTCAGGAACAACCGCAGTGGCGGATGTAGGGAAGACCCCCCCCCCCCACCCTCCCTCTCTTGCCAAAAAAATACGGCCGAAAGGGCCGACACAAAAAATGTCAGTCTCTGTCAATGCACTTCTCCAATCCCCTTTATTAATTCAGGGCTCCCCTCCACCACTGAACTGTTAGCCATGCATTCAACTCTCTTAATGGACAACAACATTACATTGGGGCTCTTACTTGTACTATATTTCATGAAATAAGAATTAGGTATTGTGCACTGTTCTCGGCACCGGCCATTGCGTTGCAAGTCACTAGAAAAAAAAAATGTTTTTGTAACAGCACCTTTAGCCACACCTTTAGGAAACCAGATAGTAACATATTGAGGGGTTGACTTTACTGGACACCACGAGGAAGGATAAAGAGAGGTTACATGGCCAAATAATTGGAGTAAAACTACACAGCCACATAGCTTTACTGAAAGTTCGTTTTCCAAACCCGTTTGAAAAACACAAACGCATTAACCCTTTTTTTTCAACGCGTTTAACGCGTCCATTCCATTTGTGGTGAGATAGATCTAACCTGTACCGTACTTGAATCTTACTGAAGTTATTCTTAAAAGCACTGAAAAGTACTGAATTAATGTTCCTCATTTTGGGATTCACTGAAGAAGTGGACTTTTTACAATTTTAAAAGTTAGAGTGGAAACAGCAAATGGTCACCAAAATAATATTGTAACTATCAAAAACGCAATTATTACACAATGTAGAACATACTGCTTCCTGTAGTTTCTCCCAAAAAGATGTATCCGTTCCACATTCTTTTTCTTCACTTGTGATGCTAAGTGTGATGTTAATGTTCTTGGCTGCAATGACTGTTAAAAAATTAAAAGAACACAAAAAATAACTATTAATAATATTATATTTTTTTAATATCTTTATTTACCCAATTGAATAGAAAATCTGAAGATCCATTAGTCGCTGAGAAAACCATATTCAGAAAAAATGGTTATCTGAAACTCATTTTTTAACTGATTATCTAATACAATGTACATATATAATGGCAAGAGTCTTAAGGCAAGTTCTTATAAGAAGCCATAACAATACAGCTCACCAAACGAACTGAAGAGTCAGTTAAAAAATGCCAAAATTTGAATGAAATTAATGTAAAATTAACAATTGTTGGATGACGTTGAGCATGATAGCGAGAATTATCAAGGATCACGAGGTTTGTGAGGCCTTGATACATTGTAATTCTCGCTATCATGTCAAAACTTCGCAGCCTTTTTTTAGCTTTTTTCTTAGCAGATTGTGAAATCTTGCAATATCTTTGCTGCTAATTAAGTGGGCGGCGCATGGCACACTTGCAAGATGTCACCTCTGCGTGTAAAAATCTAACTGTCAGTAGATATGATTTGAATACAATTTGATGCTAGCATGAATTAGCTGTGTCCTCTCAGCCAATGAGAATAGAAGTGGTAAGCAAAATATATAATAGTTTTTTTAAGCTTATAAGTCAGATTATTCTCAATTGAATGGTAAATCACTGCAAAACCAACCAAAATTAATAGGTGTCTAGAAAACTCAGACCCTGAAAACTCAGACCTCAGCCCTTGAAAACTCAAACCTTGAAAACTCAGACCTCCCTTGAAAACTCAGACCCGGCGGCCTGACCCCCTTTGAAAACTCAGACCTTGAAAACTTAGACTCCCCTTGACTACGTTAATTAGGTGCTAAATAAAATCGTCTTAGTGTATGTAACTAATGTATCCAACGCCACATGTTATGTACTTTTCACCAACCGAGGTTATTGAATTTCTTGGGAACTATAGACTATATGCTGGCTCTCGCACGTGTGAATGGCCACAACATATCTAACATTCCAAACATATTTCAACATTCTCAGGGATGACATCGCTGATGAAAAATAAATTATGCTTAACATGTTCGGTGTGCGAGCGCAAGGAAAATGTTTTACCATAAGAAAGTTACAAAGGCTCTGAACTCAAAAGCAAAAATTTGTATCCTTCAGGTTTCTGCCTGCATTCATATCCCAGTAATAACAATACAATGTTTAAGTTTTCAGTCGATTGTGTCGCAAAACAGGCCAATTTAAAGGCAAAGTTCACCCAATCTGCTTTGCGCGCCTGGGCTGATTTTCGCACAGACGGAAAATCGAAAAATCGACGTGCCAGCCAATCATAACGCTACATTAAACAATTGAACCGTTTCAAGGCAAAAACACAAGCGCTCAAAGAAGATTGGATGAACATGGGCCTTAAAAAAAGGAACGGTGAATTGAAGAACTTTGGATCGATACATATATGTTATTTACCGGCTGGGAGGTCCGTATACGGCCTCAGGCCGTACTCAAGACTGAGGGCACAGTGTTTTCCTATACGGACCGACCTAGGCCGGCAAATAACTTACTTATTGTTTTCCTACTTTAATTCTGCGATTCGCCGTGAAAATCATCCATGAATAGCTTACCAAGAAATGTTTCTTACGCGCCCCATAAAGCTAAACTGACACAACGCGCGCAAACTCGGCAATCTTTACACCTTTCCATTCTACATCTATAATTGTAATTCACAAAGGTTTCCCATACACATGAAGTGGTCAGCTTTCAATAGTTCAGCTTATTAAATAAATGAAATTTTAAAATAAATATAAATAATCCTATTAAATAAATATGTGAGAGAAAAAAATAGCTCATTAAGTAAGTTCTAGTTCAATATCAATCTCTGAAACGGCAGGTTTAAAGGCATTCAGTGTGGTAGCTTAATAATAATTTTGTCCTTTTGTCCTTCAATAAACAAAAAACTTAAATTGCAAAGTGAATTGATTTCTACCAGTTTATGTCTCTCGGTAGAATAAATGACTCTTGTGTTTACCCCCGGCGAGGATAGAGAAATGTTCTTGCCTACAGCGAAAACGTGGAAAGCTGAATTATAACTTCAACTGAACTTTTCAAATTTTTCTATTAAAAGGAAAGTCAAGCGTAATTTATTTATAGCAGGGCGCAAGCTACAACTGAGCTATTCTAATGTAAAAATCATATTTTCTTGAATGAAAACGTGTAGAATTTAGATAAAAGAGGGTACAAACCGAGAAATAAAAGCATACAAACCGAGCAATGTAGTGAAAGTACGTATTATCTCGGAAAATCTGATCGTGAAATGGCGTGTAAATTATTGACAACAAATTAGTACGACTAGAATGACAAATTGCAAGACTTTTTAGTGAAAATTCACAGAAAAAAAAAAACCGGAAAAAATCAGAACACTTAAATCAAATAGAGCTAAAACCTTTGTAAAAAAGCGCTAGATTGTCTAATTACAGTAGCTAATTTTTTTAAGTCACAAATGAAGCTTTGTAAAGAACAACAACAAACGCCCAACAAACTATAAAATGAACAAATCATAAAATCCAAACTTGTACTCGCCTTTTCGAGGAATAACGTTGCCCTTTAATTTTACGGCTGATTTCTCCTTCCACTTAGTTCATCCGACTCTTTTTCTTCATTGAGTCTTTTTGATATCTCGTTCAAGCGTTAAGATCTTTAGCATGTTTTTTTGTGTTTCTTGGTGTTGCGGAAGCTATTGTTGGTTAGCTTTTGTGTTGTGGTGTGGGTATTGTACAGTGTCTTTTGAATCTTTTGTTTTACGTCATAACTTGATCACACCATCCGCAACACCAAGAAACTACCCATGTTTTCGGATCTTTGTGAGCTAATGTCAACCATGGTGAAACTTTGTTGGTTTTCTTCACTTTCGCTTTGGAACTTTCGTCTGGGTCCATAATTTACGAGAAAATTCAAGGATATTAAGCTTTAAACGACGAAATCTTTCTGTAAAATTAGGAGCGGTCCGTACGCGGAGGTCCGGATGGGAAAATCCGGACCGCTGGAGCGCGCGTCGTTGGCCAATCAGAAATATTAGAAATCATACTTTGCCACAGCCGTGATTAGGAGAAATGTCACTCAAAAGTGACAAACAATTAATTGTATTAACTTACTTAAGTTGGTACTTGCAGATGCACTGCCCAGATTGTTTTTCACTGCACAGCTATATACAGCATCCCTCTCTACTTTTGAAATATTCAGCCTACTCTTGTCACACACATTTTCCTGAGGATTGCATGGAGTCCAAATGATTGTTGGTGGGGGGTAACCTTCAACCTGGCAGTCAAGGGACACACTTTTCTCTCTGCCAACATGATACTGATTTTGAAGTATGATATTTGGAGGAACTGTCACGTGATAAAAGCAAAATGAAAAAATCTCAACAGAAATCCTTTACATGTATTAAATTAATGTAATTACAACTTCAATAAAAATTTTTCGTTGAATTTTACTCACTGATAAGGATACTGCTACAAAAATTATTTTTTAAGGGTTTATTTATAGCGGAGTTCTCACGGGGCGAATGCCCGCTCGCGGAGCTCCATACTCGTAGAACCTATGCCCATCATTTTTCTTGGTCATGGTTAGCGGAATGTTTCGCGGGTGTGCGTCTGTACATGTGTGTCCGAGCGTTGGACAGTGCTAGCTCGCGGGCGCGTATGACGTCGCAAAACATGCGCGTAAGACGTCACGTAGCATCCGGATCTCAGCAACCAAAAAACAAAGCGAGGCTTTGTTTTTCGCGCGGCTATACGGCTGATGTCACTTCAGCTCGGTAAACACTTTTGATGTTTTGCTGTTTTTAGCGGAGAAAACCGTTTCAAGTTAAAGACGTTACTTCCCTGCATTTTTTCACGGTTTGCTACTCAAAACAGGGATACAATTTTGATTTCCAAATCAGTTTCTCTGGCAACTGTTGATACGCAACAGGTGCATTTTATTGAGAATTGCTAAAATTTAAAAATAGCCCGCCCCGGTCCTGGTGCTTCTGACCTTTCACCTTAGTTAAGCTTATCATCGGATTTCTGTTCAGAGAGCTATCGGATCAAAATCTGGGACGACCGCGAACAGCAAAATCCCCGATCGTCTGGGATTTTCCCGACATATGAAAGCCAGGCCTAATGGACAGAGGAATTAAGACGATTGATTGATGTTCACTATTTTCATCTTAAATTTTAGGGTTTTAAGACAGCATTACACGCAGTATCTAGTTTATTTGGCTCAAATTTCCAGAGAAAGCTACATGTAATTGTCTATATAATAGCCTATGTAATAGCCTATGTAATAGCCTATCACGGGAAGTTGGACGCTCCCTCCCACCAGAGTCTGGGGTAGCACCTTTGGCAAGTGCTAGCAACCCCATAGCCACCCCCGCTAGGGTTACAGCAAGGGCAGGAGGGGCTCAATAGCCTTGGTTGGTCACCCTCCTAGGAGAAGGATACTCCAACCAAACCAGCCACTCGTAGGGCCAGTCACCCACCTGTGGTTACCAATTTACTGACTCCGAAAGCCAAGTAGTAGTGTCCTTTTTGTATACTATATTTGGAGATGATGTTTTGTACATCGTTTGATTAGGGAATGAGGCAAATATGCTGATGATGCATTATTGTAAATAAAAAATTCACCTATAGCCCTCTTGGGGATGATAGGTAATTCATGATAATGTGTGGTTCAAAAAAATATCCATGCCCACCCCAAGGAAGGTTATTGGAAATTCCGAGGAGGAGGGGGTCTGAAAAGCCAAAATTCGTAAAGGAAAGTATGAAACTAAACTGGAAAGTTGATTTCGCCACTCACTGATCCGTCAAAACGTCTATTGTGTCATATCTGACTCGGATTTTTATATTTCAACTTTAATTAAAAGTTATTAGCTTTTAAAGGAGTAAAATTGTCCATGTTAGAATTTGAAACCTCAAATCTTCCCTTTGAAAGCCTATTTAAAAATTTTGAGTCAGATATGACAATCTACAATACATCTAGTTTACCTCCCTGCAGTGTCAACTCATGAAATTCTCTATCCGCGCTGAATTCATGCACACAAAATTGCTTGTTTTTACCCTTCCGAAGGCTTCCCGTCAGCTGACACGAATGCAAAAAATATATATTTATGGTAATTTTGCTAATTTTAATCCACGGGCTATTGTCAATGTCAACACTTTATGCAGAAAGAACAAAGCGTTAACACGCATTGCACGTGCAATGATTGATGCAGAAACATTACAGAGCCTGTTCGTGAATATTTCAAGCATTTCCGGTATCAGCCGTCGCACTTTGTGTATATTCTTTTCCTAAATGCATACTGATGAGCGGAACCTCTCCCCCGCGACTTGAAGAGTCTGACCCACCCAGTTTGCATTGCGCGCTTCTCTTATTGTTATGATACGGCTCTATTCCACATTTGTGCAAGCTTATCACCTCTTGCACGAGTGAATTTCTCATCTACAATACAGTATGTATTTTCGGGGGCCCTGAAAATGGCGGATGAACCAACGTAAGCGCGCAATGCAAACTGGGTGGGTCAGATTCTATAAACTGTGTGCATTGTTAATTCTACAACTTTTAAACACTTTTCCAGATGAAGTGTCAGTTTTACTATACTTAATATTATAACTTCTTTCTCATACTTGGATTGGCAAAGTGCTTCTGATCACTGTTTTCTCATTACAAAGTTTCTTGATACTAAACCAGCATGGCTTGCAAGGACACTTGCTCCTTTGTATGACGATGTTTTGTGAAGGTTCTTAAAAATCGTTTTCAGCGGTGTTTTAGTTATTGATTGTAACTTTAAGCAAATATTGTAGTCAGTTCAAGTTAAGTTACAAACTTTGGTACAAAAGCAATGACTGTATGAGTCACAAATGATTTTTAAATGTATTTGACTGATTGTTAAAGAATATGCCAAATAGTTCTATGACTCGTTGACCATCCATAATCATTTAGATAATTTCCAGTAACATTATTCAGTCCATCCAATGCAACAATGCCGCCCCAGAGATAAAATAACCTTATCTGTTGCCAGTGACCATGAGTTTCTGGAACATATGCTTCATATGCTTCACCAGGTGTTTCTGGGAAAAAAGGTCTTCACTTTCCATAAGAAAATAAAAATAGTCTTGGCATAATCTGAGTTTATCTCTTAAACGGTCATCATCTTCAATATGCAAATCCATCTCGTGAATCTTCTCTCTTGTCAGAGTGACTTTGCACTCTACTCCACTTGAACGCTGAGGTAAGTGGTAAAGCACATACGGAACCCCTGAAACAGTCCCAAACCTGGTTGGTTGAATCATATGGGTATTCCAATAAACTCTCACCTCATCAAGGTCCTCCTGGAGCACTCCATGAAAGCAGAACCACAAACATTCCACTGATATACAATGTGTTTCCTAGATCCAATAATCCACTATTAACGATGTCTTTAAATAGATCAATCAACCATGAGGCTCGGCCGTGCCTAAAAAATGACCACCAGCATTCAATACTCTGGTTACTTGGTGAGGAACCAAAGCTTTGAGCCTTCAAATCAGATAATTCATCATTACCACCTTGTCTGAAATAACTCTGCATGGCTGCCATAGTTCCATTTTCAGTGCCACAATCTGTTCTCAGAAGGCGCGGACAACCAGCATTTTGTTTTACACACTCGAGGAAAAGTTTTGCAGGAACCTCAGGTTTGTTGTTTGACCTTTCAACTTCCAACCAAAGGATTTTTCTACTACAGCCGTCAATAGCTCCTTGAATTGAAAAACCAAATGGCTTGAACTTGTCTTAGCCTTAAAAAAGAGTGAACAGAGGGTTTGGAAAATAAATAAGAGTTAGAACTTCAGAGTGGCTTGAATAAGCTTTCTGCAAAAGTTCCTAAACAGACTGTTACACCTGCACCTGCTTGCAAATGGAATTAAGCACTTGTTTCCATATTTATCCCTTTTAGTCTCGATATCAAGAGACACATTCTCTTAACTGGCCTCTGTACATTTCTTATCATTAAAAACTACAAAAAAAAGCAATTAGAATAATGTTTTTAAATGCACTAATACCACTATAGTTTATAAGATTTACAAACACTACACAAATCATACCATCAACATGCCAGCAGAAATTGGGACTGTAACTAGTGTACCTCCGCCTTGTCAACCTCCTGCGTCTCCTTTCTCTTCTACCAGCTGGATTTAGCTCCCGGGGAATATTAGCAAACCTTTCCCTTGGCATGTGGATGTCATAATTCAGTCTTAGCGAGTGCCACACTGCTCTGTAACCTCGAAGTTCACCTGGTCCAGATATTTATCTTTGCATGATTTCCCTAAGTTCTTGATCGCCAACCTCCATGCCAGGCCTACTGAGACTGTAGTCACGAAGCCGTCATTTCAAAGTTGATTGCATGTCGATTGTTTGGGAAGTCAACAATGACTTGTTTTTCAAATACAAGATAAAAATAGTAATCAATTAATCGTCCTAATTCCTTTCTTTCCATTATAGCTGCGGTGTTTTCCTTGGAGATGACGAACCGAGAAGAACATGGCGCAAAACGCAATCCTAGAACTCAAGCACTAGGCGTTTTTTTTCTTTTTACTTCCGTTTTGATATTTACTTCCGTTTTTGCTTTTTTGTTTGTGTTTTCTTTTTTAATTTGTGTTTTTTCTAATTTGCGCTTTCTGTTTTAATTTGCATTTTATTTTTCTAATTTGCGTTTTCTTTTTTTAATTTGCATTTTCTGCTTTTTTCTTTTCATTTGCGTTTTCTTTTTTTTTAAATTGTGTTTTCTTTTTTGTTTGCGTTTGAGCCTTCTGGAATAACGCAAGCAACTAACGCGACTACAACATAATAAAGACAAAAAAAAAAAAAACAGACATCAACTTGGTCAGTAATATCTCTTCCCGTCCCTTAGACGAGACTGAAAACCGAGTGCTTTCATACGGACTGAAACACTCAGTGACGCGGTCATGTCGTACCTCCTTTGAACGAGTTGTTTTATTGGCTCACCAAAACAATAGATGAATGACCTAAACAATGCCCCTATCCCTATAAACAATAGCAGGTACTGTTTTAGAACGGCCAATGAAAATAGAGGTTTATGAGAGGTACGACCCTACCGGGGTCCCCAGTGACGCCAAGCTAGACGTATACCTACAGAGGCCATTGTATCAAGTGTTGTCAGGCTGCTCTGTCTCGTCAAATAGATCTATCAGAGCCAGCCAAGAACAACATCAGAAGTAGAATAGCTTCTACTATACAATCAGCCTTGATAACAGACAGTAACTTGACTAAAGACGAACGACAGACACTTAAACAACTGAAAACCGACAAAGATATTGTCATACTACCTGCAGACAAAGGACGAGTGACTGTTGTTATGGACAAAACACACCACTTATAATTACAAACCATGTCCTTCGGTGCCTTTATGTAGTTTATATAAAGAAGTACCACCCCGGTTAAAAGTTTACGACCGAGGAACATCGAGTGCATATCTATACCTGTACACTACATCTCGTTAACGCTTGCGCAATGAACAGGATAAAAACTGTAAACTTAAGATGAAATTTACAAGTTTTGAGCATTGAACCCAATGAAAAAAGTACTAGCTTTTAATTATTGAATAAAAAAAGACAGAAAATGATGCAATGTAATCTTCTTTTACTTGGTTTTAATGAAAGCATTCGTCAACGAAAAACTAAGTTGCCAGTCGTGCGGCAGGCAGTGAGTTAGTCAGGCAACTAAATCAATGTTGAAATGTTTTCAGTTTTCTAACCCAAGAATCTATTCAGCAGCAAACCTTTGCAGTTCAATGAAGTTGTCCGCGAACCTTCTAGAAATCAATCTCTATAATCCGTTTGATGTCACTTGCCTTTTAAGCATTCTGGTTGGTCAATTGATCATTACTCTTTCCATATTAGGAGCATTTTTAGTTTAAAAACAAACAAAACTTGTTTTTTTTTTAACCACTAAGAAATTAAATTTAAACTCTATCTGAAACATTCTTTTCAAGGTCACATGAAAATGAAAATTTCTATCAACGTTTTCAGTTTCATTTTTGTATAATTATGTTGTGGTTCAAATTTTTCATTGGTTTAAAAATTTTCAATCCAGTTTAATTTCTGTTTCCCTTTGTCTCAGAGTCATTACCATAATCTGAGACAATGGAAATAAAAATTGAACTGGTTTAAAAATTGAAAGAAAAATTTAGACCACAAACAATGTAAAGTAGTATTATTGTCCAACATGAGACAGTTAATTTTAGAACTTATTAAAGACCTTGCAGGCCACAAACCATAATAAATACATATGTACATGATGCATGTTATTTAAATTATACATACATAAAACAGTCACTCCGATTGCATGAGTAACTTGATTTCCTACTCCATTGCTAGCTTTACAGCGGTATGTGCCAGCATCAGTACGGCTGATTTTTTCAAAATCCAAAAATGGCCCTCTGTTCAGTATACCACTCTCACTGCCACTGGTCCAAGTGATGTTTGGGTTCGGTTTACCGGAGGCTTCACAGAACAAGTGGAGATCTAAGCCTTCACGCACAGTCTGATTACCGCTTGCATTGATGAAATTGGCTGGGGCTAAATGGAACATACAGTATTAAGACTGATTAATAATAAATTAAAGTATACACTGTACACGTTTTCTATAATCATACCGAACACAAAGTATATGGCTACGTAATACGTCCCCTTGGGCCACATACTGCACGGTGCATATATCTAATTAGGAATAGAGGGGCATTGTGTGCGCGTTCCCCAGAGAAAATATCAAATTGTGCTTGTCCCCTTGTGTGGACTGGTCATGAGAATTGTCTCCGTAATGACAGATGAAAAAAATCAACCAAAATAAAAAAAACTGTCCTCACGACCAGTCCCTTAATGCAAACACTACAGGTGTCTTTACCCTGTGTGATTTATGGTCCCCGGGACTTGTCTGATTGTTTGTGATCGATGTGTGTGTGTAACTTGTCACAGGGACCAGTAACTCAATTGAATCTCTGTAACTAGTCCCTTCGATAAAAGATGTTTTTAAAGTTTTTTCAAAGTTAAAAAACGTCAAAAAACAAACCGTTCAAACAAACAAAAACATATTTAAAACCCGTCTTATTGTTAACTTTCGATAGAAAAGATCATTGTATTGAATACTGTGTTGTTTAACATATTAAACTAGACAAAGAAATCAAAATTTTCCCCCCCTCATTTCAAGATAATTTTAAGTTTTTGTTTTCTACGCAAGGAAAATAACCAAGTAAATTGCTAGGGGAAATATTTTTCCCGCGAAACAATAGGAACTGGCGCCAAATGCATCATGTGGGGCGTCACTTGGCTGCGCATGATTGATGGTAAAGCTAACGGATGCTTGCACTCCTCGCAGTGGTTTATTTTCCGTCCGGCGTAGCTCAGCGCAAAAGAATCCACTGATCACAAGTATTATAAACATAATAAGCGCTTCTACACATTCTCTGTTTTCTTTGTAGTTTTGCTCGCCAAATTAAGATTAAGCTTTTACCAGCGGCCGTCCGTAAATACACCTGGAGGTGTGCAACATGAAAAAAATAAATAAATAAAAATAACCAAATTTGTCAGAATAAAGGTCGAGGTAAACTCTTTCTAAAAAAATAACTTCGGTTCGACCAGATTTTTGTTTTAAGCGAACGGCGACAAAGTCGGTTCGGCGGCTCTCGCATCGATTTTACGAGCTCATCTTCGGTGTAGAAACCTCGGCAATAAAGAGATCGAGCTTTTCATTCAAATGCAGTTTACATAGAGTGAAAACGTCAAGCAAAACTGCATTTGAATGAAAAGCTTGATCTCTTTATTGCCGACGAGTTAGTCAGAGCTATTTGCAGGAAGTAATAATTTAAGTCTGAGGAAACTTTCTGTGGTAATTTAATGATAATTTGTGAGACCTATGAAATGTTTTGACTGCTTACATTTCAAACATGAAGAAACACGTGTTAAAATGTTTTAGCGATTTATTTAAAATCGAACAATTAATTTGTTTGAAATTTTCCCATTTAGTGTGCTACTTTGTGTAGATTATAGCGCATTTATTCGCTTGTCGCGGGTAGCCCAAAATCGAAAGATATTTAGGAAAAACTGTTTTTCGTCATATTTGTTTACCGTTGCCATGGAAACGCTGATTAGCATAAAAGGACCATCATCTTAAAATTTCATCCAAGCCTAACATCTGGTATCAAATTCAGCTTCATTGAGCTAAAGTAAGATTATGTATAAGCGCATTCAAAAAGGGAAGTGTGACCCCCAAAAAACTACTTGGAGCTACCTTAATGTCGCTACGTTGGTAGCGAGCTGAACTCGAGTTTTACATTGTTTTATTTATATATGCTCGGTAATTTTCTTGTAAGTTACATGACCGGTACATCGTCTCAATCGCTTGGAGAATTTTGCAGGAATGATGATGAACTGCCATTATATTGCCTAGCGAAATTTCGTCTCCTGCTGGCAACATTCGCCGATGACCGCAAATGTTCGATAAGGTCCCGAAAATGAGACGAAATATCGCCCTTTGTTTCAGCGAAATATCCTTTTTAATTAAAACGTCACGAAATTTCGCTCGAACTTTCGAGCGAACTTATATATTATCGACAAAAGTTCGCCGGAACAAAGAACGAAATTCGCGTATTTCGCTTTCATGATTTTTTTTTTTTTTACAATACTGTACAAAGAAAAAAAATGTATGGATTGTATGTTATTTGAAAAGACACGCTTACCAACAACATCCACTCTGATCTTGCGTGTCCACACTTTGCTGCCTGCTGCTGTAGTCACCTTGCAGGAAAATTCACTATTATCATTAGCAGTTACTTCAAGGAATACCAGAGTAGCTTTTTGGGAATTAATCCAACTAATATTGAATCTATGTTTGAAAGCCTCTACAACCGTAGCAACTCCAGATGACAAAATCGAAGCAACCACATCATTGCCTAAGAAGAGTTGTATGAAATTAAAGCTACCCTGTCCAAGAGTAAAGTTCCAACTTAGTAATTCGTTGGTAGATCCCTCCACGAGCTGAATGTTGTATGTTTTAACCACATTAGTATCTGTTGCAGTCTCAACTGGAGGAGGCTCATACCAAGTAATACTGTTTGCAGCATCTGTATAGTAATTGAATAATATATATAGATAGCCCAAGCCTAACAGCGTCGCACTTTGAACAAGCTTAACTAAGGTGAAACTTAACTAAGGAAGGTTGGAAGCACAAGAATTCAGATTGACGAACGGGTTATTTTCAATTTTAGCAATTCTCAAAAACAGTATTACGCGACCGTCTGCACAGTACATTTTTATAGATCGTACAAAAGTTCACAAAAACAACTTTTAATTGTCTAGAATAAATAGTACCACTAGTTTCCGAATAAAATACAGTTTATGTTTGTCAAAAATTGCCCGAGAAACTGATTTGAAAATCAAAAATTGCAAAAATACACAAACATATTTGCATAAGGCGATGCGAGTGAAGATAGAACTGTACTATAAAATCAAGTCTTGTTTTGTTTACATAAAATCGCTTTTCAATCTATCTAATGAATGAACTAACACATAAAAATGGACAACACAATCTTCTTTCGAAAAAAATTATTCAAATCTCCATTAGTTTACGTTTAAAAGCAAAACGCGTACCATGTAATTATAGCTCGAGTTCAAGCTTTCTTCGATGAAATTCAAGAGATCGATACAACTAAATTTAGGCACGTTTTAAAATCAATTCGCCAAAACTAACAATAACACTAATAACAAGTCACTCACAGATTGATATCAACATAAATTCTCATCGAAAACTGTAATCTGTTTTACCTTTAAGTTCCTCGCTTGCTTGGAAATTCAAATCTCCGCTTCTGGTTCTGAAATCATCTCCCGCATTGATAAAAACGTAATACACGAAGTTCCTCGAAGCAAGATTTTATCCCTGAAAGCTCGTCTTTTTCCACTAAAGCGGCTTCTGAGTATACCTTAATTAGTATCCCTGTCTTGAGTAGCAAACCGCGAAAAAATGCAGGAAAATAACGAGTTTAATTCTCCACTAGGCACAAGAAAACAACTAAAGTGTTTACCGAGCTCACGGCTGTGTGGCCGCGCGAAAAACAAAATTGCTAAGATCCCGGATGTTGTCCAACACGGGCGTCGGCGGGCAGACAACGCGCCCGCGAAACATTCCGCTAGCCATGACCATGAAAACTCACGGCGTAGGTTCTATGAGTATGGAGCTGCGCAGCCAGGCCTTCGGCCTGGCAAGTGCTACGCTATTAAAAGTACATTAGAACACTATGGTAAGGTTAATAATGCCATAAAGGCTCCTATAAGTCAACTGGTGAATATGGAACATATCTTATTGTACTGAGTGGATAGCGAACTGAAAGTCATTTGTAAAAATTCAAATAAAGAAAATCGTGTTTAAAAAATAGAAACCATAGATCTAAGCATGACATAAATAACATGTAAATAATGTATTGTGTGAAACAAGACACCTGGATGATGTGTACATGTAATGCATTAAATTTCTTGTGACTTTTGATTCAGGCATAATATGCACACGCTTATTTTATTATTTTGTAAATGGAATATGCTTAATTGTAAACTGCAAATAGAATCAAAAATGATGGCAGATGTTAAATTGCCAAATAGTAATTTTAAATCCATTTGCAGTTTACAACTGTTAAGAGTATGGGTTCCCTATCATTGGTCTAGTATTAAGCTTTAAGTTGTTTCACAGAGCAGTCAAAGAATTACCCTGCAAGTGACCAAGGGTAGGTTCTCCCACAGATTGAGGCCGGCTTTTCTCACAGCGAAAATACAAGAGACATAACAGGCGTGATATAATAATTATGAAAGAGATGACAGCACAAAAAAGCCTCTGGCATCCACGGTATCAAGTAATTAATGATAACAAAGTTATGACAATTCGTTACTCAGTTCTTAATGTGTATTTCTGTCACACTAAAACAAGTTTTTATTTTTTACTTTATAAGCGTTTTGGAAACAAAATTTGTTTAAAAACCCGATCCCGAGAGCTTGCTCGCATTAAGCTACATATTTAAAAACAATATATAAAATTAATTGTACTATAGCATTAAATATCAAATTCTTGAAACATCAATTTAAAGTCCGCATATCGGTTTTAATTTTCCATACTGAGTTTGAAGTCAAAGAACCGATGAGTAAACAGCTTCAGCTCGCCATTGTAAACGCCCATACAGATCGGACGCGAATATGTTCTCGTACTTGTGAAATGAAACAATGAGTAGAGATCTGTATGAAAAGTTAATGCATACTTATTAGCTGAGGAGGTGTTTGTATCAAAAGTTAATTTTACTGTTTAAAGGGGCTATGTCACCATTTTTAGCGTTACTTTAAAAAGCCAAAATACATCTTTATTTCAGTGAAATTCCAAAAATAAGAATCCAGTTTTGTTTAAAATTATTCTACTAGTGCTCTAAAAGTAAAAATAAGTATCTTGGGCTGTAGATGGCCAGGATGGAAATGGATTGCGGAAAAAATTGGGCCAATTTTTTCAAGTTTATTCGCTAAAACTCCGATTATGGTTGATTTTCTCCGTTTAAATTCACTTGATATCTTCCTGTTAGTGTTATTTAAGCATTTCGTGTACGACAAAGGTACTTACTTTTAATTTGCGACGGTTTTGACCCGAAAACCTCAAAATCACCACGACATAGTTGATTTGTATTCACGGGGTTTACAAAGGTAATCATGTGACTCAAATACTGCCTATTTATTGGTCATAACTGATATAAATTTTACAAGATATAATATCATCTAGTTCTCTATCTAATTTCAGACAATGCATATTTGTGTTACACTAAGACATGTTTTAATACATCAAAATCATAACAAATCTGCTGCACATGAATTTGTTGACAAAACGCTTTGTAAAGAGCGCGACCCGCCTTTAATTAGAGCGCTATTGTTAACTTTATCACACCTTGGGATTTACTTCACGCATCAAACCGTTTGATTGACAGCAGTTGAATCTGCCAAGAGACTAGAGTATTCCCAATGCTTAATCTGTTGACTAATTGCAGCCGTCTCGGGTCTTGTATATGAAAATTATTATGCCGAGCATCAAGAAACTGGGCATTGTAAAGTACATGTCGCGGAAGACAATGGCATTCTTGGCGATGCTGGTTTATTTGAACTTTGACAAAATGGAAGCAAAACTTCACACATTTAACAACAACATTTGCTGCGCTGCGCTATTTCCTAAGCCCTGAAAAATCAATTTGAAGTCCCACAGAGCTTAAACCAAGAAAAATACCAAGAAAAGTTTACAACTGAATCGAGCGAGCGAGCAAGTAAGCAATCAAGACATGCGATTGAGTAAAATTTTTACCCAAATGCCACAATTTGTTCAACGCTTTAAAGATGCATGCAATCACTGGATTAATGTTAATTTTATAGTAAACGAGCAAGAAAGCATTCCGGTATCGCAAGGTCGTGGGTTCGAATCCCGTTCAAGCCTGAATTTTTTTTCAAGTTGCTTTTCAACTGCTAAAGTTGATAGCGCACTGCGAAGATAAAATAAAATAAAATAAGATAACATAAAATTTCACTCAAAGCGTTCTTTGTTTCTGTATATATACCGACAGTATTTATTATTTTTTGTATTACGTAATAGGCAAAGCTAATAATAAAAAAAAAAAAACAGAAAGAAAGAAGTCAAGAAACAACACATGGACAACATTTGATGGGATATGTAAACCTTAATTGGTGATTGCCATTTTTCGTTGCCAAATCCTTATATGTTGCCCCTAACTATAAAATGTCTGTAGTCTGTTCGTGAGCCTGGGCCCCATGCAGTGCTGCCTGTGGTGTAAACACGCCTTTGTGTAGACTTCGTCAAAGTCCGTTTTTGGTATTTTCGTTTTGGGTGGTCGGGCGGAGAACGTCGCTCGCTCGTTCGGAGAACGTCGCTCGCTCGCTCGGAGAACGTCGCTCGCTCTCGCGACTTCGTCGCGTCGCTCTCGGGGGCTTCGCAGTCGACTTGTGTGCAAGTCTAGCCTTCGTGTAATAACATTTTTGGCGGTTATTGGGGAAATATTTCCCAAATGGACTAACAATAGAAACTATAAGGTACATAAAAGTTAAAAAATTAAATAGTAAACTCACATACAAAAACAAGGAAAGTTTCTATTTTTTTTTTTTTTTTTGACACAGAGATGATGAAGGTAATTTTTGGCTGGTGCTTTCTAGTTATGTGCGATACGCCAAGCCATGAAGTTACTGACCATGAAGGTACAGGTCAATATAAATTTACCTTTTCAATATAATCCCAACAAGAAGCTGTACACAGCTTGAACTCGTGGCGCCTTTAACTCATTGCAGCATTGATTCCCAAGTGATTTGAGTGCTTTTACAGAGAAACATAAGCTTAAAATTATATCTAATCAAAGGCTCCTAAGAGCCAACCCGAGAAGAAGAAATGCTAACGCGTAACGCGTAACGCAATATTGCCGTAAGCTTTAATACGTTTTCATACTGACACAGTTCGATATATATATTTTTTTAAATTAAACGTAAGGATTTTTGACGAACGAAAAAAAAAAGTACATCACTTTCATAATGTCCAGTTCGAAAAAAGAAAAAAAAAAGAAAAAAAAAAAAGACAAAAAAAAGAAAAAAAAAAGAGGACTTGATGGAGATTCGAACTCGGGCCGTCCGGGACCAAGCCAGAAACTCAACCACTGCGCTGTCCAAGACACACTACCTACGAACTAAATTTTATTATTTTAAGGTAGATACGCATCAGAACGCGTGCTTAGGTTGCAAAATCCTTTTAGATCGATTTTAATGTTGCACTAAAAACTCCAAATGCGAAACATCTGTAAGCTTATTGTTGTCTATATTCGTTTACATCAAATTAATTATTGTTATCGTTGGATTCACGTTGAATTCCTGTTACGAAACGTGTTCGTAACAAAGCATTTGCTCACTAAGTTTACAGCTGATGGAAGGAGCGAGTGAGTGAGAGAATGAATTTTATTTAAACACCCTTGCCGATAACCTGTTCATCATGCTTTCACGTATACACGGGTTTAAAAGTAAGACTACACTGCATTCACTAGATTCAGTAGCTGACACTTAAGCTCGACCCGGAGCTCGATCGCTAAGCGAATGGCAAGTTTAATATATAAAACACAGAACTTGCCAGAGCAAAAATCCCACAGGAATAAGCGGCGAACACAATATCAAACGGTCCTATCCATCCATGAACGCCTTGAATTGTCTTGAAAGTGTGCAGTTGTACGCAGTAGTTCTTTATCTTGCTTCTCGAGTACACAAACGGAGAGATTTTACGGTATGTATTTCATGGCCGAAAGCCATATAGTCGTCTATATAGACTTAAATATGCGTGCATAAATTTGCATGCGCTAATGTGACACGAAAAAAAACAAGGAAAGTCAACGCCGGATTTATACCTCGTGTGCTTCGCCACGAGTAATAATCGCGTGACACGTCTCACATTCCAAGTATTGAATCTTATACTTATACGTAACATGTTTTGAAGAATACGCTCGAGTTTACAAGCTTTCTTTAAGCTTTCATACAGAAAGGGAAATCTCTGAGACCTCCAACAACTACACAGAAGATCCATTGTGTGATGCATTGCGGGCGTGACACATTCCGGGCGTTCTTGAATGTCCGGGCGTTCGTGATGCATTGCGGGCGTTCTTGCGAGCGTTCTTGAATTTCATGGTTCACGATAAACCGTTTTGTGGCGAGGAAGTTTGATTCCTAAAAAAATCCGTTTACATCGGGGAATCTGCATCGTTTATTTACCTCGAGACGAATTGTTTCAAATATTTAGTTCATATCTTGTTTTTGTAAGTTTTCTTTTTTTTTTCCATCGTTACTGATACGTTGCCTTAGGCATAGTTCAAACGCTGTACTTTCCATGAGCCGTGCCGAAATTTTTTTAAAAGTTCATGGAAAGTACGGCGTCTGAATCAGATGAGTTCGGCTGAAACATTGGGTTCGCCTTCAGGCGTACTATACGGCTGACTCAGCCGTATAATGCGGCTCTGGTTCGCCTTTGATTCAAACGCCGTGCTAATCATGAGCCGTATCTAATGAACACATTATGTTAATTATTTTTATCATATATTACTAGTGTATCCAATGGATAGTGAATGCTGCGGCAAATAGGATATATTTAATTGATACTCTCGGCAGCGTGAGACACTCATGGTGTTGAATTGCCAAAACAAATAAAAAATGTATTTTGGCTAAATGAGAAATGCACGCACACAAAAACAAATCAACTTGAATTCGTAAATGGATCATCTTGTAGTTAAAAACTTAAATTGTACCGGCTAGGCTGTTTTACCCAGCTCTTACAAAAAGCTTTGACTTGAAATAAGTTACCTCCAAAAGCGATTATTATTCATCGATATTTTGTCAGCATACCTTTTTCTTAATTTGAGTTTACTTTAAAACAAGAAGACAGTATAGTGCCTTTCAGACTAAGCTGTAATTTGTAGGAGTCTTGTAAGCTCTCGTCGACCTTGTGTCAAGAGTCACGGGTAACCTGATCGTAAGTTCCCGAGTTATTTCCTGTGGATATTCACACAACACCGAGACGGCCGAGAACAAAGCGCGTAACAGATTCGCGTAACGAAAGTGTCCTTGATATTTCATGCCGACAGAGCTCATAAAAATAACACGGACCTGATTCGCATAATGAAAGTGTTTAATTCAAAGAAGAATATTCTTAATATTTCCACGGCCGTTACAAAAAGCACTTTGATTACAAAAACAATGTCCTCGTTATTTCGTGTCGAAAGAACTCAGAACTTCTATATCTTTTGTTTACACGACACAGCTGTCACTATGATTCTCGCTACACAAGCTATAATGCCGCGGAGAACTCTGGTAAAAAGTGTGGTTAAATGCAATGCATTCTGGTAAAAAGTGTGGTTAAATGCAATGCATTCTGGTAAAAAGTGATAAATTCGAGAATTCATCCCACCTTATATATCTCTCTTAAATCCTGATTATGTTGCTGCTCGCTCGCTGCGCTCGCTCCGCAGCAATAATTGCAATTAACCTTAAAGTCCGGCTGAAGTACGACTGTTGTTTCATACGCCGAACCGTACATTAGCCAGCAAGCGCTAGAATATTGGCATCCACAAAATACATTTTATTTAAATTAGTGTATTCCAGTCGGCGCAACATGGCGGCTTATCGCATAATACTTGAGAACTCCGATAAAGATGTGTGGATGACCTGCTTCGACCTGTCGAAATTTGTGTGCATCGGCTGTATTCAGTCCAAACCAAATCAAACCATCCCCGATTTCTTATCCGTCGGCGACAGGAGCGGTTGTATTCAGGGGTTGCTTCCTTGTTAGACAGTAGCAGCAAAGTTAATAGAAAACAGGCAATAACTAGCTGTCGCCTTCGTGATATGACAAACCGAACAGCGTTTTGTAGGCGTGCTCTCCTCCCTCTCGCATTTCTAAACATTGAAAAGGAAACGCTATTTAACTTTTAACTTTTTGGCCGTGTTGGGCCGACGGAAATTTCGCTCAATACTCGCGCAGGTAACCGCTGGTACACTTTTATTCTATTAATTCATTTACATAAGTTCGGCTAATTGAGCACGGCGTCTGAATCAGCAGCCGCTCTGAAATCAATTGGGTCGGTCCGAGTTCTAGTTAAGTACGGCTCATGGAAAGAACCATGCCTAAGCAACGGCATTAGATTGCTTACTAGTTAAGATTTATCTTCGAATCTTTTCATTGTAGTTTTTTTAGTACATTCGTTTTCTACACACTGTGAGTTGACATTTGAATGGCCGTTTTTATGCTAGAGACGTTAAAGTCGTCTAGACGAAATTAACGTTTCAGACGTTAACCCTATTCGGCCTGGGGGGGGGGGGGGGGGGGGGGGTGGCGGGGCACAAAGTGCCCGCGCTAACTTTCAACATTCATAACTTCCTTAATATGTATTCAAACGCCATCACACTTTGTGACTTTTCCTAAAATTTATCTGGCAACAATTTCAGGTGACAATTTTTGATCACGTGACTTGATGTTTCCATGGCAACAAGATTTTGACAGGTATGTTTTTTAAATTTGCATATTTATACCTTTGAATGAAGAAAAACAATGTTTATTGTGGTAAGTTTTATATTTTTACGTCATTTAGCATTTATTCATTGGTTTTGGGTGAATTTGGACGGTTTTTAAGAGGTTTTAAAAAAATTCAGAAATCCAAATGGCGGCCGCATAACTAATTACCTAATAACTACGACATATGACGTCGTCGTCCCATTGTGCGGACCGCAAAGGAGACAGTTTTGGACGTATTATGTAACCTCTATGTTAGTTACGAGGGAGGGGGGGGGGGGCACCTCCCAGGCTCAGAAACTCAAAAAAAGCCCAGACTGAATAGGGTTAAATGCGTCTGGTATAAAAACGGGACGCATTAAAGTAGATGGCAACAGATAAAAACACGCACACTGGGGATTTTTCGTCGATTTTGATGTAGTCACGAAATCGAGGCTCTTCTGCCGCAACACACGGATAGCCCTGGGGACTAGGTTAAAATCCTAATCTAAGGTGGCGGCCAGCGCTGTAAATATCAAAAGAAATAGACGAGTTTTACGGAAAACTCGAGATGAAATATTTTAGTGGTATCGAAAGGGAAGATGTTCCACAAAAGCTGGCAGTGCAAGACCTATTAAAGGAGCTTTCGGTACTTAAGGAGCAAACTATGAAGTCGCACTCGGAGGCAAATTTGAGGGAAAAGTTGAAATTTAAGAAGTGTGACTTACACCACATGGCATGCAGTGAAGTACGGTACTGGAAAAAGACATTGATGCGAAGACAATTTTTAACAGCAAAGCATTCGCATCCATGGGTCATCGAGTTTACTTCGCGACTTCAGGAGGATATTTTCAAGCACATTGTTAATATAATTACAAGCACATCAATTTTCGGTGTACAGACTCGCCCTGGACAAACAAATAAAGAGCATATTTTAGAGGTTACAAGCAAGCCAAAGCTTGGATGTTGCGTTTTTGCTTGGGAAATGAGGAGACCAGTTTGAAGCGGGAATTCCCAGGAAAGGGAAAGACAGACATTATTATTAACAGAGAGAAACTCCTCACTGTTACTTACAACTCTCGAAAAGAAGTAGTAAAAGTGCATTGTCACTACGGAGCATGGAATAATGACAATGTTCCTCAATTTATCTGACATTGTTGCTGAAGGGATGTTCAGGAACTGTTTGCCCTAGTGTGTGTTTGTTGGTGGGGGGGGGAGGGGGGGTATTTGACTAATGCCAGTTGTACATCTCCCTATAGGCCACATTAGGGAGTGCCCCCCCCCCCCTCCCAGACTCTTATATGCTGAATCCAACAAACCCCTTGCTATCTAGGAAACTGTTGTGATGGTTAATAACCAAGTTTTTGTTGTAGTTATTGAATTGCACCAGCCTGTGAATACAGCCACCTGTCATTGCTCTGCTGCTGGATGCATTGTTTTGTTTAATGCTCCAGAGGTGGAGAGATGACAGATGGCTGTATTCACAGGCTAGTGATACACATTGTGAAAAAAAATAATGATCGAAGTGATTGTTTACATCTGTAATCCTTTAAAGACCAACATGCTAGAGAAAAAGATCTACAACTCATTTCAATTTTCTTAACAGGTTTAATTTGCATGCTAGCAATACACAATGTCAAAAACAACAAAATCATGTTTAAATTGTATTGTTTACATTTGTAATCATTAAAAGATCAATATGCTATAGAAGAAGCTCTCCAACTCAATTTTCTTAATTAACAGGATTAATTTGCAAGGTAGCAATACACAATGTTAAAAACAAATGTTTAAACCAAATGTTTAAACTGCAATGTTTACATGTGTTATTATTCAAAAGACCAACATGCTACCACAGAAAAGAATCTCCTCTATGAGATTTCATTCCAAGATTTTTCTAATCTTGATCAATTTCTTTTGATATTTCCTTGGCCTGTTTGACAGTGATCCTTGACAGTGATCGGCTGTTTACACAGCCGATCACTGTCTTGCTTGTTCGGCACGCCTTAAAATTTCTTTCATTTTCACAGTTAGGCTTCCAGAAGCAGCACAAGTGGCAATTTCTTTTGACAGTCTACTGTCACAATACCTACATTTTACCCTCGCTATTGAAAGCAATTCCACAAAAACAATATTCATCAGTATAACACCTAGGTGGAACATATTTGTTTTTCAATTATAGTAACCGTCACTGAAGGGATTTTGCTGCCTTAACCAAATCAGTGACATGTGTTCATGTCTGAACACTTTTTCCCACCTATTTTTGACTAGAGAGAATTCTGCAAAAGATGCTAATTGCTGATGCTTAGCCTCTCTGCCTTGCATAGAGTTGATCCCAAGGCCAACTCCTAAATCCTCCATTAACTGGTTTGAGTGAAATGGGACACAATGTCCCATTGTCCAGACACTTACATTGGTGGAATGAAAAAGAGATGCTAAATTAAAATACATCCTGCAATCCTCTTTTAATGTAGGCAAATCCTCTGTCTTAATATCTGAAACTCTGATAGCAAGAGACAAGGCATTTCTTAAATGAAGACCCATTCTTGCCATTGACAAGGCAAAGAAATTCTTTGGTTGCTCTATATCTGAGCCATCGCCAATGAGATCTTCAATGATAAACATGAATCCGTGGCAAAATTTTTTGGTCTCCTCACCAGTAAACCTGAATTCAAAATCACCAGATTTTCGTTTTTCCTTAAACCAACGACAAAACTTGTACAACTTTTTGCACTTCATCTTAAACCTTAAGGTCTTTAAATGTTTGCGCAATGGATTGTCTTCTGGAAGCTGGAAAACTGACTTCACATTTGTGCCCACTTTTGCATCTGCTAGAATGGTGGTAAGCACCTTCTTGAACCAATGTCCCCAGCAGTTGTTGCCTACATGGAGACTGTCAGCCTTTGCATTTTGGATTACAGGACCAAGTATTGGTTCATACTCTTGCCTGGATTTAAGGTTACCTATGAATTGGCATACCTTGTTGCGGAAAGTTTGCATTTGAGATGCATTGGTTGGTTTTGGCTGATTTTGTTTAAACTGTGCAACTTTGTTAGCAACCTCCATTCTAAAATCATAAGCCCAAGGTTTCCATATATCTCTTGGACCAGTGCCCAGAGTACACCCTCTTTCTGACAAATCTTTCTGACTCACATTGACAAAGGGGTTTGGGTATGTTGCTGCATTACTTAGTGTAGTGTTGTGACATCTGTCAATCATATGAGCACGCGGTCGAGAAGAACTAGTACTCTTGTAGTCGGTGCGAGCATGGGGTCAATAAATCAAAGTTGCGTTTGACTTACGGTTGTCTTTACTTGAACGGTACGACACCACACTTAGTTCACCTGAAAATTTACTCAGCCATTTCATATCAGAAGGCACAAGTTTGAAGGTAAAATTTACCTGTAGGCCTTTTACAGTAAATGTTTTCTTTTCCAAAACACTGATCTGAGATCTTAGAAGTTTGCCATACTCTATCATTGATGGGTGATCTTCACCACAGTTACCACCACATATTAGAAAGTTGTCGTAAGGGCTTGATACTCTTTCTGTGACATTTAAAAAAGAAACCCGCCAAGCACATGCTTCATTACATTTTCCAAAAGGAGCACCATCAGCTCCAATTGCCACTAAAAATTTGCCCTTTTCCTTTCCAAACCAATTTAGAAAATTTGGCCTGTGACTGTCAATATGAAGATACAAATCAGCTATTTGTAACAAACGCTCTTCTAAGTCAATAAAATGACCGGGTACAAGTGGTAAGAGATTCTGGTTGACATCTTCACTTTCCTTCTCGATTTCACTATCAGCCCTGGCCTGAGGTATATTGTGAAGGGTCCCAATCTCTTGCTGTGATACGAATTTCATCAAATCTTTGTATGGTACTAATGAGGGCACCTTACAACCTTTTTTGAACTCTGTTCGCCTTCGCTTTCCAGCGGGAAGATCAAATTCAAACATTTCTGAGGAACGCAACTCATTGTACTTCCTCTTACTTAAGATACCCCCCTGTAAATAACACCTACAGATCTTTCATAATTCTTTGCTGACTTCTCAAAAGCAGCAACAGCATTATTTACTACTTTAGGTACAACGAAGGTATTAACCTTTCTAGATCTACTACATAACATAGCAACATCTTTGTTGTCAGCATAAGATACAAAAGTGTTCCACAGTCCATTCAAAGCATCTGTTTTGGAAACTTCATCAGGTGTTTGAGGGCAAGAATGGATCATCTTTGCTGCATCCACTGTACGTTTACTTCTCTTTGAGGCAATTTTTTCTGACAAACCAACTGTACAGTCACTGTTTTCCTTGTCTAGTTTTGTTGGGACAGCTGAGCCTCTTGGTAGGTGTACTTTCTCATCCTCAAGTAAGCCACGCTGAAAAAGACAGTACAGCTAGATTTCAGAACAGCAGCTTCATTCAAAAAATCTCCAGTTTCTAGCCATAAATGAGCACTATTAATTTATAATTATAAAGTTGACACAAATAACTGAGTACAAGTGAAGTAAAACCTCATAGTTTACTCTCCTTAAATAACTTTTATTCTGTTGTGTTGTTCTAGGAATGCCACTCATCCATCCCTAAATTTTAAGACAAATTGATGGGATCAATAACAATGCAGTTTTACCCTTAATAATTGATACCCAGATCACAACAATATTTTATCAAATGATTAGTTTCAGTCCTCCTTCAGCTTTTAATATATCACCTAATTAACACTCCAGTCACTACGGGGCATTCAACTGAAAAATAGTAACCTTTTTACTGGCTTACCTTTCTCCTAAGTTCCTTTATTTCACCCTGCAGCTGAAAATTATTTTCCTTTAGAATTTTTGTGGTCTCCTTCGCACTTGAAATCTCCTGCTCAATTTTTCTAAAGCTTTTGCTTGCTTCCACAGCCTCGATGCGCTTATACTTCGCTTTACGAGCCCACTCTCCTATTGGAAACCTCTCTCGACTTCTCGTGCGCTTCGACATCTTCTTGGTCTAAAATCGTGAAAATATCTTCAATCCTCGCGAAATTTTCCCTTCACCTCCTTCTGTCCATAAATGGTAATCGTATCGTTTCAGATTGTCATCATATGCGACAATCAAGGCAAAAACAGGCCTCAAACTTAGCCAAAATAACCAGGAAAATGTCCCGAATAGTTTCACGACTTTCCCTGAGCCAAAAACCTTAAAAACTGCTCTCAAAAGTCAACAAATTTGGTATCACATTAAAGCTCCAAATCTCGGGCTATTATTTCAAGCTACCAAGCGCTTTCTCTTTCATCTGATTAGCAGCCAGGCCTCCAAAAAGAAGTGCCCTGGTTCTAGTCAATTTTTACCCACAAGGCCGTGGGGCCTTAATACCGCTGAGACCAAAAATTTAGGGGTGGTTCCAAAACCGGCCAAAAATCCCCAATGTGCGAGATTTTCTAAAAAAACACTATTCTCGGAAGTAACTGGACACGACTAAAGTCGCCCAAATAAATTTTAAGATTACGAATATACAAATAGGGCTAAATTCGTCCTCGTTAAGGCCACGTCTCGTTTTTATACTAGACGTATTTAACGTCTGAGACGTTAAAGTCGTCTGTTAAGTGCGTCTGATGCACTTAAAAGAAGACGTTAAAGTCGTCAGACGTTTAATCCGTCCTTCTTATTTTCCGCTTTTATACTAGACGTTAACCCTATTCAGACTGGGGGGGGGGCTTTTCGAACCCCCCCTCCAGTAAAATTGTAGTAACTCTTACACCGAAATAGCTATGAGGCTGAAATTTTCTGACTTTTCCTAAAATTTATCTAGGGACATTTTGGTATCCGTAACATGTCAGTGTGATTAACCATGTTGCCATGGCAACCGGTTTTTGACACATAGGTTTTCAAAATATTAAAATATGGTGAATTTTTTATTTTAAGATCTTGTTCTTTGACTTATAGTGCATTTTCTTGTTAGAATAGTTTCTTCTTGGGACTAGTTCTTGAAAGACATCAAAAATTTTTAACATCAAATATTTGGGGGGGAGGGGTAGGTAAATTTTTGCTCTCTTTTACGTATAGACAAAAAATTTGTTTTATTTATTAAATAACGCTTCTAAGTTCATTGTTTGGATAACAGACATTAGTTTGATACGTATTTTATACATTCTGATCCTTTTCTCTTTTAGATATTTTTTAAATTTTAATTTAAACAAAAAAAAGGAAATCCAAGATGGCGGATCCAAGATGGCGGATCCAAGATGGCGGACAATAATTTCAAAATTATAGTTTTATCGCCTTTTTTTGCTTTTTCTCGCCTTACAAGTGTGTCCTTGTTTGAATTTATTATGTTTTAATATTAAAGGGATGATTTTACAGTTATATTTGATATTTTAAGTATCTTTATGGAAAAATATCAAAGAAACGTCGGAAAAACACAAATGACGTCATTGTGACGTCATAATTGGGTGTGGCAAGTCAAAACTAGGTGTGAGGTTTCCTTGTATGGAGGTGAACATTGTGTCAAAATTTCATGGTCCTAGCCTTACTGGTTCCAGAGATATGAAGGGGGGGTCCGAGGAGCCCCCCCCCAGTCACAGATTGCCAAAAAAAGCCCAGTCTGAATAGGGTTAAAGTCGTCTCGAGACGACTTTAACGTCTCAGACGATATTAACGTCTGTAGCATAAAAACGGCCATTCTTACCATCGATTATCACGTGACCGTTCAACCACAGGCAGCCCAAGCTCACGTCACGAGCATTTGGTGAAACCGAAAATTTTGTACATCGTAAAGACGTTAAAATTTTAAACTTCCAATATTAGACTTACCAAAATTTCCAATACGACGGCAATCTTGGACCTTGGCCGGTTTTCGCTTTCTTCGTAGGGAAATCACATTTCATTGCACCTGGTCTCTTGAGCTTTGATAGCATTTTGCTTCGAATTTCGATGAAAAGCCTCGCTGAAAACCCCGCAGAAAATTCAAAATTTCTCGTTTGTTTATCTCCTGTCGCGTGACCTCGCTACGCCAATGGTTGAGCGGAACAAAGGAGCTATTCGATATGCTTTAGTGGGGATGGGGTAAGGCGCTAGAAAGCCGGGGACGCGGGTTCGAATCCCGATCAGGACAATTTTTAAGGTTTTCTTTTTGTGTTTATTTATTCTTTATTTGACTGGTTTAAGTCCCGGCGGTACCAATCAATGAAAAGCAATAATCAATATAATCAATAACAATCAATAATAATCAATACCAATTAATTGATGGTATTGGAAATCAATAAAAATCAATGCCTTGGAGTTGAGTGAGTATCGATTTTCATTGATTATCATTGATTTCTATTGATTAATATTGACTTTCATTGAAAACTAAAATCTCCGTTTACGATTCCAATAAACGCCCTAATAAAGCGTAATTGTTCTGATTTGTGACAAAAGTTCGCTTTTGAAAAAAGAATAAATAAAATTTTAATACAACAACAAAATTAACTGAACAACAACATTTTATTACCTATTTAATTGTATATCGATCCGACACGCAGACAGACACGATTTAGTGTTCGTATTATAGAGGAAGTTACATTTTTAGCACCGTGAAGTTATATTTGCCGGGATAACAGGATGTCTGTCGTAGCGAAGTGTCCGCAAGGCGGACGTAGAAAGAACGGAGCGAGAACGGCACAGATGGTCAAGGTAACTGCCGTTTTCAACGCGAAAAGACCTGCTTTCGCATATTTTGTAACGGCAAGTGGCAGAGTCGGCAAGTTTACATTTCCCGTTTGCGGTACACGCGATGGTTTTTAATGGGTTAATAACTACCTCATTAGAGAGATTAAGCATTGAGTATGATTTTTACCCGCGAATGGCAGGGATAGTCACGGCAGCCGCCGTATTTGTACGCGACGAGTCCTGCTTTTATACACTATAGGACGACAAACGGCAGACGACAAGCTTACATTTCGTGTTTGCGTTATACGCCGCGAAGGTTAACAGAGAGATTAAGCATCGCGTTTCCGGCATACGGGAAGCATGAGCTTGTCGTTTGCCGTTTCACAGAGAATGAGAGAGATAAACCATCGCGTATACTGCAATGTAAGCTTGTTATCTGCCTTTTTCCGTCGCACAGTGTATGAAAGCGGGCCTCGTCGCGTAGAAAACGGCGGCTGCCTCGACCATCCTTGCCGTTCGCGGATAGAAATTACGCGATGCTTAATCTCTCTAATCTCTCTAATTCTCTGCAAACGACAAGTTGACGTTTGCTATTTGTCGTAAGTTTATTTAAATTCTTAAGCACTCTAGCTAGTCAATGCAGTCTAGTAAAAGATAAACGTTTCTCAAAAATACCTTACATAGATCGTTTGACAGCACAACATTAAACCTGACTTAACAAGTAGTAAAATAAGCATTTACTTTTTCAATCGGGAAAAAAATGCTAAGTCCTTCACATAGAAAGGCTTTGATTTTATCACTTAATGAATTCAGTTCTATGCAACCTGAACGTGCGAAAATTGACCAACATTTACCCGTATAACTGAAAGAGAAGATAAAATAAGAGAGAGGTGGCCAAGCTGCCCCCGATCATTCAGAACCTTGAACTCGTTTCTGCGTTCTCCCCTCTTCTTCAGTAATATAACGGAAAACACTGGTGGTATCCTTTTACGACACAAAATATGGCTATTGCGACCTCTAATTGCTTTGACATCTTCCGTTGAGGCCGCCGGGGGATCAAGGGAACAGTCGCTAAATCTTATCTCAAATGCCTTGAAATGCGGGTTTTTACATTGCACGATCAGTTATTGATTATCCATAAAAATCAATAATAATCAATAGCAATTAAGGAGTCTGGGTGAGTGAGTATCAATTATTATTGATTGGTTGAACCAATCAATATCAATCAATATATTATTATTGATTATTATTGTATGTATTGATTGGCAATCAATGATTGATTTTCATTGATTGGTGCCGCCGGGTTTAAGTTCATTTGTTTTATTTGAAAATTGTTCGGGAGGCCCGTGAGCCATAAAGCCTAAAGTTCGATTGCGTTGTTACGTGATCGTCCTGGTGGTGTAGTGGTACCTTATTCGTACTATTAATTTCACGAATTTGGAACAGGAATATTTCGCGAGCATTAATTTTCGCGATTTTGCAAAAAAATGATAAAAGCAGGACTCGTCGCGTACAAATACGGCGGCTGCCGTGACTATCCCTGCCATTCGCGGGTAAAAATCATACTCAATGCTTAATCTCTCTAATGAGGTAGTTATTAACCCATTAAAAACCATCGCGTGTACCGCAAACGGGAAATGTAAACTTGCCGACTCTGCCACTTGCCGTTACAAAATATGCGAAAGCAGGTCTTTTCGCGTTGAAAACGGCAGCTACCTTGACCATCTGTGCCGTTCTCGCTCCGTTCTTTCTCTGTCCGCCTTGCGGACACTTCGCTACGACAGACATCCTGTTATCCCGGCAAATATAACTTCACGGTACTAAAAATGTAACTTCCTCTATAATACGAACACTAAATCGTGTCTGTCTGCGTGTCGGATCGATATACAACAAGAAGCTGTACACAGCTTGAACTCGTGGCGCCTTTAACTCATTGCAGCATTGATTCCCAAGTGATTTGAGTGCTTTTACAGAGAAACATAAGCTTAAAATTATGTCTAATCAAAGGCTCCTAAGAGCCAACCCGAGAAGAAGAAATGCTAACGCGTAACGCGTAACGCGTAACGCAATATTGCCGTAAGCTTTAATACGTTTTCACACTGACAGTTCGATATATATATATATTTTAAATTAAACGTAAGGATTTTTGACGAACGAATGAAAAAGTACATCACTTTTATAATGTCCAGTTCGAAAAAAAAGAAAAAAAAAAAAAGAGGACTTTATGGAGATTCGAACTCTGGCCGTCCGCGACTTAGCCACAAATTCAACCACTGCGCTGTCCAAGAGCACACACTACTAAAGAACTAAATTTTATTATTTTAAGCTAAATACGCATCAGAACGCGTGTTTAGGTCGCAAAATCCTTTTAAATCGATTTTAATGTTGCACTAAAAACTCCCAATGCGAAAAATCTGTAAGCTTATTGTTGTCTATATTCGTTTACATCAAATTATTATGGTTATCGTTGGATTCACGTTGAATTCCTGTTACGAAACGTGTTTGTAACAAAGCATTTGCTCACTAAGTTTACAGCTGATGGAATGAGCGAGTGAGTGAGAGAGTGAATTTTATTTAAACACCCTTGCCGATAACCTGTTCATCATGCTTTCACGTATACACGGGTTTAAAAGTAAGACTACACTGCATTCACTAGATTCAGTAGCTGACACTTAAGCTCGACCCGGAGCTCGATCGCTTAGCAAATGGCAAGTTTAATATATAAAACACAGAACTTGCCAGAGCAAAAATCCCACAGGAATAAGCGGCGAACACAATATCAAACGGTCCTATCCATCCATGAACGCCTTGAATTGTCTTGAAAGTGTGCAGTTGTACGCAGTAGTTCTTTATCTTGCTTCTCGAGTACACAAACGGAGAGATTTTACGGTATGTATTTCATGGCCGAAAGCAGTCGTCTATATAGACTTAAATATGCGTGCATAAATTTGCATGCGCTAATGTCACACGAAAAAAAACAAGAAAAGTCAACGCCGGATTTATAACTCGTGTGCTTCGCCACGAGTAATTAAATAGGTAATAAAATGTTGTTGTTCAGTTAATTTTGTTGTTGTATTAAAATTTTATTTACTCTTTTTTCAAAAGCGAACTTTTGTTACAAATCAAAACAATTACGCTTTATTAGGGCGTTTTTTTTGGAATCGTAAACGAAGATTTTAGTTTTCAATGAAAATCAATATTAATCAATAGAAATCAATGATAATCAATGAAAATCGATACTCACTCAACTCCAAGGCATTGATTTTTATTGATTTCCAATACCATCAATTAATTGGTATTGATTATTATTGATTGTTATTGATTATATTGATTATTGCTTTTCATTGATTGGTACCGCCGGGACTTAAACCAGTCAAATAAAGAATAAATAAACACAAAGTGAAAACCTTAAAAATTGTCCTGATCGGGATTCGAACCCGCGTCCCCGGCTTTCTAGCGCCGATGTGTTACCACTACACCACCAGGATGACCACGTAACAATGCAATCGAACTTTAGGCTTTTTTCGTCAAAAAGGCCTTTAAACACTGAAAATTGTTCGGGAGGCCCGTGAGCCATAAAGCCTAAAGTTCGATTGCGTTGTTACGTGGTCGTCCTGGTGGTGTAGTGGTAACACATCGGCGCTAGAAAGCCGGGGACGCGGGTTCGAATATTCTTTATTTGACTGGTTATATATTATATATATATATATATATATATATATATATATATATATATATATATATATATATATATATATATTTATAATTCAACACATTGATACACTGCCCAAATATGGTCAAAAAGTTATCAATATGCGTTATGTCTACATGACGTATAACCAGCGATGGCGGTAAATTTCGCATTTTGAAGGAAAGTGAAAATGACTGCTGGCTGCAATTTCGTGTTTTGGGGCGAAAAAGTGCGTGAACTATTAGTTAAAAAAGGGAAAAGAAAGAAAAAAGAGAAGAAAAGAAAAGAGAAAAAGTATTGTTTACATGATTGGACAAAAAAGGCGCGAAATTTTCGCGTTGTCGCGGTCGCTGTACTGGTCGCAGTGTTTCTTGGCGTAGCTGAATGAAAACTGGTTCAAAGTTTGACCGCTCGACAAGGAGTGAATGAAGGAGCACAATTTTCGTAAAATTCCTTTGGTAATCACCTCTGGAATATGATATAGGCTTGATGCTTCTTCAGAATAGTTTCTGATCTCGTCATTACGGCTGTAGGAGCTAAGAAACGAGCAAGTTTGTAAACAACATTGATTGACTCAGCTCGTACTTCGATGTTTGAAAATTTGGTGCTGATGGAAGGGAATAAAAAGCCAAATCAACTACAGGTACGATGTTTTAACCGTTTCTTGTATCCTTTAGCTGTAAATTTTTGTAAGACATACTGTCCACGCTGCCGATCTTTCCGACTTTTCGCCGTTATGTTTAGGTTCGTAGCCGTGTGTTTGTTCAATTTGTTTTGATTCAGAATTGACCTTTTCAAGATACGAAACACTTGTAACTAAGACATTCTATGCCATTTTACTGTGTTTTAATTCTTGTAGTCACTACTTTGTCCCGTTCTTTGAGTAGACGAAAGCACTTCGTAGAAACTCTCAAGTGATTGTGTACGCTAAATTAATTTTAGCTTAGCAAAAGTTTCGGCATTCGCTGTTTGTTGTTTAAGAAATGGTGCGAGGCAAAATATTGTTGTTAGCTTTTTTACTTAATGAAAGGTTGTATATCTCAATGAATTTTTTCTCGAAACTGTGATTTGTTATCAAAGTGTTGAATTACAAAACAGTTATAGTGTTCAAGCTTGCACAATATTGACAAAGGCGCCACTTTCACTGATTCATGAACTGTGTGATGTTGCAAGTTTCGCGCGGTAAAACATATGTAAGCTTTTTTTAAAATAAAAGGCTTGGCTTGAATATTTTTTCTTCAAAGACTTCAAACTGTGCTTTGTTATCAATGTGTTGAATTATAAAACTATTATAGCGCTCAAGCTTGCGTGATATCTCCTAATTTTAGCCGACTCGGCCTACGGCCTCGTCGGCTAAGTATTAGGCGATATCACGCGCGCTTTCGCGCTATAATAGTTAAATATATATATATATATATATATATATATATATATATATATATATATATATATATATATATAAAACCTAAAAACTATTCTTAGAACATCTCAAATTTTGGTGAAGATGTAAAGAATTGATAGAGGGCGGCCATATTATTGTCTGAAAGATTTCATTCTTGAGAGGTTCAGTTTGCAGCATGTACAGCTGAGCCGTTAGAAACGAAGCATATAGAACCAAGCGGCAAATTGGTCCATGGCAAAAATGGCAGGTTTCAATTATGGTGAAAAGAAATGATAATCTGACCATTGCGGCTCCACTGAAAGGAAACGTTTATTTTAATGCTGTTGATGCGACCGCGGGTAGTAATAGAAAAGTTTATACCCGTTGGACGAATACTCGAGAGTTAGCAGCTCTCTAATTTATCCAATTGCAGCCTATATACTCTCCAAACTTTACAGTATATAATCAGTATCCTTTAGAATATAGACTGAAAGACAGGATTTTTGCAAAACAAATTCGCGTTGTCATCTTCAGGACCTTTTGTTCAGCTTTGCTTGTTGTGAACGCTGACGCGGGTCGATAATCAAATACACTGATTCTGAATCATTTGGAATCTATTTACGCATTTTTTTCCAAGCAAGCAATGCACATATCTTAGTCATACAAGAAGAATACAAAAATTTACTTTTCTCTTTGCCTTAATTTTGGGCAAAAGTCGAGAAATGTTTTCACACGAGGGTTGATAGATTGGAAGTTCGATGATCGGAATTCATCATGCAGCCTCGTCACATAATTTGTTGAATTTTGAGCCAAAATCTACATTTCTTGAATCAGTTTTTCGCTCCCTATTTTCCGCCTTGTATTTATTATAGTTGAAGCCTCAAAAACGTTCAAATCACGTTTACTGCTGATTTCACCGATTTTTCATATCCAAAACACATCACGCTCATACGAAGCCTTTGAGCTGACAGCAAACTTTGTCTGAGTCACGTAGGGGTTCTATCTATTTTTAGTAATAGAGCAAAGCGCTATTACGCCAATGAAAATCAGATAAGCCGACAGAAAAGCCGACAAAATACAAACACTTCTCGGATCGCTGAAGGTTTTGTTTTAAGCGGCATCGACCTTGAACTCTCCGTAAAATTAGCAGGTTTTCCGCGTCTCTCGACCTAAAAATGTTTTCGATGTGAACTTTCGAAGCGGAGGAAACTACCTCGGCGACTGGAGCTACACTGCAGCGGCCCCAGACAAAAATGCGAGAGTTATACGGGCTTTTGATATGTAACAGGACTAATAAATTTTTTAATTAATGTCAAACGAAGTTTCAAACTCAGTGTTCATTTCTTCCTTGAGATGCGAGGCCAAAATTTCACTTCGCGAGAAGTCGCATTTATCTGGGTCCAAATCCATGAACAATACGCGGTGCATCACGGTAAGTGCAAAGGTTCTTTAAGTGCTGAATCGAAATATTAAGACTTGTATTGCACAGTACGAAGAATGTTCATAATCAAATTTAAGTGACGTTGTCTTTTAGCCAAAAGAAAGTACATTCTGGAGGAACTGTCACTAGATTAACAGTGTATAAGGTAAACATAGTTCTTTGTTGATAAGACTAGTTTATCTATCGAAGTTTCCCAGATAGTAGAAAAAATTAAAGATAAGCTTAAGACGTCTTTAACTTAACCAACGTGATTTGAAATAATTTTGCACTCACCTGTTTGAAGGAAAAATAGGAGTAAAGAAGCAAAAGACACAATCAGTAACATGATTGCTCTTTTAAATTAGCACCTAACAAACATTCACAACCAGCAAATTCAAGATGTCCGATAGTGTAGCAACGATAGTAGTTATGAAATTGTCCCTTCTAGGGCATTTTCCTTGGTACTTTTTTCTCATATTTTTATATTTATTTCTGAGATCCAAAATTTTTGAAATTTTTCAACCCATAATCCCCGTCATTTTCTTGCGAATCCCTGTCATATTTTTTAGATTTTAAAGGGAGATCAAGACCTGATTATTCCCGAGATCTTTTTGTATTATTAGCAAAATTTACGAGTAAATTTCAGTTTTTTTAAAGGTAAATAAACATAAATTATACGGCAGATCTTGATTGTTGGTTCACTTTCTGTTTATTCAAGTGAAATTCAAATCATAGTAATTTTCATCACGTAAATAAAGGGGTTTACTCCATACTCTTTTGTCTTAGTGTAAAGTTAAACACAACTTTTCCTTAAAATAGTCAAAAGGTCTTTATAACACAGAATTAAAGGGGGATACGTTTTATACTTCAAATAAATTAAATAAATGTAATAAATTCAAAAAAATCAAGAAATATAATAAAATCTTGAAATGCTTTAAATTCTAAAAAATTATGAGCTCGCCCTTCGGGCTCGCGGGATTCGCAAGAAAATGACGGGGATTATGGGTTGAAAAATTTCAAAAATTTTGGATCTCAGAAATAAATATAAAAATATGAGAAAAAAGTACCAAGGAAAATGCCCTAGAAGGGACAATTTCATAACTACTAACTTCATCTCTTTGATTCAAGGCTTTCAGTAAATTTTGGTCACTTTCATATAGAAAACTGTCTAACGCGTTAGACAAGGGGATTCCCCGAATTATGCGTATTGATATTTCTTGAATATAAACACCTGCAGTTTGTTTTGACTATGGTTGAATAATTAATGATTTTACATATGAATATTCTAGAAGGGGTTTTCCCCTTTTTAAACCAATCAAAACTGAAACAAAACTGAAACAAAACTGAAATAAAACTGATAAATTTTACAATTTGGATTTCAATTTGTTTCACAGTTTGGTTTCAGTTTTTTGTATTAAATATTTTAACACCTGCTTTCAGTTTATGAAAATATCTAATTAAAATAACAGCGTGAAATACAAACAAGCCTGGATTTAATTGATTTCTTACGTCTTAAACTTTTTAATGTATTTCTTTTCAATCTTCGATGAAGTAGGTGTTAATTCTATCATTTCTTGATCTAAAAGTTTCATATCAGATATAAATTTCTGATAATCGAATTCACCACCTCTCATTGCTGTTCGTAAATTAGTCAACACTTTTTCATAAGTTGTAAATCCAAATTTAACCATATCTAATTTACCTTTGTAATTTTTCATTTCATGATATGTTTTTAATATTATTCCAGCTCCAGTTAAAACACTTAAAATAATAGGGTTTAAGGTTATTCCACCTGTTATTACACCAACTGAAGCTAGTAACACAGACGAAATATTCATAATATAATTTATTTTTTTATATTTACTTTGACTTTTTTTGTATATCCATGTTTTTTTATGATAAAAAGAGTATAAATCTTTTATTTGTTGGATTTTCTTTGGATCTAAAGTTGAAGAAATATGATTAAATTCAAATATATCTTTTTGTTCTTTTTTATTTCTTAATGATTTTATTCTTGTGATTGACATTTTATTTATAATGTTTATAATAAACTTTTACTGAATGTAAAAGTAAATGAAATAGGTATATTTGGATAATCAGCTAGACCAGTAGGATTTTTTTTTTACTATTTCAACGCTAAATCTTGCATTTTTTCTATATAGTAGATTTATATTTGTAAAAGTTTGTTCAACATTATCATCAGAAGTTAAAATTTTATCTGGTTGACCAATTTATTTTTATTTTTATATTAAAACGAACAGAGTTTGTAATTACTCTGCTAAGAACGAAAGAGTTTAATGTTTCTAAAGTGCAATCAAATGGAAAAGCGATTGAATTTGTTCCATAATCGAATTTTACATATAATCCATTAGTACTAGAATGATAACCTGTAATGACAAAATATTGTTTCAACGATTTTAAAAAAGCTAAACTAACAGGTTGATCATCTTTTGTTGGATTTTTAATACTAATATCATGATTATTCATATCAATATCTGTTTCCATCACCATTTTCTGATTTTCAAAAATAAAAGGTGTATCATAAACACTTGATTCAACGTCTGCTACGTAATTTTTAACACCATAAATAATTAAATATCCTTGTCCTTGATTAGGAGAAGATGATATTCTATCACATTTCATATCAACCATTATATACTCAGGTGGGGAAATCTTCCATTTATGTAAATGAATAATTGATCTTGTATATTTAGAAAACTTTTTTGTTGATTGTTGATTAATATTTAAACTTGTACTTACAACATTAACACTCACATTTGTCATAGAAGGTGGAAAAAATTCAATACAAATAGTATATTCTCCTTCAGGAATTTTATATAAATTAAATCCAAGTCTACCTGAGTATTTATTATCACTTGAACTTTTATTTATTTTAAAATCATATGCTTTTTTATTGTATAAATGAGGACTCCCTGAAAAATCATTTATTCCATCTACTGTAATACCATATTCACTGCTACTTTCATTAACATTTTCCATTAAATATCTAAATTGATCTTTTTGGTAAAAAGTAGAAGAGATATGAGATTTATTAACATAATCTTTATAATCTTGTTCTAATTTAGTTATTTTTGTAGTATTTTCACTGGTTTTTGTTTTAACATATTGAACATTGCTTGCTGAATTTGGATCATTTTCATCTGTTAACAATCCTCTAATTTTTTGTCTTTGCATTATAAGGGTTTTTCCAGAAGGATTGCTTAATTTTCTTGTGTTTAATTCACTTATCATATTGTTTAAGTTATTATCTTGTTGATCAACATATTCTTTATTCGGTACTTCATGGTCAAATGTAGGTAATTTTGATAGATTATATATTCGATTATTATTGATATCAATATCATTTTCCATTGGAGAGACTTCTTTACGTGATAAGAAAACATTCTTTACATCATTATAAGAAACTAAATTGTTATAATTTTGTGTTAAATAACCAAAACTTTGTTGCTTACTTTGTATAACATTAAAAAGTTCTTTCAAATCTATATTTTTAGTAACTTCATGAGTATGAGCAGGTACATTAGGATGATATTTCTTCAAAGTAATCATATTTACAGCTGCTAAATCATCATTCTCATCTGTATCCATATTTGTAATTAATTTTCGATTCATTTCAATTCCTCCAGGACGAACGATTCTATTTCCACCTAAATCAAGATGACCAGTCATATGATTTGCTCCATTAACAAGAATAACTTCAGTAGGATTAGGTTTTGATTCTAATCCAGTTTCAAATTGATGTTTAGTTATAGCATCAGAAGAATTAATACCTTCTCCAAGATTTACTAATCGTTTTTGTTCAATATCATAATTATTGTTAGCATCCAATTTCATTCCTGTATTTGCATGTATTTCTTGACTGACTTGTCTAATATATTCGTTGATATCAATATTAGTGTATTGATTGATATTATTGAATATTCCCATTTTTATTTTATAATTATATTTTTTCATCAAAATTCTTAGTAACTGATTTTTGTTCTTTATCTAAAAACAAGAATTCATAAGGTCTAAGTTTATTAAAAAGATTTGGATCAATCAAATTTTCTTTTGCAATAAGATTCAAATGATTTTTACTCACAGGTGGATATAATATCATATGAGAACAATTTAATCTTAATTTTGAGGGTACATCATAATAACTCTGACTTAAATACACTGGACTAATTCCATGATGTCTTCCATCAGTATAATGATTTGCTATTTTTTTCTGTATTGAATCTGTAGCATTAACAAGATCGTCAAATACAACAATTTTTCTATTATCTTCTGGATATTCTGTTGTTTCCATTATATCTTCTGGAAATTCTAAAACAGAGTATCCAACTTTTTCACTAATTCGAGACATTATTTTTTTAAGATCTTGTAATTTTTCTTGATTATGATTAGGACCATAATAATAAATTTTATCATAGTAAACTAATGGTGTTCTTATCATATGCATTAGAGTGTTTGTTTTTCCACATCGGGTTTGACCAGCAATAAGCATTCTGAAATCTTCATCTAAGAAATCACATAGTTTTTTAGATTTTGTTTTTTGATTTGTATCATAATTTGGGATTTTCATACTTATTTTATTATAATGATAGATAATTTGAATAAAATTAAATGTTATTTTTTACAAATAATTATATAATCTTATAATAAAAATGAATTTAGAAAATGTCAAAAAGTATGCAGATTCAGAATATAAAGGATATAAAATATCTAAAGCTGTTACTAAAGCTAAAAATGAAGTGAAAGACAAAGGTCAAGTCCGTGATGTTGTTATGAGTGAATATTTTAAGACATTAAGAGAACCATTAAAAGAGACTATTGTTGAACAACAGAAAAAGACAGATGAAAAACAGGATAAAATGATTAATCAATTGAAAGAAAATCAACTTGCTTTGACTGGACAGATGATGCAAAATCAAAAAGCTATAAAAGAGGGTATACAAGATATTTATACATTAAACCAAGAACTTCCACAAATACAACCAGAAGCAGAGGAAGAACAATTAGCAATTGCAAAAAAACCACCAATAGTAATTGATATTGATATTGATAAAGGAATTTCTGATGAAGATAAAGAAATTTTTGAAAAATATGAATTAAAATCTTTAGATGAACTTTTAACTTTACCAAGATATAAAATAAAAGAATATATGGAAAATGATTATAAATTTAATAGAAGAAATTATCATACAAAACAACTAACAGAATTAACTAAAAAAAGTAATAAAGTTGATTTAAATGAAGAAGAGCAAGAAAAATTTAATGAATTAGAAAAAGAAAAAGTTTCATTAAACAAATATAAAAAAAAAAACTTGATTTTTTGATTGACGGAAAAAAAGAAGCAGTCCATACACCAAAAAAAGGTGAAGGATTAGGTATTCGAAGATATAAACAACCAAGAAGAAATGCTTATAAAATTCAAAATAATCAATATGGTGGATTAATGATTGATTTACCAAACTTAATGAAAAATTTAAAACTGAATGCTTATCGTGGAGGTAAATTAATCTATGAAGCAGATGCTGATAAATCTCTTATAAGCCTATTAACAAAAAGATACAATCCTAAAACAAAATATTCAATGAATGCTGTAAAAATCTTTAATGATTTAAATATGCTAAGTAATATGCCACCTCATAAGTCATCAGGAAAATCTAAAATGGTCGGATCAAGTGTTATGTATTATCAAGATCCAAAAGAATTAACAGATAGATTAAAAGTATTAATTGGTTCAATAGCTGCTGGAAATAATTCACCAGTTATAAGAAATGATATTTCACAAATTAATGATGAATTATTAAGAATAGGAGCTATTGATAAAAAATTACATGAAAAAATGTATAATAAATGGGTAAAATCTTAGATTTTAATACTTCAATTAGTATTAAAATCAAAAAAAAGATTATATAACTTTTTATGCTTTTATAAGCATTTTTCCAGATGAAGTGTATAATTCAATTTCTTTTTCATGTAAAACCAATGCGTTAATTGTATAATTCGTTGGATTAGCACCACTCAACTCATATCTAAAAGTTAGTGAAACAACACCATCTTTAACATCTTCATCTTGATTTCTAAGATCAAAATACAAAATCCCAAAAAGATTTTTGAAATTTGCTCTATTAATTATTGGTCCACTTAGTAAATCATTATAAGCTGAAGAATATGACATTAATGTACGATAAAGTCTTGATTCTTCTTTTGATGTCATTTCTAATTGAGGATAATATATACTATTATTTACTTCTAATTGTGCTCTACTAAAATTATTATTATTTGCACCAATACTGAATGTTTTAAAAGTGAAAATATTTTGTTCCTGATTTCCATAACTTGCTGTAGGTACCACCCATAAGAAAACATGTCTTGGTCTTCTAATTCCTGTAGTTATACGAAAGTAACTATTTATTGATGATGTTTGTAATATTTCACTATGTTCTCTTAGGTAAGTCCACTTTTTTGGTTTTAAATAATTTTCAAGATACAACTTCATTCCTTCTCCATTAAAAATAATTTTTGGACACCACAATCGTAAATTAGTGATGATGACTTTTGAATTTGGAGCAGCATTTTTTCTGAAAATAATATTATTATCTTCTTCTAGTTTTAATAAAATATTCATTTTGATATTAGGATGAAGATTATTTTTGAAAGCTGCAAAATAACTATATAAATTCAGAGGAATTGAAAAAACAGTTTCACTTGCAGCATCTGTTAATATTTTCCGTCTAACAAAACCTTCATTTCTTAATGGTTGATTATCTCGTCCTTCTGTAGGCCCTGTAGATGTATCTATATAGAAAAATTGATCTTGACCAATTGTATCCGCATAACTTTTAGTATATTTCAAAAGAGATAAAACATTTGATGTTTCATTAGCTCTTGTATTATTATACACAGTTATTCCATTACATTCAACTTGGAGTTCATTAATGAAAGTATGACCATTAGTTGTGGTACAATCTTGGTTGCCATTATTAGCTCCTGCTGTTATTCCAGTTGTACTATCAGCAAGAGTTACAAGTTTAAACTTAACTTCTAAATAAGCATTATACCAATCAATTGGATTAGCTTCTGATGAATTATCAACTGAGAATCTATAAGTATCCTTTGTTTGTCTACCATTATTTGCAATATTAGAATTCAATGGTGATTCTAAATCATAATAAGTATATTCATATCTCTTTACTAAATTCGGGCTTCTAAAATTTCCATTCATTTTATTTTAAGATTATATAAAAAATTTTTTTAAAGAAGATCTTTATAAACATCTTTGACATAAGAATATTTATCATTATTTTTTTGTAAAAGTTTAACAATTTTTTCACCTTTATCTTCTTTCGGTGGATTTTCTTTTTGTGGTATTACATAATCTTGAATTTCAGGAATAAGTTCTTCTGGTATAGTTTCAATTTCAAGTTTCTTCTCTTTCTTTTTTGATGATTTAGGTTTAGGTTTAAATTTATCATAAATCGTTTCACCAATTAATTGTCCAGTTTTCTCACCAATCTTTTCAGAACCTTTTTCTACTAATTTTTCTGCTGCTTTTGAAGTAAGTTTAGATGCAGTTTTTCCAGTAAGTTTAGCTCCAATATTACTCAATACATCAAAAACACCACCACCTTTTGTCTCTGTATCTGTATAATAATCTTCACCAGTATCATAATTTGTTATTCGTCTTTCCATTTTTTTAATTTATACATTATAATATTATTTATTTTATACATTATAATATTATTTATTTTCTTTCACCAATAACAACAGTTAAACTTATATCAATATCATTCAAATCAACTTCTCTATCTTGGTCATCTGTAATATAAAATTTCACTTCAAAAATTTCATTTCTATTCATTCTATTCCATAAGTAATTTATAGGTTGAATTTCAAATGGTAATGATCTTGTTTTTGTATTAGTTGAAAATGTGTATAATACATTTGATCGTTTTCCTGAGATAATACTATCAGATAATAAACTAGTTCTAATATATAAATTATCAATATCATTACTAATATTAGGAAAATTCTTTCCATATGCACTTTTATTTAAAACTTTCTTTTCAAATCCTAATAATTTACCAAAATTACCACTATTGGAAAAATCAATGTAATAATTTTCATCAAGTGCAATAAATACTTTATATGTTGTAAGATCAAAAAGTATATTAATACCATAATTTTCTGTATTTACAATTTTACCTATTCTTTTTCGAATAAGAGTATTTATATCTTGATAATCATAAATACCTGATGGAAATAAAATTGTTATATAAGTTTTACCTTTATCTTTTGATATTTTCAATTCATTGTTTTGATACTCGGGTCTAATATTATGCCAACTAGCAGTCATAGAAAGATGGTCTAATGCTAAATAATGAGTAGTGTTTGGATCCAATTTCAATTCAGGAGTAAATTTTAGAGTAAAATTACCTGGTTTATTTGATGGATTTTGTTTTTTAGCATCAAGACTTTTAAAAACTAATACTCTATTTTGAATCATTTTATTTAATAACTTATATAAAATAATTTTTTATAAACTTTTCATTATATTGTTGATCATCAATTTTAAAAACTTTTAAAAGATTATAAAAAGATTTCTTATAAATATTATCAAGAAAATATAAACAGTAATAACCACATCTAACAGAATAGATATCTTGAATTGGATAACCTTTATTATAAATAAAACCTAGATTTAATCTTTTTGCATGTTCTATAATTTCTAATGGTGGTGGAAGTGAAAAAGAATCGAAATAGTAAATATATGGTGGTTTTATGAATTCTGCAACCCAATGAGTTCCTTGTCCTACTTTATCATCAAGATTAATTATACAACATCCTTTTTCATGAAAATGATCAATTGAATCTCTAGAAAAAATTCCTTTAAAATTTGGTATCTTAAGATAATCTATATATTCTAAAAGATCAAAATTACTGAGAGGAATATCTTTGAAAATAGGTTTTAAAGTATTGCTCCTAATACTGGAATTTGGTTGAATGGACTGTTCGGTCCTAGTAATAATCCTTGACCTTTTTTTTTTTTTACCTTTCCCTTGTTGTTCCCATGTTCCAAAAAATGGAGGTGGTTGATAAGGTATCATTCCTGGTCTAGCACTTACTTGTAATCCTTTTCCTTTTCCTTTTCCTGCTATTGGTACTTGTAATCCTTTTCCTTTTCCTTTTCCTGTTCTTGGAACTTGTAATCCTTTTCCAAATATTTTTGATGCTAATTCTATAGCCATAGGAATACCAATTGCAGCTAGAGTACCTAAAAATCCTCCTTCAATTTGTCTTTGTGTTGGTTTAAAATATAATGCTCCACCTTTTTGTTTAGCTTTATTTAAATCATCAATTTGTTTTTTTTGTTAATTCTTTTTTAAGACTCATCAATTTAGATAAATATTCAGATGGAATATTAATTCCTTTACCAAAAATTTTATCAATTCCAAGTGATCCTAAAGCTGTTAAAGCACCCTGAGCAAGTGCTGGAGCTGCTTTACTAGCAACTTTTGTAGCCATTGGAAGAAATTTTGAACCTATTGAAATAAGAGATCCAAACAAACTTCCACCTTCTTTTACTACTTTTCTAATTTGTGTTTTTGTTATTTTAATATCAGAACCAACTCCATTAGTTTTAGCTTTATTAAGTTTATTAATTTGTGTTTTTGTCAACATTAATTCATCTGATCCAACTAAATTATTTTTAGTAATTCTTAAAGTAATCTCTGATCTATCCTTATAAGCTTTTGCTAATTTTTTTAATTGAGATTCAGATAATTTTAATTTGTATGGAAAATAATTCGTCATTCTTTTTTATTTAATGAATTATATAAAAAGTGTAAAAGTTAAATTTTTTTTATCTAAATATATAATAAAATGAAATCTTATTGTGTGAAAGAAAAAAAACAAACAGAATGTGTGAAACCAGAAGGTTATCAAACTGCTAAAAATGGAAGAAAAATGTATTGGTGTACTTGTGCTTCTTGTGGAATAAAAAAAACACGATTTGTTAAGAAACAGGGAAACTAATTCAGCCTTCTTCTTCACAAACATCACCTCTCAATATATTAGAAGGAGAAGGCTTGGGTGAATTAGCATTAACAGGTTTAACTCATGCTTTACCTTGGTTAGGTAAAAAAACAGTAGAAATGGGACGATATGGTATATCTGAAGCTATGAGAAATAAAAACTTACAGAAAAAAGCAATTAATTATGGATTAAATAAATTAACTCCAATGATTCAAGATGTTGGTAGTAAAGCATTGGATGAAATATCAACAAAAATAAGACCAAAATTAAAATATAAAACAAATAGAAAAGATCTAGACCAAGGAGGTAGTGTAGATATTCATAAACTCATTGGAAAATTGCCAAAACCAAAAGGTGGTTGGACTCCTGGAGAATATAAGTACATGGGTCCGTATAACCCTTTGAATGAACAATTAAGATATGATCCTGAAACAGGTGAAGTATTAGAATGGATGGTTAAACCATATAATAAAGTAGATGAAATTGCTGCTTATCATGATATATGTTATGATATGGGAAAAAATAAGAATGAATGTGATAGACAAATGGTTAAATCTTTAGATCTGATTCCATACGGTGAAATACCGAAATGGGGACAAACAGCGAGATTTATTATAAATACTAAACAGAAACTTGGTTTGGGTTTACCAAAGAAGACAAAAAACGTAAAGCGGCGTTGAGTAATAATAGTGATTGGACTCAACAATTAGCCGATGAATTACATAAACCAATCACTAGAAACTTTTTAAAGAGAACTGTAATGTCAAATGGTATTGATGAAATCTGGGCAGCTGATTTGGTTGAAATGCAAAAGTTTAGTAAATGGAATAAAGGAATAAATTATTTACTGATGGTAATAGATATTTTTAGTAAATATGGATGGATTGAGCCATTGAAAAACAAAAAGACTGAAAGTGTTAGTAAAGCATTTGATGATATATTTAAAAAAAGTAAACGTAAACCAAAAATGCTTTGGACAGATAAAGGTTCTGAATTTATCAGTAAACATTTTAAGAAGGTCCTTGAAAAGAATAAAATCAAATTATATCATACAGAGAATGAAGAGAAATCAAGCATTGTTGAGAGATGGAATAAAACAATGAAAACCAGAATGTTTAAGATGTTTAGTGTAAATAACAATACTGTTTATTGGAACATCCTTGATAAATTAGTTAATGATTATAATAAAACAAGACATTCTAGTATTAAAATGACTCCAATTCAAGCTAGTAAAAAAGAAAACGAAGAAAAAGTTTATGCTAATTTATATTCAGATTTAATTTATTTGAAACCTGGAAAAATAAAATTTAAGGTTGGAGATTTCGTTCGTATATCAAAATATAAGAGACCTGTATTTGATAAAGGATATACTCCAAACTGGACAGAGGAAATATTTGTGGTTAATGAAATATTAATTACAAAACCTATTACCTATAAAATTGTTGATTTAATGGGTGAAGAAGTAAAAGGATCTTTTTATGAAAAAGAGTTACAAAAAACAAAACAAGAAATATATAGAATTGAGAAAGTATTGAAACGAGACACCAAGAAAAAGTTAGCTTTAGTTAAATGGAGTGGATATCCTGACAAGTTTAATTCGTGGATTCCTTTGAGTGATTTAAAAGATTTTTAATACTATTGTAGTATTAAAAATTGTTTCAAGCGACATAAAAAAAAGCCCTTAAAAGGGCAAAATACTTTATTTCAGTTTAAAACAAATCCTGTGAATCACCTTCTTCATTTTCTTCATCGACTTCGTCATCACTTTCTTCTTTAATCATTAATAATGATTCTCTTGGTTTTAATGGTCTAACATAAACTTCATGAACTTTAACTTGAATAGATTTTACTAATTTGGAAATATAAATACTCTCAATTATTAAAGCTAATTTTACTTTACAATATTGATTAAGATATTCAAATGGATCAACATTTTTATTTCCTTTTGTTTTAAACAAAGATAGAATTTTATTAGATTTTTCTGAATATATAAGTCCTTTTTTATCAGTGATTTCTTTCTTTTTATAATATAAAATATGAGATAAATTTTGAGATTCTTCAACATCATAAGTATCTTCAAGATGGTCATAACAAAGTTGTTGAATATTTTTTATTGCATTAAAAAAGTCATTTTCCTCTTCTGTTGGATCTTTATCTTTTTCCCATAAACAAACAGGAATTGTATATCCAACTAATTCTTGTGATTCTTGATTTTTTCTTTCAGATACACCAAAACTAAAAAGTAAAGGTGTTTCAATTATAAGAGGACCTTGCTTACCATTAGGATAAGTTGTTTCGATTTTAATACGATGATATTTCATCTTAGAATTCTTGACTTTATATTGTTTAGCTTCGTTAAAAATTAGATTTTCTTTAGAAATGTTTTCGAAACTTGTTAGTTGCATTTTTATTATATATAAATATTTTTTTTTTAATTTTTTTTTAAAAAGGTTAATAATTTAAATAATATTTAAAATAACAATCAAATTCATTAATTAAATTTTGTAATTCTTCATATAATTCTTTTTGTTCTCTTTTTAATGAAAAAAAATCTCTAATTTTTCTTAATTCTTCTATATCTCTAAAATCTAAAATATTCATTTTATTATTGCAAAATTTAATTATTTCTAGACTTTCAAAATCATATAAAAAAGATCTATAAATATAAGATTCCAATCTTGCAAAATTAAGAATTTTAAATTTCCTATCATAACTTTCTTTTTTCCAAGAAACTTCATATCCTTTATAAATATATTTATATATAAGTTTTCTTTTATACTCTTTTTTCATTAAATATTTTTTCATATAATTTATTTCTTTTCTTATTTTTTTCAAATATTTATTTTTTTCTCTATAAAATTTATTACTTTCTTGATATTTTGAAACTATTTCTTTCATTTTTATTTTCTTATTTTCTTCAAAAAAATCTTCAATTTCTCTCTTTTTTATATCATAAAATTTTTGATAATTCCTATATAAATTATAAAAATGATTATCAATCATAAACATTTTACCATATAATATTTTATCAAAATATTTAACACCAAAAAGAGTGATTGGAATTGCTTTATATTCTGGATAAACAGATTTGTTTTGCGTAGCAATCATTTTTATTTTATATAAATTTTTTTAAATTATGATATTATAAATTTCGACATAAAAAAAATCCCTAAAAAGGGATATATTTTTTTTATTGTTAATAAATATAATTAACTTGACTATCACTAACACTAACACTAACTCTATCAATATCAGAATCAGAATCAGAATCAGAATCATAATCGGTTTGCCAATGAATAATAATATCTTTTTCTTTAAAATAACTTTCAAAATCTTTAACAATTTTTCTTATTTCTTTAATTATTTCTTTATCATCTTTTCTCAATGAAAGTTTTCCCTGACATTTATAAATATCTTCACGATATAATGATTTTCTATATTTTTTTGTCTTAACATAATACTTTTAATTATGCTAAAACTTAAATAATTAGAATATGTAAAATCTATTAACTTTTCATAATTTAAAATTGTGAAATTTATATCATCATCTTCAATAAGATATAAAACTTTTTCTTTATATTCTTCTTTCATTAAATATTTTCTCATATATTTTATTTCTTTTCTTATTCTATTCAAATATTTATTTTTTTTGTTTGTCTTTTATATTAATTTTACTTTTTTCAAAATATCTTAATATATCTTTTATTTTTAAACTATTATCTGATATAATTTTATCTTCAATTTCTCTCTTTCTTAACTCATAAAATCTTCGATAATTAATATATATATTGTGAAAATGAAGATCAATCATAAACATTTTACCATATAATATTTTATCAAAATATGTTACACCAAAAAGAGTGATAGGAATTGCTTTGTATTGCGTATTAACAGATTTGCTTTGCGAAGAATTCATTTTTATTTTATATAAATATATATTTTTTTTAAATTATTTTTTTTTCCGCTACAACTTAATTTCAAAACTCAATTAAAATTACGATATTATAATTTCTTCTTCTGTATACATTTTTTAATCTTTTATTTTTTTTAAATTTTTTAAATTTTCTCTTTTATAAAATCTTTCTCTCTTATACCTTTTATATCTAATTTCTTCATCAAAATCTTCTATTAAAAAAAGTCTTCTTAAATATATTAATAAAATATCTTTTTTTGTGAAATTAATCATTTTATTTTATATTATTTTTTTAATTTCTCAAAGCTAAAGTATTAATTTTATTTTTACAAATTAACCTTTTATCATCATTTGCAGATAATGCTACTTTATTCATTTTCATCGAGTAAATTTTATGTTCTTTACTTCTGATTATATTCATTGTTCTCATTTCTTCTTTTTCTGAGAATAAACATTTCTTGAAATCTTCAAATGTTATTTCCCTTTTAATAACATTTTTCTTAATTCCTTTACATTTCTTTACTTCAATGTCTTCAACTTTAAAAGAATAAAGCTTAGGTCTTAGACCAACAAAATGTGTAATTTGTTTTCCACAAGCTTCATCTTTAAACATTCCTATTACTTTCTTATTAATTCCAGTTTTTATTCCAGATTTATGATTTTCTGGATAATCACTTGTATCAAACTTTTTTTTGATGTCTTTTCTTAAATCATAATAAAAATCATCTGTATGAATTTCATACATTAATGAATCTGTATCTGTGAATAATAATTCAGCTTTATTGGAATACTTCTCTCTAATATAATTATAATGAAAATCATACATATGAAATTTTGACAAATCAAGAACAGCTTGTCCCACATAAATAGGTTTATTAAAATATATTTCTGTCTTTTTCAAATGAACTGCAATTAATTTTTGATCAAATATTGTTAATCGATCAAAATTAGGTTTTGATGACAAATTAATAGCCTTTTTCTTATTATTTACTAATTGTATATTTTGTCTTTTTCTTATATTTTCAATTGTTTTACCAAATACAGAATTATTCATTAATTTAAAAAAATCTTTTTCAAAAGAGTTTTTAGATTGTTTTCTTAATTCTGTATTTTTTTCAATATAAGGTTTCATCCATTCAGATTGATAAAATGATATTCCTCTGTGTACTTTTTCAAGTTCAAGTCCTAATTCTAAACATTGTCTAAGATTTCTATAATGTATTATATAATTCTTTTTACGGTAAAAAGATCCAACAAGTTTCTCTACCGAACCAAACTTTAATCTTTCTGTAGCAAGTGGATAATCATTATGTTCTTTCCATAGTTTTTTTGGATATTTAAGATCCACTTCAAATATATAACCATTATTTGTAATTTTCTTTTCTAATATTTCAATTACATTTTCTTTTGTAAGATTTTTCATCCATTTAAAACCATGAGTTGGAAGTTTTTGTATCATTGACCAACCATAAAGATTATTAGCATCAAGATATGTAATAAATTTTGATTCTTCATTTGGATTATAATTTTTCATATATTTATTGTTTGCTTCTGAATATCTTTTTGATATATGAGTTATACCACCTCTAATTCCTTGATCAAACATCATTAACATATCATAATCATGTAATAATTCAAGTCTTTGTTCTGTTTCTTTAAGACATGCATCCCAAGCTAATCCAGGTGATGTATAATAATGAGCTGGATCTAAATTATAATACTTCAAACAAGTTTTACGAAAGTTTTCAAACACATCAGCTAAAAGTAATACATCTGTTTTAAGATATAAATCATGATAATCTTTAATAGTTTTACAATTAAATTGTGACCAAACCTTTTGTGCATGGGTGTAGTCTTCATCAGTTATGTCTTCATCATTTAATTTTGAATAAAATTCTTCTTTTGGTGGTAATTGTGTTTCTTTGAATTTTTCTAAAGAATTTACATAATCATAAGGATATACTCCTTTTCTTGTTAATAATTCTATATTTTTATCATAATAACTTTTTATAGAATAAAAATCATCAGGTTGCAAATTATTTACAAGATTTGATAAAGAAGTTAATAAAAATTTAAATGAATCAATAAAACGTAATTCAAAATTAATTGTATTTTTTTCATCTTCTCTCATAAATTCAGCTACTTTAATTTTCTTAGAAAATGATATATATTTCTCTTCTGTTTTAGGAATAAAAGTTAAATCTCCTTTCATTTTTGCTAATTCTTTAATAAAAAGATGTGAATCATAACCTTGAAGATTATGAAATATTACAGGAAGTACTCTAGGTTTTTTACAAAAAATATTACAATTATTATGAGCAGCTCCTCTAAACTTACCAGTAAAATGACAATGATCTCTAACTTTTTTATTCTTAAAGTCTCCTTCAATAAAAGGTTTTTCACAAATATGACAATTTGTTGATTTATTAAACTCTATTTTATCAGAGTCTGTAAATATCATCATTTGTGGGAAATTATAAAAACTAAAATTAATTTGTTTTGCAATTTTTTTTAATTCTTTTACAAAAACTAATGCAATATTTTCATCTTCTTTTTTCTTTGTATAAATAATTGGATTGATTTTAAATATTCTATCAACTCTATCATCAAAATCAAAAGATTTAATATAAATACAAAATCCACAAGGTTCATGTTTTTGATATTCCATTGAATAAGAATAATTTGGATCCGGTTCACAATTATTCATTGGTTTTGTAAAACATTCAAAATCAGCATAAATAACAAATGGTAACGGTAATTTTTTATTATAATTTTTAAAAGATAAAAATGAGTTTTTAGGAGGCATTTTTACTGCAGCTGTCTCATTATTAGAACAAAATATAATGTGTTTCTTTAGGAGATCCTCTTTTGTAAAATGAGATAAACATTTTTTACAAAAATATTTTTTTATTGAAGTATTTTTACTAACTTGTGAACTGATTAATCTTGAAAAATTTTTAATAAGTGTATAATGTTTTTTTCCGGTGTCTTCATAAAGAAATAAATCTATTGAATTAATACAATCTTTATCATTAATTCTTAAAGGATAAAATTTATTATATTCATTAATTGAAAAAACATTAATTCCTGGGAGATTCGGGTTTTGATTCTCAAACCTTTTTATATCTGTTAATTTAAATGGAAAATCTATACCTTTAAAATTAAGATCGTTTTTGTATTTTTTTAAATTTGAAATTCTTTGAGGATCTTTTTCATGTGGATGTAAATATCTTAAAATACACCACATGAAACATTTATTATCTTTTTTATTTTCTAAATTTATTATAGCTTTTTTACTTGAAATAAAACCAGGAAGTTTAATATATGAAGATCCTTTCAAAGGTTTATATTTTATAGTATGAATTTCTAATGATAAAATCTCTTTAAAATACCAACCTGAACCATTTCTTTGATAAATTAAAATTTTACTAAGAATTTCTAGAATTATTTTAGTTAAAATCTCTTTAACATCTATACCTTCAAGATTAATATGTGTTTCAGAATGAAAATAAGCTTTATCTCTAATTTTATCTTCATGCTCCATTCTTTCCATTAAACAAACTAATATAAATCTAACTTTAATATTTCTATGATTTTTAAGAAATTCTTTTAATTGTGAAGCTTTTTCTTTAAAATAATCTTTAGGAAAGATTTTTGGTTTTCCTTCAATTACATATTTTTCAGCAAAATTATCAAGAGCAGATTTTTCAAATTTAATTCCAACGTGGTATTCTTTCATTGCTCTTTCAAGTGCTTTCTTTAAATATTTTGGTGTATCTTCTGGAATTTTTCTATTTTTTATACATTCTTTAAAATATTCATCAAATGTTTTTTTTGATTTATTGTTTTGTATTTTCTTTTTCTTTGATTTAACTACTTTTAATTTCTTCTTTACTTTTCTTTTAAGAGATTTTATTGACTTCTTTTTTGTTTCAACATTATCAATCTTTTTTATATTTTTTTCTATTCTATTAATTCTATCAATCACTTCTTGTTTCTTTTTATTTTGTAAATCAGAATACTTCTTTTTCAATATTTCTTTTTTTTCTCTTTCTATCTTCTGTAATTCTTTATATGAAAGATTCATTAAATCAGATGAAGACATCCTTTTTATTATATATAAATATTTTTTTTAACTTTTTTTTTTTCCGCAAAAGTTATAAATTTCAGCATAAAAAAAAGCCCCATTTTGGGGCTAAAATTTATCCATAAATATAATCAAATACTTCTTCTGTATCAAGATAATAATTTCCATAATCTTCATCATTATCTCTATTTTCATCTTGATCTTCACTTCTTATCACAATCTTTTTATGAAATTTATTTAATAATTTCTTAACAATTTTTTTCTCATTACAAGTTGGATATCCATTTGAATTTTCAAAAAGTGTCATAGTTCCTTCTCCAATATTTATAAAATATTTGAATAATTCACCTGAATGATGAAATAATACAAAAGTTACATAATCTTCCATATCTTCAATATTATTATAATATAAATTCAAAACTGGAATTTTATTCAACTTTCTATTCATATCAATAATAATTTCTTTCATTTCTTTTCTTGCCGATAGTCTCTCTTTTTTAGGAATATCTAAATTTAGAGATTTTTTTAATTTTTCCAAAACTTCTACAAACAAGAAATCAATAGCATGAAATCTTTCTTGTAGAATATCTCTTGAATCCATCTTTTTTGGATTTTGGTTTTTCTTTGCGATTGGTTTTTGCGTAGCGATCATTTTATTATATATAAATATATTTTTTTTTACATTATAATTTTTTTTTAAATTTTTTTTTTTCTTCCGCTCCCATCCAACACCACCTTAGTAGTTATGAAATTGTCCCTTCTAGGGCATTTTCCTTGGTACTTTTTTCTCATATTTTTATATTTATTTCTGAGATCCAAAATTTTTGAAATTTTTCAACCCATAATCCCCGTCATTTTCTTGCGAATCCCGCGAGCCCGAAGGGCGAGCTCATAATTTTTTAGAATTTAAAGCATTTCAAGATTTTATTATATTTCTTGATTTTTTTGAATTTATTACATTTATTTAATTTATTTGAAGTATAAAACGTATCCCCCTTTAATTCTGTGTTATAAAGACCTTTTGACTATTTTAAGGAAAAGTTGTGTTTAACTTTACACTAAGACAAAAGAGTATGGAGTAAACCCCTTTATTTACGTGATGAAAATTACTATGATTTGAATTTCACTTGAATAAACAGAAAGTGAACCAACAATCAAGATCTGCCGTATAATTTATGTTTATTTACCTTTAAAAAAACTGAAATTTACTCGTAAATTTTGCTAATAATACAAAAAGATCTCGGGAATAATCAGGTCTTGATCTCCCTTTAAAATCTAAAAAATATGACAGGGATTCGCAAGAAAATGACGGGGATTATGGGTTGAAAAATTTCAAAAATTTTGGATCTCAGAAATAAATATAAAAATATGAGAAAAAAGTACCAAGGAAAATGCCCTAGAAGGGACAATTTCATAACTACTAACGATAGGCAGCAACTGAAGGAAGTTACTCGAGGCATCCCATGATGCAATGTCTATTTTTGTAGACCACATCGGAGGAATAGGACCGATTAGCATTAATTCAAGCCTTTACATTTTCTCTAAAATTTTGCCGCAGGTCACCGGTCTATACGGACAATGGACAGTTTTTCCCTGTCCAGACTAAAACAATCTCATACAAAGTTAACTTCGTCAATATGGAAAAATGGCTAGTTCTAAGGGTTAATTTTGTCAAAAGAGTTGGCATATATATATCACATGCTTTTGTATAGTCATAATACAAAACTGAATGCAAGGCTGGCACTACGGCAAAGGGCAGATTTATTAATGGCCAATATTTCGACTAATTGTACTAGTCTTCCTCAGGGCCAGGGCTATACTGAGAGAAAATATTGTAACGGCTCCTCAAATTTGAAAATTACATGGTTATAAATGATTGGCTAATACATGACATGTAGACAGCGCACTTGTAGACATAAGATAAAAATAATATATGACATATATAGTGTGTGATACAAAACTGAGTTCAGCGTTCGTTCTTTCGGTTAATGCCTTCTGGTGACAAAGTGTTCCCTCTATGAATTAAAAAGGCCTCGCGTGCTTTTCGACGGGAAGCATTGATGGTAGGTTGCAGTTCAAGCGGGATGAGTCTCATGTCCACAATCGACTAGTACAATTAGTCGAAATATTGGCCATTAATAAATCTGCCCTTTGCCGTAGTGCCAGCCTTGCATTCAGTTTTGTATTTTCACATTCAAGTGACGCCTGGCACGAGATCTTTCACAAGGAAGATCCGACAACTACCAGTAAGTTTAATTTCTGCGTCGTGTGGACCTCTGCATTCAAAGGTTTTTCTATTTGTATAGTCATAATTGTAAGAACAATAGAACGCTTAAATTAGGTATGTCATACCTAAGAACCAATTGAATAGTTTTCTGTGGTCCGGTGTCGGTATTAGCGGGGTTTGATCACGAAAACTATTCACATGAAAATAATAATAATAAATTATAATAAATAAATAACCATAATTATTTCAAACATTCCTTAAAGTTGACTGCTTTCAAACTTATTTATTTTTTTTTAGTTGTATGCAGTGCTCTTGGTTGTTTAGACATAAACTAGCAGTAATCACAGATTATGGAGACACGTTCGAAGGAATTTCCGGCGGAAATGAGCCACTGGAAAAAAAAAAAAACAATAGAGGCGGCCATTTGGAAGACCGTCTGCCAAAAAATCTCAAATTTTACTGCACATAAACCACAGGACAACCAACACAAAATTAGGATTGCGTTCTTCGAACGCGATAATTTGAACATGAAACTAAGAGACCACCATTGATTATGAAACTTGGCAGGAGCCCAAATACAACTGTATGGGCCGGGTACTAAAGATTTTCCCCGGCTGATATGTGTTTGAACCGTGGCTACTTTGATAGGAAAAAAAAAAAAACATTGACAAGCCAAAGGACCAATTATCTCAGTCGACTTTCGCCTACTTTCTTCACTGCTCGCCTATCAAAATAATAAAAGTGTCAGTATGATAATCCAATTCTCTTTGGCTGGTTATCGCAGTAACCGACCGAGATTCTGTATCGAACTGAAGCGAAATCATTAGCTTTCGTTATCTTATTTTCTATTTTATCTTTTTTTTTTATTAATGATAACCGAAAATGATTTCTTCCGGCCACGTGTTCCTTTGTATATTCCTAACATTCCTAATGAGGTCATAATGGTGAAAATTAGCTGATGCCGGTGGTTTTCCATTATATTCTTGGCTTTCACATGACGTCATAAAATTAAAAAATCTAAAGAAAACGTCCTACAAAGCTGTTTCTAACATGGTATGTGGATACAAGTGTTATAATCTTTCACAAAAAGTTTCAGGTTTTAACGATGTTTTGCTTCCGATTTACAAAGGTTTTAAATGTGTCACGCAATACGTCACGCTATTTCAGATGAGCCGCGAAAATAAACAAAATTGAATCAGCTGAAAGTTATTGTTTGCATTATAAGTGCTTATAAGCCGAGTTAATTGAGCTTATAGCAAATACGATATTTTTGGATGTGATTTTTGGTGTAATTAAGACTTTGAATTTTTGGCCGCCATCTTTGTGCCCATCTCAGGGGCACAAAGATGGCCGCTCCATACATTTCTTACTAAAAATATATAATACTCGTTCGCCTATAACTCTTGAACGAAATGCTTTTGCGCTTCAAAATTTGGCCAAGATGTGTATTTTTGAACTCTTTACAATTCCATAAACATTTTGGATTCGAAATCTATTTTTTAATGCTTTTGAATTTTGATATGACGTAAGTGAAAGCCAAGAATTAAATTGCTATTCAGTTGCGGATGTGCGAATCCAAAAACCGTGAACACTTTGATTTGATTTTGACATTTCCCATTATGCAGCAACCAATCAGAAGCGACTCGAAACCGCAAGAAACCCAAACAAACGGTTAGTCACGAAACCACGCTTCTCTGTTTCCTTGCAAAAGAATCGTCGCAGCCTCGCTGTAGTTTTTTTTATTGCTAGTTTACCTTTCGTCTTTCGTTGTAAATGAAGTAGAAATATGAGCGATTTTACGGCTAAAAACCAGACAGACGTTTATAGACATTTGCCTCATGCTCAGTTGTCGTTCACTCCCCGATTTTTTTCTGAGGGGAGGAAGCGGCTGTCACAGGCTAAGTTGTCGCGTTCATCGGTTTGTCATCGCAAAAACATTTAGCGAAAAAGCCGGACAATAGAACATGACAGGTCAAAAAGTAAATTTTCGAAAAGCTTATGAGCGAGGAAAAAAATCGGCTGTTCTGGCGAATAAAAGTGTTAACTTACGCATGCAAATATTATACTGTAGAACCGCTAACTTGTGCCCTATTAAAACTTGTTAACTTTTATTCCCAGCACAGTTTACATGTACACAGCTACTACATAACGTTTCTTTTGCTTTGATCTATCGCTGATCAGCAGCTAGCTACTTTGCCGTGCGTGGCTAATTGCAATACGGTCTTGCAAAATTTGAAGGCGAGAATATCACACGAGATGAGGGTTTCTGTGGATCGAAAAATAATCGTCACCTGCCTGAATAATCTATTAAATAACGCAACCTGACCCGCTGTTTTTTTTTTTTTCTTTTTCTTCTATAGGCTCAGTAGCTTTTTTCGAAAATTCACTTTTTCCAGGGAAACTAATCCTCAGGAACTGTCATGTTCTATTGTCGGCTTTTTCGCAAAATGTTTTTGCGATACTGCCGCTACGGACAAGTGTTGTTTACAACACTGATAAATCGATGAACGCGACAACTGAGCATGTGGCAAACGTATAGCTAAACGTCTGTCTGTTTTGTAGCCGCTACAGTAAAATCGCTCAGATTTCTACTTCATTTACAAAGAAAGCCGAAAGGTAAACTAGCAATAACTACAGCGAGGCGGCGACGATTGTTTTGCAAGGAAACAGAGAAGGGTGATTTCGTGTCTAACCGTTTGTTTGGGTTTCTTGCGGTTTCGAGTCGCTTCTGATTGGTTGCTGCACAATGGGAAATGTCAAAATCAAATCAAAGTGTTCACGGTTTTTGGATTCGCACAGAAACATGGGTCACAAAGCCTTCGTTTTACTTATTAAATTTTCCAAAGAGTTTATACTTGTACTGACCGGAGCAACCAAAAGTGAACACGATTCTTATCCAGTCCTTCCTGTGACGGGTACGGACTACGGAAAAATTGGGAACCCAAACCCATGTTTTCACTAAAACCGCTGGTCGCTAAATCTGGTTTAGGTCGATGTGATCAAGTGCCTTCCGAAAAACTTGACAGTTGGTTGCCACGGAATGTATAACCATGAATATATTATTTCTGCTTAACTGCCGTTCGGCATGAACTGAGATCATCACTCAATCGCGACAATGATTGCCGCTCTATTCTTGCACTTGATTTTTTTCCCAGCTCCCTCAGGTAAGTTTGTCAACATCTCGGGTACCTATTCGAGTAGTGATAAGTACATGTATATAAACAATAGGGTGACACCGATTCACACCGTCCTCTGCATCAAATGCCCCACATCTTTGAACGGAAGAGTTCTGGCGACGCACAGTTTGAATGGGCAATTTAACAGAAGTCCGTATTTGTATGTTTAACTCGTTTCAATCGGACTAATTTAGTTTTCTGGTAACTCAACTTATGACCACTTAGAGTAGACAAAGTTCATAATCTGACTAATGTGATGTTGTAGATGCTTTCTTGCAGATATTCTTTCGACTTGATGATAACGCTATAGTTGTTGGACCTCTCAGATTGATCAGCAATTCAATTGGGAGGATGATTTCGCTTTTCTTTTGCATTGACGTTCTTTAGTTTTGTAGTGTAGCTTCTTAACTTGCTCATTATTCATAAACTTTATTCATGCATATATCATCGCTTTACACTTTCGTTTCCGCCTGAATAAGCCGCTTGGCAGGCGATCAGTCGCTCGATCTTAGGAGTAAAGATGTACATAAGATACACATGATACTGCCGCTTTATTTAGTTGTTCATTATCTACAGTGTATTCTGTTTTAGACTTCATAGAACAATGATAGAATGTCTTATGCTGTAAAGCTCCAAAATTCTAATAGAGGTCGCCGTGTTTAAACGTAGTCTCGATCTCCTACGCAGCCGTTGTTTCGGTCGTCACGCAACGTGCTTACCGTAAATGATCTATCTAATTAACGCCCTCCTACGCTGATAAGTTTGTATTGAACGCACCTCTCTAACAAACGCCCCCTGTCTAATAAACGCCCCCCTTCCTTGAAAACCACACATAAACTAGAAACAGGATGTACAATACAATCAATCAATTTATTTGCGGTGCGAGTTGCGTCTTGCTCAATTTCCAGTTCAAAGTGAGGATAGCGCTCTTTAATGTTCTTCATCTCTGTGCTTGGGATATCCGCAATTCCTAGCATTGTAGCATCCCGGAATTACAAGGCCTACTTCACGTTTTCGTTTTCTGTTGGAAATAGCAAGGGTTGACAGGCCGCACAATCTCTACCGGTGTGAAACATATGAGAACCTTTTATATTTTTGCGTGGTTTGTTTTGTATATGGTGCCATTTTCTCACTAAGCTTTGTTTGTTTACCTGAGCAACGTCCGATGCAAAACCCTTCTAATCGCTAAAATTCGCCGTTTTCAGCTACAAGAATGACACCACACAACATTTCAGGTAAAAATACGTTTATTTTGATGATGTATGTAAATATTCATCGCAGTATAGTACGCCAGTAAGTGAACCTTTTCGATATTCCCATACATTTCCTCTAAATTTAAAAATACAAACAACGGTCACACAGTTTGTGTGGGCTCCCTGTGCTGTAATTTAACATCTTCTAGATAACTCTCCAGGGCAACTGATTTTTGGACTGGTGGTTTCCAGTGTGATTTGACTTAGAAAGGATGAACCTCTTTATTTTGTCCGTGGAAAATGTATTAATCCCCTCCCCCCAGGGCGCCACGAGGCCCTCGGAACGCCTCACAGGATTGGCTGAGAAAACAACAGAACAAACAACAGAAGAATGGATCCTAGCCCTGAAACAATAGAGCTTCGTGATACCCAGGGCCAATAAATTTAGAGGTTCTAGAGAGCTTCGTGGCTTATCCTGCAATAGCTGCCGCCTGATTTTGTTTTTGTGGACTTTGTTCACTGGTATAAATTTAAGACCCTTGGAGATTAATTTAATTTAGGCTTCAGTTAAATTGTTGTCGGAGAGGTTTTTGATTAACTTCTCTTCTTTGGGTTTTGGGTAACTGACTGATTTCACAGCAGATTTTTTTCGGCCTGCATTTCTTGTTTTTGTGTTTCTTTGTACTTTTCTAATGTATTTCCCTTTATTTGTATTTTTCCCGCCCGCGGTGGTGTTAACACATTTAGTAGACAGGCGTGTGTACGTTTCACATTTTTAACCCGTGAATATACGCGCATGCGTAATGAACGGGTTATCGGTAACGGCGACTGATATGCAAATGAGTCACTCACTCGCTCACTCCTTCCATCAGCTGTAAACTTAGTGACGTAATGCTTTGTTACGAATGCGTTTTGTAACAAGAACAGCGTGAATCCAGCGATAACAATAACTAAATTGGTGTAAACGAATATAAACAACAATAAGCTTAAAGATGTTTCGCATTTGGAGTCTTTAATGCAACGTTAAAATCGATCTAAAGGGAATTTTCAACTGAGACACGCGTTTTGATGGTTATCTACTTTCAAGTAATAAAATTTATCCAAGTCAGCGGTCACGGTGGTCGAGTGGTCTAAAGCGTAGACTCACAGCCGAAAGGCCCAGGTTCGAATCTCGCTCGGGACGTTCATTTTTTTTGTTTGTTTTTTTTTTCTTTCTTCTTCGGACTGAACATTATGAAAGTGATGTACTGTATTTTTATTTTTTGCGTTTGTCAAAAATCCTTACGTTTAATTTAAAAAATATATATTAACCGTGACAGAGTGAAAACATAAGCTTACCACATTGCGTTTAAACGCGTTACGCATTTCAAATTCACGGGTTGGCTCTAAGGAGCCTTTGATTTATTCTCTGCAGTGTCCTCCAGGTCTGCTAACATCATCTTTGAAATACCGTCATATTGTTTTTGTAGCTTAGTAGTCATAGCTCTAAGGTTTACAAGGTTTGTTTCCGCCGATGGCGGTATTGTTCTGGACTTAGTAGAGTCTTTAAACCGAACCGTAATTTCGGCGAGCCTTACCTTTTTCTTTGTCAAGCTTTGATTTCTGGCTTTCAAGACGGCGATAATGATATCGAGTCAAGGCTTCAAGGAAGTTGCGTTCCGCCTTTTCTTTAACTGACTTGATGTCCTTTCTAAATTGTTCGTCTGCTGGGATATTAGCCCTTGCAGAATAACGTAGAGCTTTTGGGCAAGTCTTTTTATCAAGGTGCTCCTTCAGTTTCCTGATGGAATTTTCCGTCTTTTGTACTTTTGCTTCTGTATTGAGTGCCTCGTTAGCTTTCCTCTTTCTTGCGTTATTTTTGCTTCGGTCGCCGTGACCACTAGCTTTTTCTGTTGGAGTTTGGTAGCTCGGGATATTATAGCCGTTCCTATTCATTTTCACTCTCAACTTGCCTTGAACATCCAGGCACCTCTTCGGTGTAGACTGCTTTGTTCAATGGACTGTTTTTAGGGCTGGCAGGAGAGGATAGGCTAATTGTACTGTAGTCGTCCTCCATTTCTTTACAAAAAGATCAAGGAGCTGTTATATGGTTTCAAATGCTCTTGGGAATATGCAGTCCTCCCAAGAGCATTTACAAACAATAGTTTATGCAAAATTTGGGGGCAAACAAAGTGTATTATGGGCAATTCGAAAATAGCGACGAAAGTTTTCTCGCTCGTTCTTGAAAACTTTCGTCGTGTTGATTTTTGCCGAATTGTTACTTTGTCCCCCCCCCCCCCCCCCCCCCTGCCCCTGGGTCTCCTATGATGCGTATAATCTAGCCTGCGAGCAATCTCTCGGGCTCGGAGTTTTGGCTGATTATGATAATTTAAGCTGATGGAAATACCGTGTATAAATAAAGTTATCTATCTATCTATCTATCTATCTATCTATCTATCTATCTATCTATCTATCTATCTATCTATCTATCTATCTATCTATCTATCTATATATCTTTAAAATTATAAATGGCATGGCACCAGCCTATTTACAGAATATTTTTACGAATAACATCGGGCGTTCGACTTATAATCTAAGTACTTCTAGTTACAATCTAGCTTTACCGGTAGCTAAAACTGATTACTACCGAAAAAGCTTTGCATACACCGGAGCGAAAGTTTGGAATTTATTACCAGAAGAGATAAAATCTGAAAAGTCCGCGAGTGCATTCAAAAACAAACTAGCATCTCTCAATCTCCCTATTGAATTTTAGTATTTTTCCGAATTATTGCTCTGTTTTAACCGAAATACTTATTTTATTCATAGTTAATATACTGATGTAAAATATTGTAATTAGTATATGTAGTTATATATTTTCACGGCTTTTGTGAAAAACAAAAGTGCAATTATTTGTAATTTTTGACAAAGTCACCGTGGGTAAATAAAGTTTTTCTATTCTATCTATCTATCTATCTATCTATCTATCTATCTATCTATCTATCTATCTATCTATCTATCTATCTATCTATCTATCTATCTATCTATACCTCTATCCCAACCTGTGAACTCGAGCGCTTGCTCGCAGGCTACGTGTAATTAGGTACCGGCGACATAATACTGGGGGGTAACCTTGTGATGGACAAGCAAGAGGAGAGTAGCAATACAGGTTCCATTGTACTTAGGGCCCATTTAAAAGGTCTCGGGTAACCGAGACAACCCTCCCCCCGAGTTACCCTGGCCGAGCTAACTTTTCACTTATTTCTTTTAAAAATTCAACAAGCCGTTTACATGAGAATCGCGAAATCGTCTCGGGGGGCGAGGCGAGTTGTCTCACCTCGGCAGGTAGGGTAACCCTGGCAGGCGGGACAAATTTTTCTCATGTTAACACTCTGGCTCGCCTATACCATACCGTATACCCGGCCGAGACAAGACGGTTCAAATTGTTCCCGGAGCCCGTTTGTTTTAGGTCAGCGGAGACCAAACGTACCAAAAAATGGCGTCTTGAGAAAGACTGTTGTGCTAGAGGGGACAGCTGTTACAACTCACAACTCCATTTTAACGCTTTGTAAAGTTGTTTCGAGGTTGTCTCGGGTACCCGAGACCACATAAACAGGGCCTTAGATATTTAACATTTAGATTATGAGCTCGAGATTTCTATCGCGTGATAGTTAGAGGGCGAAGCCCGGATCAACTATCACTCGATAGAAATCAAGAGCGAATAATCTAATTGTTTTAGTATAAATCAACTTGGCGTTCAAAACTTAACAACGCATGACAAATTGAATTCCACGTACGCGTACGGGTGCGAATAAAATAGGGTTTTGCCTTCAAACGATTTTTTCTGGCTATTTACCGTTTTGTGAGACTATTTAGACAAAAAGAATTATAACTTTAAACGAAGCATCGAAAAAAAAAAAGGAAAACATCTATTTTTAAAACTTGACTTAAATTTGACTCGTGACTCGAACTTGACTCGGGCCGTGAACTGCACTTAAGAAAAATTCAGATTTTATAAAATTAACAGCATATTTTATCAGGTGGATCGCTGCACGATAGTTATTTACAAAGAAACTTCGTAGTCACTTGGTATACAGTCGAACGCAACCTTTGCTTTATACGACCGTCCAATTATCTAAGGTATTCGTTATTATGAATAAATTATTTGCGCTGAGAGCTGAATAACATCCCTGTGCAGTTGTCACGACATGACGTACATGGTCGCTTCAGCTTTACTTGCCTATTTGCTTTTTAAGCAAGAATTCTCAGGTAAGGTTGTTGACCCGATCGGGTACAAATTAGAAAAAGATAAAACATCCTAAAGACGCTTCAATTAATTAACGATATTGTAAATCTATCTTTTTAAAAATTTGAACTGAAAGGGTGCATTCAGACATCATTTGAAGCCGAACCTCTCGCGTGCCCGACCAAATGGCACGGTAATGGAACGTCAGTAGAATCGAATTTCAGTTTTTTGCGGCAAAACGCAGATGAGAGAAAACATGTATAGTATTAATATAGGAGCGACACTAATTCCTACATACACCGTATTCTTCATGCGCCGAACCAATTCAACAATACGCACGATGTCTTGAATTGCATTTGACTCTACTCGTGTCCTACCTAGCAAAATCGAACTTGTTTCGTATTTCAGGAGGCATGAAAGGTAAGGCGTTTGTACCCGGATAGTTAGTTATTTCGAAATGCAATCAACTTAATGTATGGAGAATGAGTACCTTTAATTTAGCAGTTTTGATCTACTACATATGCGTGACACACGTTTTTTAAAACTTCCTTGTTTATTAATATGTCGCTGTATTATAGATTTTTTGTCCATTCGATCAGACTATTTGTGAAGAAAAAAGCGTATAAAAATGCTCAAACTGCAGTACCTAACAGCTTATTGTTCGGCAACTTAATTGTGATCATGATCGCGCTTTTCCTTAGTTTCTTCGGTTACCTCCCAATACCGCTTTGTGTCTTACATCATTGTGTTACCGTTCGTTTCCGGTTAAATACATAAACTTATTTAAACTCGAACTTAAGTGAAGCTCAACAACCAAATGTCTTCGTTTGAATTGTTACAGTCGAACCACTCTAAGAGGCCACCTTCGGACAGTCCTTTATGGCCGTTGTAGAGAGCCGATTTGGGCGAGTGAACGAGGCAAGAAAACATGGCTGTCGCGGAGAGGTGACCGTTATCCTTTTTTAGGGGGGGGGGGGGGGGGGGGGGGGGGCATTAGATGCACATTTTGTTCTAAACACTTTATAAATTTAAACCTCACAATACACTGTATGATATTTCAAAGAAACAGGGATGTCTTTACCGGCCCAGCTTAAAGGGTTTACTGTGTTTAATTTGCTTACTTAGTTCCTGTGTTTTGTATTTTTTAAATGCAGATGCTACCATCACATGGACTGCACCTCCTCCACAACGAGGTCCTCTTCAGACAAGTGATTCATCAGTAAGAAGAACAATCCAGCAACTTGAACTCAATTCTCCTGAGGAGCGTTTGAAATGGGAGTTCACTCTGTCAGGTGTAACACTTGATCGTGTGACTTGGGCAAAAGATAATGTCCCAATTGGCAGAAAAATAAGTTCAGGGATAATTTTTATAGAACAAACAGAAAACTTTCAAGAGCATTTTGGCATCAGTGCAAGTGATCCAGCAACTTTGATTATTAAAAACGTGACAAAAGCTGATGAAGTAGTGTTTAGATGCAGTGTAGAGACCAATGCAAAAACTTGGGCAGATGAAATTCAAGTGGAGATTGTTGGTAAGTGTACTTCTTTGCCAGTCAAAATCTTCAAGTGTACATATGTACATGCAGTAAATGACCTAATCAGTTACAAAGGCAAAAGTTACAGGCATCCCTATGGGGAATCCCCTATACAAAGAGGGAGCGCTGCAGCCTTTGTTCGAATTATTCAATGAAATAACCACTGACAGTGTTGAAGTACTGTCTTGTTTTCATCCAGAAAATGAACTTTTGTGCTTGTTCATTTCACTTAAGGCAGGTATTCTGTTAGGGTGCAGGAAAAAAAAATTAAAATTGTGTGCGAAAAAATGTTGATGTGCGGGGAATTGTGTGGGATTGTGCAGTCTTGTAATCAACCGATTAATATTCAATATTGGGCAAAAGATAGTGTCCCAATTGGCAGGAAGACAAGTTCAGGGATAGTTGTTTTAGAGCAAACAGAAAACTTTCAAGAGCATTTTGGCATCAGTGCAAGTGATCCAGCAACCTTGGTTATTAAAAACGTGACAAAAGCTGATGAAGCAGTGTTTAGATGCAGTGTAGAGACCAATGTAAAAACTTGGGCAGATGAAATTAAAGTGGAGATTGTTGGTAAGTGTACTTCATTGCCAATCAAAATCTTCAAGTGTACATATGTACAATAAATGACCTCATCGTATCAATAACAAAATTCTCGATTGTGATTGGTCATCCGCGCGCCTATTTCTCACGTAATTGGCGCACAGTCACGTGGGTGTCCAATTACAGCTATCCAATTGCAACTTTTTGTAATTGGATAGCTGTAATTGGACACCTAAGTTGCGCGCGCGTCAATCAGTTGCACTCGAATGGGTTCTTTTTTTGCTGTTTTCCTTCTACTTTCAAACTGATAGAAAATATCCTAGACGTTTTTAGTACTAAAGAGTCGACATAAATTTTTTGAATGTCGAATTTTGTTATTGATGCGATTAATTAGTAATTGAACTGAGTGGAGTACAAATCAGGGATAATCGTGCTCGTAATTTCAAATCGTCCTCACGCTACGAGCTCGGCCGATTTGAAATTACTCGCCCGATTACTCCCTGAATTGTACTCCACTCAGTCCAATTACTATTACTAATCAGTATTAATTGTAAAAGTTACATGCATCCCCATGGGGCATCCCCTATACAAAGAGGGAGCACTGCAGTCTTTGTTCGAGTTATTCAATGAAATAACCATGACAACCATGTATACCATGCCCATTTTAGGAATGAGATTCTGTTATTTTTTCTTAGTACGCCTGAACAACGTACTTGGTTGCTAGCTGGAAATGTTTTTAATTACTAATAAAAAGTGCCAGTTGGACGCACTATAAGACGAAATTTCAATATATTCTACTGTCAAGCGTCGTGCAAAACCATCTGCCGAAGTAAACATCTCTAAATGTCAGTACTGCAGATAAGTTGAATGTAAAAAAGAAAGTGTCGTTCGAAAAGTACGAACATACTAAGCGAAGACTCCACGACCGGAAAACGGAACATTTCAAGGCCCTTTTGAAAAATGATCACTCCTCCCGGCTATTGCTGATCACGTTAAAAACACCGGTCATAACATCGAATGGGACCATTTTGACATTTTGGCGTCTGGTAAGACTGACTACCATTGTAAGGTTAAAGAGACCTTATTTATTCAGGATTTGCAGCCAGCATTGAATGCCAATGTCAGCAGCGAAAAGCTGTTACTTTATTAGCATAGGTTTTTTTATTTCATTTTTCATTTACAGACAGTTTCCGTTAGGAACGTCTTAAATTTCCACTGCAGATGTTTTTTTCTCTCTAGTGTTCAGACCCCACTGATACAGTATAAATAGCTTCCTATATTTTAACGGTTATACTTTTGAAAATGTATGTTGACTAGCATACGAAACGTTAAGTTCATAAAATGCATGTTTTTAAAATGTTTATCACCGCTGTTTGTTTAATATTTTTATTCATACTAAGGGAGTTTCATACAACAATAAAAGTGCCCTATGAACGTATTAACGTGCTAGCGTAGGAACGTAACATCGTACTATAGGGTGACGATACTACTAACGTACGATCGCACTATCGTGCTAACTACATCACTATTTCCGTATGAACGTGCTTGCGTACGAACGTAACATCGTACTATAGGGTGACGATATTACTAACGTACGATCGCACTATCGTGCTAACTACATCACTATTTCCGTATGAACGTATTAACGTGCTAGTGCACGAACGTAACTTCGTACTATAGGGTGACGATATTACTAACGTACGATCGCACTATCGTGCTAACTACATCACTATTTCCGTATGAATGTATTAACGAGCTAGTGTACAACGTAACATTTACTGTAACATTGTACTATAGGGTGACGGTATTACTAACGTACGATCGCACTATCGTGCTAACTACATTACTATTTCCGTATGAACGTTTTAACGTGCTAGCGTACGAACGTAACATCGTACTATAGGGTGACCATATTACTAACGTACGATCGCACTATCGTGCAAACTACATCATTATTTCCGTATGAACGTATTAACGTACTAGCGTACGAACGTAACATCGTACTATAGGGTGACGATATTACTAACGTACGATCGCACTATCGTACTAACTAAATCACTACTTCCGTATGAACGTTTTAACGTGCTAGGAGGGGGGCGTAAGGGTTTGCGGTGATGAAGTTATTAATGAATTATAGATGTTTATAAGCCGATTTCATGCCTCTTATAGTGAATACAATATTTTGTGATGAGATTTTTGGTGTTATTAAGACTTTAAAGTCTTTAATTTTTTGGCCACCACTCCATACATTTCTTACTAAAAATGCTATACTCATTCGCCTATAACTCTTGAATGAAATGCTCCTGCGCTTCAAAGTTTGGCCCAGATGTGTAGCTTTTTAACTCTCTACAATTCCATAAATTGCAGCATGTTTACTTCATGTACAAGACATCCATTTTTTGCTGAAAATCACATAGTACATAAAATTATACCGGTATGTAGATCTATGTAATATGCAATTTTCAATGGTTCTGAGCCTGAAGGGGTTAGAGACTGGCAATATGTGCGACATTTAATTTTAGGAATTTTGTCAAAACTGCCACTACGGGGACTTTAATGTGTGTAGTGGCTACATGTACATGCACATTGTATTAAATAAATACATGTAACTGGCAAATTACACTGTAACATTATTTTCTTTTAGCTCTATCCAAGCTTACAAATGTAAGCAATGGCAACCACTCTGTAAATGAAGGGTCCAATCTGCAATTGTCCTGTGAGGCATATGGATTGCCTACTCCAAACATCACCTGGACTAAAGTGTCACAAGGAGGCAGTGAGAGTGAAGTCCTGCACAGGGGGGAGTCTTGGAAGTTTGTCAACATCAAGAGGACAAGCACTGGTACATATCGTTGTAAAGCTACCAATGGAATAGGAAGTCCAGCTTCACAGTTGATTGGAGTGACTGTTTCATGTATGTATACATTAACATTCAGTTGACAAATTTTAAGTTATTGGTTACAGGTGCATGACTGTACAGGTACAGTAGTACAGAAGTAGTTCACAGGTCCTTGTGTGCCATGTGTCATATTCGGTAATCATACAATTTAATGCCATTCCATCCATTGGAAAGGTGATTGTAACGGTTGTACTTTAATCAAGATGCTTTAGAACGTGAAACATATTGACAGTACCGAGTTCCAAAGTAAAATCGTAAATCGTAAATCTTTATTTAAACACGGTAAAATCATCAGAAACCTAACCTAACTAATCTAACTAAGTAAACCTGTTTTTTATGAATGCCGTGTGTAGTTTAAATTAAAATTTCAGATAAGCTGATCGTTTAAATTGACTTAGAGACTTCATTTCTCTCATGTCACAGGGTAGGCTGTTCCAGAGAACTGCTCCGCTATGACTAAAGCTGTAAAACAGCCTCGCGTAAATTATCACGGGACAGCTTAATATATACACACATGCCACGCAAGGCATTTGCTAACGTGCAATCACTGATTAAAATAAGTATCAGCACATCTTCCCTTGATAAAAGAGAAATAAACTAATATAAATAGACCTCTTTCATACTGGCGGCCGATTTATTTATTCTTTTATATGAATGTTAATACAATGTCATTTTAGAGTAAAAATTCTTTTGAATTTTACACATGTTACAGAGGCCAGTGAGGCTAATTAACATACATCACCATCATCATCATCATCATCATCATGCCCTTTTCCCTCTGGGGGAAATAGGGCCTTAATTAACATACATATAAAAGAATAAATAAATCGGTCGCCATAGACAAATTCGGCTAACGCATTGTTGTACCCAATTCAAACCTTCTGTGAATAACATTCTTTGTTCATAATACTTCCATATAATTTCCATGTCAATGCTTCATTGATATGGAAATATGACGAACAAAGAGTTCTAATCCCAAAAGGTTTGAATTGGGTACAACAATGCGTTAGCCGAATTTGTCTTTTATGAAAGAGGTCTATATATAGCCTGAGCCTAACAGCGTCGCTCTTTGAACAGAAAGGCGATGATAAACTTAATTGAGGTGAAAGGTCGAAAGCACAAGAATAAAATTGACGACCGGGCTATCTTTTAATTTTAGCAATTCTCAAAAACAGACTTACGCGACCGTTTGCACAGTACATTAGACCGTTCAATAGTTCACAAAAACAACTTTTTTTCCATCTAGAATAATTAGTACGACTAATTTCCAAATAAAATACACCTGCTGCTTATAAAAAAATTGTCCTAGAAACTGATTTGGAAATCAAAATTGCAAAAAATACACAAACATATTTGCATAAGACCACGCAAGTGAAGTTTAGAACTATAAAATCCAAGTATTGTTTTGTTTTGTTTACATAAAATAGCTTTTCAACCTATGTAATGAATGAACAAACACATAAAAATGGACAACACAATCTTCTTTCGAAAAATTTTATTCAAATCTCCATAAGTTTATGTTGAAAAGCAAAACGCGAACCATTAAGAGCTCATCGAGGCCGAGATGTCTCCGATAAAAGAAATCAAAACAACTGAATTTAATTGAGCGTGTGTTATAAACAATTCTCCAAAACTAGCGAGGACAAAGAAAAAGTCAATCACAGATTGATATCAACATAAATTCCCATCGAAAAATGTATTTTGTTTTACCTTTGAGTCCCTCCACTGCTTGGGAATTGTTTAAATCTCCGCTTCTTCAGTTCTGAAACCCGAAGTGACAAACATCTTCCCGCATTGCTCCCATCCTCGAAGCAAGATTTTATCTCTGAAAGCTGTTCTATTTCCACTATAGCGGCTTCTGAGTATCCCTTAATTAGTATCCCTGCTCCTTGAAGAGAGGATTGGAACTAGATACCGCATCCTGGACAGAAAACACTCGAACCCCACTCGTGTCAGGCTTATGGACAGCGTCAGAATCCTTAATTTCAACCACATCCATTCCTTCGCAAGCTGATTTTCCCAAAATAGGACGACAGCGCTTGCTTTCCACGAAACGACACAACAACAGGCAAGTGAATGATCCTCTACAAACTTGGAGTTTCACAGTTCCTAACACTGGGATATTCCCACCACCATAGGATACAATTGGCGTCTTTGTTGGGGTCACCTGCTTTAGCTCAAAATCACTAGTCGCCTTCTTGTAAATATGCACAGGCAAAACAATGCAACGCGCTCGGGTACCAATCTCGAATCGTATGAAAACAGGCAACTAATCCTCTTCCTCAAGCATCGAAACTCTATTGGCGCTGGCAGAAACGGGGCATTTCCTTGCAAAATGGTTCTCCTTGCCGTACTTGATACACTTTTTTCCCCACGTAGGATAGGCCTCACGTTTACCCTCGTGCTTTCTACCACATAATCGGCAAGGATAACGAAATTGATTTGCCGAACTAAGACGGCGGTTTATCGGACGGCTTATCTTCTCAGGACTTCTTGCTTTCCTTGAGTAGATTGAACGTTGGATGGGTTGAGTTCGCTCACGATCACTGCCTTTATCTGCGCTTGAGACATCTCCGAAGCGCGACAGATATCTAGTGTCTTTACAAGGGCAAATTCGGGTTCACGAAGAAGCCTTTCCCTAACTTTGTTGTCAGCAATTAAAAAAATAATCCTGTCTTTAGAATGTCATCGGGTGTAATAGCATCAACAGCGCACTTATCACCAATTTGTCGAAGCGCAGTCACATAACGATCAAACGATTCACCAAGCCCTTGTTGTCGTGAATTAAAACGATAGCGTTCAAAAGGAACATTCTTTCTCGGGTTGCAGTAACTGTCAAATCGTTCGATGACAATTTTTATATCCTTTTTCTGTGTAGCCGATAGGTTCCACGTTTTGAGAACTTTTCTTGCTTCAGGACCGATTGCAGTTAGTAGGGCAGGCACTTGAACATCACCTTCTACGTTGTTGATTTTCGAAGCAACACTGTTGAGTGCTCCCACATCTCTTTCCATTCGCGCCATTTTTCAACCATATTGGAGTCATTGATGTCCAGCGAGTGCGGTGCCGGCAACGAGTGAAGGAAAGCCATCGATTGAATCCCACTCTTGACACTATGTAACGGTTGTACTTTAATCAAAATGCTGTAGAACGTGAAACATGTTGACAGTACCGAGTTCCAAAGTAAAAACAGCTTCGCATAAGTATGGAAAACTTAATATATACATACATGCCACGCAAGGCATTTGCACGTGCTAACGCGCAATCACTAATTAAAATAACTATCAACACTGTATCTTCCCTTGATAAAAGATAAATAAACTAATATGAAAAGAATAACGACGCATCTTCCCTTGACAACAAGACAAAGCCGACAAACTAAATTCAGCTGGTTTCAGCCAAACACATTTCAGAAATTTATCAGAAAGTAGATGTAAATAATGTATTGTTTCAAATAAAGTTGTTCATTATTAACCCTCGGATGTACAAGGGGGGGGGGGGTTGCTACCCCCCCCCCCTTTACGGTTTTTCTCCGATATTTTCAAGACCATTTAAGATTAGCACATGCCGTTTTCAGTATCTGTTCATTTATCCTTAAGACACATTTTGTAAAGTTTGGCGACAACCGGTTGCTATGGTAACGAGATATGACGTCATAAGTAACATGTGGTCAAGCCATTTTTTAATAAAAATGCGTGTTTTTCACCTTTTTTCAGTGAAAAAACATACAAAATGCTACCAAAAGCATCAACATGTTTAATTATATGTTATTTTGTAACTCTAGCAATCGATATTTGCAATTTCCACATTTTCCCGATAAATTTGAATTTTTTAGTAAAATCCAAGATAGCGGCCGTCTTGGCGGCCATTTTGGCGGCCATTTTGGATGACGTCACGGACCCCAGCAGCGTCACAACCCATAATATTTACCTTATCTTGTAGAGCACATCGCAGGCTATCTATTAGATGTAAAATATTTCTGAAATATTGCAACATCGCAACCCCCCGCCCCCTTGTACCACGGTGGGTGTATAAGTTTGCCTGTACGTCCGAGGGTTAAAAAAAAAGGTATAAACAATGAAATCCCAGTTACATACATACATACATGCATACTTTATTGTGTTCTCCCCAAAGGTGCTTTTCAGGAACAATCCAACAATGGTTTGTTGGAGGGCTCTTGACTGGCCGGCAGTTTACACAGTTTGACTAACGTCCCTGTCAGGGATCAAATATGGGATCAAGTCTCCACAGGAAACACCCTTTAATGAAAAGCATTTTTACTCATAATGCACTCGTGCTAAATTTCAAGATTTAACTGTTTAAAATCATGCATAAAAACAACGGTCGCCACACTAATGAAGGGCTATCCAAACCGTTTGTTCAATAGCTTTCATTGATCAGAAATGGTTACGCTTAAAAAAAATTATCCACAAATTCAAACATATACATGTATAGAGTGTTTTCACTGACGTCATATCAAAATTCAGAAGCAATTTCCGATTCTAAAATGTTTATGGAATTGTAGAGAGTTTAAAACTACACATCTGGGCGAAATTTTGAAGCGCAACAACATTTCATTCAAGAGTTATAGGCAAATTAGTATAGAAATTTTTAGTAAGAAATGTATGGAGCGTCCATCTTGGTGTCCCACTTAGGAACACCAACATGGCGGCCAAAAATGTAAACGCTTTTAAAGGAAAGTCTTAATAACACCAAAAATCTCATCACAAAAAATTGTATTCACTATAAGAGGAATGAAATCGGCTTATAAGCATCAATAACTCGTTTATAACTTTCAACTGGTTCAATTTTGATTAATTTCACGGCTTATCTGAAATAGCGTGACGAATTGACACATTTGACACATTTACAACCTTTATAAATCGAAAACGAAACATCGTTAAAACCTGAAACTTTTTGTGAAAGATTATAACACTGGTATCCACATACCATGTCAGAAACAGCTTTGTAGGATGTATACTTTACATTTTTTTAAATTTTTCTGACGTGAAAACACTCTATACAAGGACCTTTACAGTGCGACGAAACACTATGGAAACCAGTGATATTGCAGAATAGAAAAAAAATAATTTCAATTCCGTTCACAAATTTAACCACTTTGGTATAATACACTGAACGTTTTAACTCAGAATATAAAATATACATTTTTCTTCTATATCTGCTTGGTATTGTGATTATTTTCATTGTTCAAGTGACTCTGGTAATACACTGTAGGTTAACGTTGTGACACAGGTTTTAGCCTTTTTTAAGGCGATATTATTTAAAGGCTTTTTAAACAGATTGACAAAAAATTATTTCTGAGTGAAACAAACTTTGAGTTTGTAAAACTACTCTCGCAGGCTTTTATAATCGACGTACAGCTGTAGCCATTTAAGGAAACTGTCCACCACACAAATAACAGGAAATGTACCTGTACTGAGTTATACGCTTCTATAATTAAGCATGTAACTAAAACACTGCATGTAATAAAAATAATAATTAAATTGAGATAGGATAGCTTCCCTAGGAGAAGTATTTCATTAAGTTGAAAAAGGCTTTAAAAATGAAGTTATCTATTTTTATAATTTGATTAACAGTGTTAGTCTTTATGCAGCACACCGGCATTATAAAGAGATTTTATTCTTTTTTTTCGTATCTTAGACCCTTCAAGAATTGTCGATTTGCCAGTTGAGTACAATGTTGCTGTGCACCAAAGTGTAGCTCTTCACTGCCGAGCTGAAGGAAATCCTGATCCCTCATTTACATGGACTCCATGCAAAGATGTATGCAATAAGAGCACGCTTATTATTCCTGACGTTTTGAATGATGGCGTTTATTTCTGCACAGTAAGAAATACTCTGGGCAGTGATTCAGGAAGTACCAAAGTTGGTAAGTTAAGTTTCATTCTCAGTCTCAACAGTCTACTTGAAACTGGCAAATCTTTTGATTAGTCACTTTTGATCCTATGTTTTGGGAGCTTTCAAAAGAGTTAAATATCACACAAGCAAGCATTGCTTTAGACTGCGAACTGATCAACCGCCTCTTATCACTCATGGCCGCTAGGGGTACAATTTCGGCATAAAGCGTTCCTTCATCTACTGTTTTCTATAGAAAGTCAATGTTCATTGTAACTCATTACAACTTTTTAGTTCTGGTGGCATAATTCTTTTTTGCAGTCTGTCAAAACATTTCGCACAGCTCAATGGTGATGGCAGCGATCAACTCTGAATATATTGACTCATACGAGTCCCAAAATATTTGTCTGTGTTACAGAGCACTATGAATGACAGCAGTTGTTGTTGTATTTACCATGTTGTTCATAACCCATGTCACCCTTTCTTGATTATTTCGGGAATGAATTGGATATTCACATGTAGACAATTCAATTATCTTTCGAATCATTCCCAAACAATTTGCTCGCTTGACAGCTTACCAAAACGCTTTTTTAATGATGTTCGAATAAAAACTTACCAATCAAAAAACGGGACAGTTTTCTGAGAGATCCGTAAACTAGGATGGTTTCAAATTTAAAAGTTAAAGATCTTTTCTCTTGGTGCTTTAATGTTATTGGTCTGTTTACGGAAAGGTCGACATCCTTTCCAGTCTCTTTGTCCTCGATTTACACTGTAATTGGTCAATTTTCTTCCAAGTGTCCCGGTTTGAGTTGTCGCACTGTATTAAACTACTATTAATTGAAAAACTACTAGTAAATAAGCATTATACGATGTTAAACTATGTTGTTGTTGTTGTTTGTTTTTTCAAACAGTCATAGCAGGCTCTGAGATTAATGTGACACTGACCATCACAAGTGAAAGTTGTATTGATGGAAAATACAATCAGTTCTTAATGTTGTCTAAGAACCTTAACGAAGCGGTAAACGTCCCGGTGGGACTCCCATATGATATGACGGGGGTGCTCGTCGGAAATTTTCAAAACAATATATTAAAAGTCCGAGAGTCGTTTGATGGACGTGGCTTAAATGAATGTTTAACCCGAAGATTAACACTTTTTAAACAACACATGCCATATTTTTTTTTGGTTCAATACCCTAAAAGGTACCGTGATAATTCTAATAACGGTGGTCATTTTAGATTGTAACACCCTAAACAGTACCAATCTACAAATTTCGACTCCTAAAAGGTACGACGAGCACCCACATGATTTTTATATGGGGGTCCTCCCATATAAATGGTATGGTAAAAGTTACATTTTATTGTACAGTGTACGCTGTGTTTAGTTGTTGCAGTATTTTGTTAAGAAGGTGATATAGTGTTTTTAGGTCTTAATTTACTCAACAAGTCGTCACACATTGAAACAGAGGTTTATGTCAAGCCTACAAACACCGGGTTGTTGTTACACTATCATAGCCACGTAGACGAGAAATACAAGCATAGCTTACTCAAAACAATGCTCGATAGAGCATACCGACTATCGTCATCGTGGTCATTTTTTCACGAAGAATGTGATCGTTTCAGAGGCGTCTACTTAAAGCTTAAGCACCCTCAACTATTAATTGAGAGATCAATTAAGAAGTTTATTAACTCCAAACAGCTGGAAATTGTGGAAGCAAGAGATCCGGTCGACAGCACGAGAATCGTGATTCCCTTCAAAGATCAGTTCTCCGCCAACATAGTTAAACGCAAACTACAAGAACTGAGCTCCAAAATAGGGCACATTGTTCAGCCCGTATTCGTCAACAAAAATATCGATGAAGACCTTAAATTGAGAGAAAAGAAACCACCCCTCGTCAATCAGCAACATGTAATATATAAGTTCAAATGTGACTCTTGTGATGAGAGTTATATAGGTTTTACCTATAGACACCTACATGAAAGGATTGAAGAACACAAAGGCACTTCATCTAGTATAGGCAAACGCTACCGCACGACGCACGATTTAACACCTAAGGACATTACAAAGAACTTTAGTGTCTTGAAAAAGTGCAAAACGAAATTTGACTGCCTATTGTATGAAATGTTCCTGATTAGAGAGCACAAGCCATCCCTAAACAAACAGTCAGATTCCCTTAGGGTTAAGCTTTTTGTATAGAGTATATATGCAAATTTCCTTTCGCTTGTAAACGCGTCCTTTTTCTATCTTTCGCTTTCGCTTGTGTCAGTACGACACCGAAACGTCGCGCTTATAATATTTTTAACCATCTTTTGAATCTTCCATGGATATTACCTAATATTCATTACTCAAGTGATTAAAACAACATTAAGACCATATAACTTTATGACAGCCTTTGAAAATGTAAACGAGATTTGTGAAAATGCAAAAAACCTCTTCGAATTAATTGTCTAAGCAATATTGGCTTGTACATTAAATTGAATTAACCATCACAAGTAAAACTTGGCAGGGAAAATAAGAGCATAACGTCACTAATCTGTGTCTGGAATTTAAACCCAGTGTCTCTGTATTAACCGTGGGTTATATAGTTTTTACATAATGTAGGCAAAATTGATAACTAATTAGCAACAAATTATTTACATAGCCAATGCCATAATCTATTCCTTGACAAAGTGAAACCCCAGCCCCAACCTCAGCTCCCATTCAATTCCCACCTTTGCACCATCCAACACGTGCACACCCGAAAATCTGCCATCTTGGTTCATATCCTCGACTGCCAGATAAGCCAGCTACGAAAGATTCCCTTTACAACACAGCTTACGTACCAGAAAAGACACTCAGACCGTCCGCACACGTCATAACTGTCATATCTGCAGAAACTGGTAAAAGGGACGGAATGCTCGCACAACAATATTTAGATCAAGAACTGTATTCCGGACAGGACCGCACTTTTTGCCGCTTGCACTGCAGACGACCGATAATAGGACAATCACATGACTTTTGGAGGGCATATAGTTTATTTGTGGCCCGAGTAGCATCATTTGCGCCCGAGCGGAGCGAGGGTGCAAATGATGCTACGAGGGACACAAATGAACTATATGCCCGACAAAAGTCATGTGATTATCATTATTATCAATACACAAGGCCAAATCGTACAAATTCATTTAATAAGAAAAAAATGTTTAACAGAGATGTAGCATGAAACTATGGTATGAAAAGTTGTTGCTACAATACGATCAGATAAACAAGAGCCAAATAAAATTCCTTTTTGTTTACAGTAAAAGTCAAATATAATCTAGTTTTAAAAAGATTGGTAACAATGATTAGCAAAAAGACAGTTTATATTTATAAAATAATAGTCTAAAGGCTTTTGTTTTGTAAGCTCCCGCCATCCCTCTCTGCCGCGGCGAGCAAAATGAAAACACAACCAAAACCGAATAAACTCAACTAGCTTCTCCGCATCTTTCCAAACGCCGTCCGTGTTCTGCCCTTCCATGAAGTATCGATTCAATTTTTGCATATCTCCTGACTGAATGGATGATTTGTGTTTTGGTTTCGCATTGTTTTCTTTCGTAAATAGCTCGACCTTCGCTTCAAACATTTTGTTGGCAGACATGAATTCGCTGTCTTGCAAAATGTTTATGCTTCGGCAGTAGTAGAGGGAGGGGGTGATCCGGCCCCGGCTCCAAAGGCCCGCGAAAACGCTTATTTTGACAACTCCCTAACGCCTTAGTTACCAGCCCCCAGGGCTCATTGCATTCGCCCTGGGGGGGCCCGCTAACTAAGGCGTTAGGGAGTTGTCAAAATAAGCGTTTTCGCGGGCCTTTGGAGCCGGGGTCGGATGCACCCCCTCCCTCTACTACACAGTGATCAATTCTATACGACCCCACTTAACGATGCCTTTGCGTTACGGCCCCACTTCAAATAAGGGTTAGATTGCATGATTTAACGCCTCCTGTGTGAACTGGGGGTCGGTGCTGCCAATTGAAGAAATGTAAATCCCTTTGTATATACACCCCTATGGACGCACCACTTCGCTTCGTTAAGAAACCTCAGGGTTGGCGTGACTGGCTTCACAGCTACAAAATGACTGTTCCTGCCGACTATCCAATACATGATCTAGATTTATTTTATCAAGAGAACAAACCTGCTATAGTTCGAACCATAGTTAGAGAGATTACAGATCTCGGCCCCATCAAAGTGAATTTTACATTATTAGTTCACTTTTCAAAGGAAGGAGTCGACGGGGCACAAAGAATGACCCACTACTTTAGTCAAGTAAGCCCTCTCATAATAACACACTTTTATCAAGCAGCAGCCAACGATCAACTGCAGGCTGTTATCAACTCAAACAAGGAAGAAGTAGCCAGATGGGTAAACATGGGTTCAGGCTGGGTTATCGACAGAGTTGAGCACGTCTTTCTTGATTTCTCAAGATATCAAGCCATCAGAGGCGGTTCTTATATTCCTCTTCCTCCAAAGCTCAAAGCAAAACAGGCCATAATAAACATCAAAAACACAGATAATCAATGCTTTCGATGGGCTTTGCTAGGCTGCGCTCTTCCCCACTCGAGATACGAAGCATTCAGACAGGCCAACCAAGTATCCGATAGAGGATGGCTTAAACTTCACTAACATCTCTTTCCCTACACCCTTGCATCAAATATCTGAAGTAGAAAAACTCAATAACCTCGCAATAAACGTCTTTGGCTGGCATAACGGTAACACAACAGTCCTTAGAATTAGTGAAGTACAAGATCCTGAGATAAGACGAGTCAATCTGATGCTGATAACCAATGAAAACAACACGCACTACTGTTACATAAAAAGCCTAAGCAGGCTTCTTCATAGCAATTATGAGGCAGGCCGAAAGATTCATTTCTGCGAAAGATGCCTTCAAGGGTTTTCATCGCAAGATGTTCTAAACAAACATCTGACTGACTGCAGAGGTATCAAAGGCAGGCCGGTTCGAACAGAAATGCCCAAAGATGGCGAAAACATCCTGCGTTTCGAGAACTACCAGAACCAGATGAAAGTGCCTTACGTTATCTACGCTGACTTCGAAAGTCTCGTTACAAAAATCGACACGTGCAAGCCAGACCCAAAAGAAAGCAGCACAACCAAAACCGCAGTTCACACGCCATGTGGATTCTGTATGATGGCTGTTCGCTCTGATCTCAAAACAAAAGGCCCATACTTATACAGAGGTGAGGATGTGGTGAAGCAGTTTCTCCATTACATACAATTGTTAGAGAGGGAGATAAGAGACGAACTTCATCACAAGAAGCCCTTATCAATGACAAGAGCAGACTGGACAGATTTCAACAACTCAAATTACTGCAGCATTTGTAATGAGGGTCTATACAAAGAGAACTTTAACGACTCTATCGATCTCTACGATCCGAACACGGGAGCGTACGCCGGTCTTGTTCATCGCAAAACTAACAAATGCTACACCAATGCATTTAAAACCTACATCCAAAACGAAGAAACAGGGCGTTTGGAGGCGTCACCCTTCATAGGCCCAAGAAACAAAAGGCAACAAAAAACAAAGCCCATCTTTGAGCAAGTTGATTGCCTCTTCTGTGGTGAGTCTCTTGTACGAGACTTCATGAGAGACGCTGTTTTAGATCACTGCCACATAACAGGCAAGTATCGAGGCGCTGCTCACAAGACATGTAATCTGAATCACTTCAGAATCAACCCGGAAACTGTGATAATCCCTGTTGTCTTTCACAACTTGAAGGGCTACGATGCACATCATATTATGAGCGGTATAGCTGAAGTACAATCTGATCTGAAGTGCATCCCGACAAATATGGAGAAGTACGTTTCTTTCTCTCTTGGCAACTTAAGGTTTATCGACAGCTTGCAGTTCATGGGCTCGAGCCTCGATAGCCTGGTTAAATCAAACGAACCAGAGTCCTTTACAATCATGGCAAACCATCAAAAGGACCCCAATAAACTCAAGCTCCTTCTGCAAAAAGGAGAGTATCCATACGAGTACATGGACTCATGGGCTCGATTCGAGGAGACCTCTCTCCCAGAGAAGAGCGCGTTCTATAGCGAGCTCAAAAAGGAAGGCATCTCAGATAAGGAATACACCCATGCGCAGAAAGTGTGGGAGACGTTCGAATGTAAAGACCTCGGCGAGTATCATGATCTTTACCTAGAGACAGATGTACTCCTCCTTGCAGATGTCTTCGAGAACTTCAGAAAAACATGCCTCAAGCACTACAAACTTGACCCTGCGAATTACTTTACAGCCCCGGGCCTCAGCTGGGACGCTCTTTTGAAATACACAGAAATTAACCTAGAACTGCTCACAGACATAAACATGCACCTCTTTGTCGAAAAGGGCATGCGTGGTGGCATTTCAATGGAGAGCAGGCGCTTCTGCAAAGCGAACAACCCTTTTCTTGATGACCACAACCCAGATCAAGAAACCAGCTACATCATGTACTTCGATGCAAACAATCTTTACGGTTGGGCCATGAGTCAACCACTACCTGTTGGCAACTTTCAATGGTGCCTAGTGTACCCAACACAACACCAAATCAGGAAGTGGTCCCCAAACAGAAAGATTGGCTACATCCTTGAGGTTGATCTAGAATACCCCGAGGAGTTGCACGATGAACACAATGCTTACCCTCTAGCACCAGAAAAGCATAGTGTCGCAAAGTCATGGATGTCTCCTTATCAAAGGGCATTGATAGAGGGACAGGCAGAGGATAAGACAGAGAAGTTGCTCCTAACCCTCAAGAACAAAGACAGATATGTTCTACATTACAGGAATCTTCAGCTTTACCTAGAGCTAGGCATGAAGTTGAAAAAGATTCATCGAATCCTCAAATTCGAGCAGAAGCCTTGGATGGAGTCTTACATAAGGCTGAACACAGAACTCAGAAAGCAAGCCACTTCTGAGTTCGAAAAGAACTTCTTCAAGCTGATGAACAACTCTGTCTTTGGTAAGACCATGGAGAACCTCAGAAAACGCATTGATATGAGGCTTGTTCGTGCTAATGAGACAGACAAGTTGAGAAAGCTTATCTCAAACCCACTGTTTGCCAGAGCAACAGTCTTTGGTGAAAATCTTGCAGGGATTCAAATGCACAAGGACAAAATCTTACTCATACGCCCAGTCTACACAGGTATGTGCATCCTTGATCTTTCTAAGACTCTGATGTACGACTTCTACTATAAGTACCTCAAGTATAAGTACGGCCCACGCGTAGACCTACTTTACACAGACACAGACAGTCTGCTTCTAGAGATCAAGACAGAGGATGTCTACAAGGACATGGAGAATCGCCTCGATGAGCTCTACGACACAAGTGACTATCCCAAGGACCACGTTCTTCACAGCCAGCTAAACAAGAAGGTCATTGGCAAGATGAAGGACGAGTGCGCTGGCGCCCCTATCTCTGAAGTGATCTGCCTGCGCTCAAAGATGTACTCAATCATGCTTGGCAGTCAGAAGAACATCAAGAAGGCGAAGGGCACCACCAAGGCTGTGACGAAGAAGGAGATCACACACCAGAACTACAAAGACGCCCTCTTCAGAAAGGAGGCCTTCAAACGCGGGATGGGCATGCTTCGAAGTGTGAATCACCAGATCTATGGCGTGTATCTAAACAAGACAACACTCTCGCCCTTTGATTCAAAGCGCTGGATAAAAGACGATGGCGTCCATACGCTTGCATATGGTCACAAAGACACCGGAGGCAACTGAGTGCCCTCAGGCACAACCATCAACTCCTCACGCACAAACCCCCGCTTGGGGCCGTCGTACAGATAATACACGACAGGCGCATCTGGCTTAGTATCAACCCTTTCGATGTTATATACTTTCAAGGACCAGATCGGATCTGTCGCCCGTCGACTACCCCCCTCAAGCTCACCGGGGTAATACAGATATCGCAAATTAACCCGAGGAGGGAGCTTCTTTTCATTCACCCCAACAGGTCTAGCATATGGGGTTGCGGGTTTGGCTGAGGTAGCTTTCTCTTTGATTGCTTGAGCGGGCTTCTTGCCAGTCAATCTGGTTACTTCATTGTTCAAGGCAGAGACAACATCTGGCAATCTTTTAACCCAAGCAGTCGAACGGCCAGAGGGCAGATTCATTTCAACTGCGTACTGGTAACCAAACAATCGTTCAGCCAGGGTTCTGTTGAATCTTTCAACAATCCCTTGGTCTCTGTGTATATCAACACGCCCACGACGAATGGTTGTTTTATGGGCCCCAGTCTCTTTAGTCACAGCCCCCATAAACTCTGTTCCCGGATCGACTTGCAACAGTTGTGGCCATTTCAAAGGCCCGCGCCTGTAAATACGTGTAAGCGCCTTCGAAACTTCATCAGACTCTTTCGAAGTCAAGGGCTCTGCTGCTTTGTAACGGCTAGCCACATCAACAACTGTCAAAGCATATTTGTAAATCTTTCGCCCGTGGGGCAGTTTGTCGTGTGGCAAAAAAAGTAGATCAGCTTGATGCACTGCATTAGGAGTCTGGACATCAAACTTTGGCCGAGGGATATGGCGTGGTGCGGGGAGATATACTTGCCAAAGGGCTTGTTTGACGAGCCATTTCTTTGCCGCCTCTTCAGAGACCTTGGCTGCTGCAGCTAGCTTTTTGACAGCGGCAAGTCCTTTCCAATAGCCTTTGGGGCCGTAATAGACCTTTGAGAGTTTAGCCTCCATATACATATATGTATTTATAAAAAGCGAAACGCTGCATAGCCAATAGCAAGGGCGCCAGTGCCGATAAACAAGAGTTCGCCTTGTTTCTGCTGTGGGCCTGGTTTATAAAAGTCAGAGAACTCGGGCTCTTTGGGGAGTGTTTGAATTCGTTCCTCTGTAGGATGTGTTTGGTTGTAGAGCACTAGAGCTTGGTCAGTGTCTTGAAAGTTGTGTTTCGCTTGATCTTTGATCCGATCATTGCTGGCAATCCAGTCGAGGAGCTTTGTGCGGTCTTTCTGATATTTAGCGTAGGCCGTTTGATAGGCCTCTAACGCCTTGTCGTGTCTGATCTTCTCATCCAGAGCGGCTTTCCCACTGTCGCCGGAAAGATATTTTGCGAGATAGTTGCCTCCAGTGAAAGCAGCGGCATTCAAAATTGCCCCACCAACCATAATAGCGATTGAGGCCATCCCTGTATATACATATATGATTTACATTGAGGCAGGGAGGATCTTCTGGTCCTCGAGGTATTTCTTGAGAGCTATGCTCCCAGCCATGGCAGCAGTGAACTTCACGTAGTTCATGAGACTCGAGCTGGGGTCGGCTGTGAGATTTTCCTTGACGACCTTTTTGCCAACCCAGCCAATAGTTGCGACAAGACCAGTTATTGTGGCCGCATCAAGAACAGCTTTCACGAGCTTGTTGTCAGACATGGTATATATTTATGGTTTTTGTTTCTCGTCTTCACTCTAGTCTTCACAGAATTTTTTGTTAAACTCAAGTGCCTGCTGTCTCATCTTTTCATCGTGTGCAGCAAGTTTCCTTTGTCTTCGCTCCTCCCTATACTTAGCAAATGCCCTTTCTCTTTGCTCCTCCATATACTTAGCAAGTTTACTTTCTCTTTGCTCCTCCACACGCTCAGAAAGTCCCTTATGTCTTTGCTCTTCCCTACACTCAGCAAGTCCCTTATGTCTTTGCTCTTCCTCTTCATAGCGTTTCTTACATGCATTGTTAATTGTGCTGAAGAGGGTGTAGGTACTGCAAGCCCAAAGATAACCGGCGATAGCCCAGCCAATAAAGTCCACAAAGTCGTGAGTCCGCATGGTATATATATATATATATTTTTTTTTTACTCCATTTCTCGAATTCTTCGTCTTGGTGGCCTCTGTGTTGGTGGAGGGGCCTCTGCTGCTGCTGGTGGTGGTGTCTCGTTGCGCCTAAGTGTATTCATAATGGCCTCGCGTTGGTAATATAGGCCCCAAGCGGATATAATTACCCCGACAACACCAAGAATGAGAAATGCTGAGTTGCTGCTAGCTTCTTCATTTGCCGAGTTTGGGGCAGGCTCGTTTGTTGCTTTAGCAGCTTGTGCTTGTGATTGTGCTTGTGATTGTGCTTGTTTTTTTGCCTCTCTTGCCAGGCGGTTGCGCTCAGCAAGCCTTTTGCCAGAAGCAACACGCCCAGGGTTTTTGGCTGGAGCAGTCTTTGGGGTATCAGAGGTAACGTGCGTTGCTGGTGCGACTGTTTCTTCAGGCACCGTCTCGAGTGGTTGAGCCATCATGTGTATATATGTATATTTTTATTTCAAACCTTCGTGGTTTCTGTCAGGTTTCTGTCAGGTTTCTGCCAGGTTTCTGCCAGGTTCCTATCAGATTATGTGTCAAAAATTTCATCAAAACATGTGTCAACTTCATCAAGACCCTCGAGTGGATAACCTTCACCGTCTCTGCTTGGGTGTACAGGGGGAGAAGGTTGAAGGGGCAACTCTTCTGGCTCCTTTTTGAAGTCGATGTGTTTTGTAGTGATCAAAACAGCATTGGCCAAGGCCAAGAAGCGCCCACAACGCAGTGCAAGGTTTCCAGCAAGAGATGAAAGTTCCTGGTTAATCATGTAGTCATTTTTGAGTTCTTTCTGCAGTGCCTCCACATCGTCAATCTTAACAACCATGCCGGCGCCTTTGGTTGCGAACATTATAACGCTGTCAATCAGAGACTCGGTCGTCTTGTTACCGACATAGGCTTCATACCTTTTGTAGTACTTTTCAACCTCTTTATCCGTCAGGCGTTTCACCTGCTCGTGTGTGAGCTGGGCACCGATGGCCTCTTTTGATTTGCCGGTTGAAACAAGGACTGCCAGTTTCTCGCGTTGAGCCGGAGTGTCTGGACCTGTTAAGACTTCAGGAATCGCTGATGGTAAGGAGCTATCAGGGGTTGCCTCTAGCAGCTGCATGATTTCATCGTCTTCTGGGAAGTTTGTTGCCATTGCGTATGCGTGTATATATGTGTTTTTTTTTTATTTTTCAATTATTCTCTTGATGTCAGGCAAAAGACTTTCAACCTCACGTATAAGCCCCGTCATGGTGGCTGGGCACACAGTGACTTTCAAAGGATAGCGGTTAAGAAGCATGAGGCGCAGATCGTCCTCGCCAGCGGTTTTGATTATCTGTATTTGCATCTCCTCCGCATGACTCTGTAATTCACCAAGAAGCTGTGAAAAGACCGTGAGCTTGTGGATACTGGTTGAGGTGTTCATGGTTCAGCGTATATATATGTTTTCACATTTTCACTTCAACCCCATAGGGATGTCGCAGAGAGAAGACTAGGTGAGAAAACTTGTGCCCCTTTAATTTTGCAATCAACTCTTTGTACTCCTCGTGTGAGAGCTCACCGGCATAGTCGTCGAAGATGGCCTTCGTTGTTTTGCTTGATGGGGTGTAAAAAAGCACAATCGCTGCAACGTTTTCCCTAAAGGGTTTCGCAATGCTGGTTAACTGTTGGGTTAACACCCACACTGACAAACCGCTGTGGCGAGCACTGAACCCTAGTTTCACAAGTTGACTCGTGCGGCCTTTCACATCCTTCGAAGCAGCACAGTCATCGAGCACAAAGAGTGTGTTTGTCCCGTCGAAGAAATAACTGGCTAAAGTTAACCATGCTTCAATCTCATGCTGCTGACAGTCTATCACGAAAATGCGTGGCTCCTTGTCCACGAAACCATCGTAGGTCTTGTTGTGGACAAATGTTGGGCAGAAGAGAACAATATAGTCAAACTTGCCCCTGAAGAGGCCACGCAGCTGATTCAGAAGATATTGTGTTTTGCCAGAGTTAGTCGGCCCGATAATTAGTGCATTGAATGGCAGCTTTCGTGGGTCCATCTATATTTATGTGTTTAGTACTGAACCGCCTGCAGCTGCTTGTCCATGATGTTCATCTGTGAGTCGCTGATCGTGTAGATGTGGCAGTGCACGTTTCCCGAGCCAGAGGTTGTCCTTTCGATCTCAAGATGTACGCCGTCCTTTGTGTTGACGAGGCGTTGGCCGTTGCCATGTAGGGTTGTATCAGCCATTGATCTAAGGTCGATAAGGAGGCCGAACTTGTTGCCCGTGAGATATTTAGTCAGATTCATGTTTGGCCTGCCATCACCCTTAGCTTTTACGTTAAAAAGGCGACTGACTTCCCTCCACATGTCGGTCCCGTTGATGCCTTCGTTGTAAATCCTATTGGGGGAGCCGTTTATGGTGACATTAACTTTGGTGATGTCTGGGTTGAAGTATTTTTCTGAGTCCCTGGCTCCTGCCGTGTAGGGTTCGATGAATAGCAGAAGGATGGCTTTCAGTGACCTGCGCTGCGGGTTCACCCTGAGATTCAGCCGAGCGTCTGAACCCTTCGAGAAGGGGACCACTTCCTCTCGCATGATATGGTCGTAGGCAAACTCCTTTCCGCTAGAGTATACACTTGTTGCAGCGTCAGCCAGCTGCTGACTTCGGATTGTCTCGTACTCAAGCTGGATATTTGTCAACTTGTAGACAAGCTTGCTTGTATCCGAACCCCTGACAACTTGAGAAGCTTGGGCGAGCGTTATCTCGAATGTCAAATCGTTGTAGAGTGCTTGTGGGTACATGACACCATGGTCTGTTATAATCTGGTGGTCAAGATTGATGCGATATTTGTTTTTGTAAATGGTCTCCAGCTTGTTTTCCGCATCCACGCCAGAGGTCTTCTTGTCGCCGGCACTAGAGCGAATCTTGCTCAAGTCTACACTCTGGATGCCCTCGGGGAGCATGTTGTCTCTCTTATCAACAGAGAGGAAAAGGTCCTCAAAGATTTTGTAAATATCGTACCCAACGGTGTCCTGGACAGTGGTGGCAGCAAACTTCACAACAAGCCTGTCAACTAGTGCTCTGGAGACATTTTGTACAAGATAGTTGTTTGCGTGGCCGCCAGCAAGGTCGATGTTAAAGAGCAAGGCAAGCGAGCCCGACACGATAACCTCCTGTTCGTTGAGCTTGGGCACCATAACGTACAGGGTCTCGCCGGGATTGGCTGAAGTGCGTTCAAAGGTGATGCGCTTTACGGTGCGTTCTGCTTTCATAGCACCAAGAATCTTCTCTGCGTTCGTTGGGAGGAGGTTGGGTTGCACGGCCATGGCCAGAGTATATATATAAATTTATATTTATATATATACTCTGGCCATGGCAGAAGGTGGATATGATATACCTGGCGAGAACGAGGACCAGGGGCTTGACTGGTGGCTTGACCACGATGATGACGACGAAGAAGAAGAAGAAGTTGACACAACAACCCCCTTTCAACCGGAAGCTGCATCCACCCCATATCATGGTGGTGAAGAGCAGATTGAAATGCATACACTGCCTCGCGAACAGAGCGGTTTTGATTCTGAAGGCATCCCTCTGCTTGAAGGCGACTTCTTAGATGCAACGGAAAAAGCATCTAGAATCGATCAAGCTATGGACTGGCTTAAAAGGCGCTTTCCGAGAGTAGATCTCAGACGATTAGGCCCTATTGGTTTCGGTAAAAAACCAGGAAACGAAAGCAAAATAGTCTCCTTTGGGGCAAGAGGCGGCGAAACTCCCGTTTTCAAGCAGGATGGTTCAGGGCTTCTTAAATCGTTCACAGACAAGTTCAAAACAACTCTTGGCCCAAGTGCTGAAGAGATCGTCTCTGAAGACAATACAGCTATAAGAGAAGAAAGACAAAGGTTGAAGGAGGCAGAGAAACAACTAAAGGAGGCGGAAAGGGTTTCTGTAGCACGTCAACAAGCAGCAAGTGAGGTTCAAAACCTCAGGGGAAGAATCGAAGAAACTCAAGCGAGGATTGACGCTCTGGATCAGGAACACGGTTCAAGCGTTGAGAGTCAAACCGAGCTAGATCGGTTAAAACAACTAAAGAAAAATCTTCAAGGCGATCTTGAAAACCAGAAAAAAGAATTAGGCGCCATTCAAAAAATACAAAAACAACGAGACCAAGAGCAGGCAAAGGTTGACAAACTCAGAACACAACTTTCTGCGAAAACAAAAGAAAGAAATGCTGTCGAAGCAAGACTGAACTCCACCAAGCCGCTGGATGAGTTAAACGAACAAGAGGCCGATCTTGTACGACAAAACGAGGAAGACCGACGCGTGATAGAGGATGAGAACACTTCTCCCTCTGACAGAGAAGCCGCGGAAGCCCGAGTTGCTGAGCGAGAAGAAGAACTGGCAAGACTAAGAACACAGGTTCAAGAAAGAGAAGAAGCCTTGCCTTTGAGAGAAAGGGTCAAAAATATCTTCAAGAAATATGGCTGGACCCTTCAAGCAGTTGTTCTGGCTGCAGGTCTAGTCATAGGCGCTGTGACGATTGCTGCAATGAATGGCTTAAAGGCCGGCACCAAGGCTATTGGCAATGGGCTCAAAGCCCTAGGAAATAAGGTTGCCTCCATCTTGCCAGGCTTGATCGGTTCGATCGTGAGCTTTATCTTCAAAACAGCCGGCCAGGTTATATCCTTCCTTGGCGAGCACGCCTGGCTGCTGATCCTTGCCGTTGTAGGCTTTATGATTGAAAGGATCACCAAGCGCAGGAGATAATTATCTCATCCAGACAAACAAGCCTGCTAAAGCAAGCGCACCCACGCCAATGAGCGCCTTGTTTACATGATGCGGCTCGATCTTAGTCTCTTGTGTTGGGGCTGGTGTTGGTGTGGAGGCTAGTTGTGGTGTGGGTACGGGGGCTGGTTTTGGGTCTTTTGGTGCGATGCCCTGTGCCTGTGTCGCCTGTTTGTGAATCGGGTTCGATGGGTGGCTGTTTGGTGGATTAATCTTTGTCGGTCCTCCGTCCATGGGGCGAAGGGAGGCTTTTTTTGTGGTAAGATTGACATTATTGTTAACACCCAGCTTCATCCCTTGCGTTGCCTGCATAAGATTGTTATTGTACCCCACCACGCTCTCTGTGTTGATAACCATGCGTGACGGCATCAGCCAGCTACCAGGGGCAACTACAAAGTTTAGCCACACTTTCGTTGCTTGGATGGCCTGCTGATAATGCTGTACGCTCTTAGATATGTCGTTTAGTCTTATGGCGTCCTCTAAGAGTGTGAGGAATACTCTCTGCGTTTCGAATGCTCGGCCTCCACTCCCAAGAATGCTGCTGCGAGTGTTTGCTTGTGCACCCAGAATGCAATACACAAAGGCCTCGATTGACTGATTCATATGCGCGAGCCCTGGCTGTGTTAGCCCTTGTGCATAATTAGGCACAAAGTGCTCGAACTGACTAACAGCGCCCTGGTCGTTACGAACGAAGTATATGCCGTTTGCTCGATAGTTTGGGTCTTTTCTGTCTGTGACGCGCTCGTCATCAAACAGGGCTAGATCGGGATCAGGATAGTTGTAATCAGTAGAACTGGGCCCCTCATATGCAACCCAAATGTATACATTGCCAAGCCCGTGATTTTTGCCGTATGTGAAACGAAAGTCAGAACTGGGGTCGACACCGAACTCTTGGCAAATCCTCTTGTATGCGTCGATGTTGAACTTGTTGTCTTTCTGGTTGAATGTGGGGTCGTCTGGCAAAGCACTCACGCTCTGTTCCCCACCAAGCTTGTAGAGTATTCGTCTTGTTGTGAAATAGACGTGAAACCTGTAAAATGATCGGAGCTGTGGGGTTAGGGAGAGAGTCGAGTTCTTATCAAACAGAAGGTCACGCGAGATCCCGCAGCCGGTTGTTGCACACCACAGAGCAAAGTTTAGTTGTTGTGGCCAGAAACTCATATGCGGACCGCCGAGCCACTTTCTCCCATATTTCGCGGTTGTGAACGAAATTTGTGTGTCTCTGAAAATGTTTCTGTATTTCGTTGTGAAATAATCAGTTGGCGTGACATAGATCTTTTGCGCTTCATCGTTCAAGACAGAGCCAATCATCATGTCTTTATCGATTGAGGTGGCGAATTCAACAGCAGGGATTGGCTTTTGTGTGTTTCGGTTTAACGTTAACTGATAAGGGAAACCGCCAATATACTCTAAGCCAAGGGCGTCTTTCAGGGCTTGTGTCCAATTCTTGTGCGGTATGTCTGAAGGCATAGCCCAGGAGCCTTGCCCCTCTGAGAAAAGAACTACTGCTGAGGCTTTGTGCTTTTCGTCGAAAGAAACTTCTGTTGTAAATCTTGACATGTCAGCGTGCGGGAAACGCCTTTTGAAGTCTGAGATAGCCTTAGCCTTGGCGGCTGTAGAAAGTTTTTCAGCCTCCGGAGAACTCAGCCAAGCAAGTTGTGTTGGCTGTTTTTTTCTAATATACCTTTGTTCTGGATAGAGGGGATTTTGGGGACGAGGAAAAAACGGGGGTGGAGGTCCGTAATCGTGACCGCCAATGTTCAGACCGAGATTTGAACCGCGTCTGCCAAACATGATTGAATATATATATATATTTAAATTTAAAATATATATATATATATATATACAATCATGGTTATGCTAAGAATCTTCACACATTCGAACCCCCACACAATCTACTTCGATCACCCTCTTCCGAAGCCGAGTTTCATCCGGCTTATCGCTTTCTGGCTTTATAATTCGTTTTATACTTTGAAAGAAGAGGCAACAATAACATGGTTTACAACTGGCGAAAATAAAAAAGGAACTGTCTTGAAAATACCCGAAGGACATTACTCTCCAGACACTCTGAAGGCTTGGGTAGATGAGTTATTTAAGGGTCAACCAATAAAAGTACATATCGTAAACGATGAACCCTTTGCGAGAATGCATCTGAAAAAACATTTTCCTAATGATGTAGAACTTAGTCCTAATTTGGCTAAATTGTTCGGTATAAGTACTAAATTACAGAGGGATACATACATTAAAAAACTTACATCACCAGCGATGTATTACGTTCACTGTGATCTTATCGATAAAGAACAAACCTTACTCAATGGAAAGCCTTCAGATGTTTTGGGGATGGCGAAAATTGAGGACGCCTCCTATTTTGGCGGCTACAATAAGTATGAGTACGCTGAGGACAGAGATAATGCTGCATATCTTAAAACATCGTCTGGTGAATTTGTAAACAGTTTAACAATTTCAGTCAAGGGCGAACACGGAGAGCTTTTTGATTTTAATTGCTTACCTTTATTTTTTGAAATAGAAATAATATAAACTATATACACAATGGTGGTGTTAACAATCGTCGCGCCTTCGAACCCTCACATCATCTACTTCGAGCACCCGCTTCAGAAACCGAGTTTCATCCGACTCATCTCGTGTTCGATCTACAACTCGTGGCACAATTTGAAACAAAATCAGGAAACATACATAAGACCATTTGGCTCAGAAGGCAAATACACTAAGATTGGTGTTATTCCTGGTTTTTACACTCCTAGCAGTTTAGCAAAAGTTATAGTGGATAATTTTGCAGACTCTGGTATAAATCTTAAAACTGAATTGTATTCAGCTCGTGGAGCTATGGTGATTTTGAATCCAGGAGAGAAACATGAAATAGCCCTTTCACCAGGTTTTGTAACATTTCTTTGCGAGTCATCAAAAACACTCCCTCATTTGATCAGTAGAAGATTCGAAGCTCCAAGCACTTACTTTATCCACTGCGATCTGGTTGATAAAGAACAAAACCTGTTCAACAGTAAGCCTTCGACTGTCTTGGCTAAATTTGATCTTCGAGGTGAGCCATATGAGAAAGTTTTCTATGAATCAACACAGCAGAACATCTTGCGTGACGTCTCGTCTGGTGATTATGTAAACAGCATAACACTGTCTGTAAGGGATGAACACAATGACCTTTTTGACTTCAATAACATGCCGCTTGAATTTGAACTTGAGATCAATTAAAAAATATATATATACCCCTGATGATGAGCTCGGCTAACGTGTTGCCATCAGCTCCTGAATACAGCGAAACTCCATCGCTTTACCCAGACTTATCCAACGGTGAAGACTTCAGACTCAAAAAAATCTCTGACTTGCAAAAGGAGCTTGAGTCGGAGGCTAATCATTACAGACAAGTTGCTAAGAAATACAAGCGAACACATACAATTGTTCACGGAACCGCAGTAAGTTTTGGTTTTATTTCTACAGGCTTGTCTACAGCCACAATCGCCACAGCTCTGAGCGGAGTTGGGCTCATCGCCAGCCCGGTTATTGCCGGCGTGGCAGCTATGACAGGTTTTTCAGCGGCCAGCCTCACTATGCTTAACAGGCGGCTTCAGAGAAAAATTACTAAACACGAGAAAATATACACACTCGCCCTTGCAAAACGAAACTCTGTCTTTGAGCTGGTTTCAAAAGCTCTAACTGACAAGCGTATCAGCGATTCAGAATTCAAAATAATCCTCCGTGAAGTTGAGAGCTATTATGAACTTAAGAACGAAATACGCTCTGGTGAAGCAAAGGCTGCCGTAAACAAGCAAACTCAAACGCCAGATCTTGACAAGATCAGAAAAGAAATCCGCAAGGAAGAACAAGAAAAGATTCAAAAAAAACTCAATCGTCTTACCGCTGTGTCCAAGTCAGATTTGAAAGACTAAATTCGGGTTTCTCGCTTTATCTAACAAAAGAACGCAATTGCGTGACAAAGCGTGACACATGACGTGACATTGTGCGTGACTGTCACGCGTGACATTGCGTGACACATAACGAAAAGGGACAAAACCCTAGTCAGGGGGTGCTCTGGTGGCTGTTTCGTTTTTGCCTAGCCTAGGCTAGGACTTAACTCCGGACAAGGGAGTTGTCGTTTCCCATTTAGCCTCTGGGAGCGAGGTCGAGTTCTCCTAGGAGATCTCTGTTCGAGCACCCCCCTGTATCAGTTGGGCCGGGGCTGGTTCACCAGGGGGTCACTAACTGACGCAGCAACCCCACTACCCCTGGTCTGACATCGCATTAGCCGTAAGCAGGATTCAGTGGGGGCCGGCCACACCTCCCTGAGCTATACCGAATTACAGACTTAATATAATGTATGGTGCGAACAGGTCTTTTATATTCGAGAGAATTGCCGTGCTTTCACATGTGGTAACTCATAAAGAACTACGCATGCGCAAATATAACCGAAAAGTTGTTTTTTTCTAAATATAGGTTTTACATAATGGATACCGGAAGTCATGAGATCGCCAAATTGAAAAAACAATTGTATTGTATTGTATAAGCATGACTGACTTCACCGCTCGGCTCAATGAACTTGACAAACAACACAATTTTGCCATCCTTCGCTCGCTATATGGCAGCAATTATAGGAAAGAAATACACCGCTTGGGTCTGCCGGAAAAACTTTGCCATATCTACGAAGATATGGGGTTGGCAGAGATGGGGAAACAATATCTACAAGAACATTATAACGCCTTGCAGCGTGAACGTTGGGCCCGAAGATTGTACAAGAGGGCTTGTTATTCTTGCGACGGCCCATTTTTACAATCAAGCGATTCTTGTGAACTTTATTGCAAAAAATGCGGTCGTGTGGAAGTGCTAGAGGATTATGCTCCGGCATATACGGATCAAAACATTTTGTACAAACCAAGACAAAGGCAGTCGGCACGGTGTTATGCGTTTGGGTACGCTTTAACACGGATTAACAAAAGGATTGGATTGACTATCGACCAAATAAATGAGGTGAAACGTATTTTCAAACATATACAAGCTCGGCTTCCGAGAATCTCTTATACGTTTGTGATCTACAAAATCCTGGACATTACAACGCCGCTTGAAGACCCACAACGAGCGATTGTAAATTACCTTAGGCAACAGATGTCAAACAAGATGATTATTAAAAACGAACATTTATGGAGAAAGGCTTTCAAAGATCTGGAGTAAGCGCCTCCGCTTTCTCAATAAGAAAGGCTTCTAACATAGCACTGTCATCGCCGATGTTGTCTTCAAAAGTTTCACCAGGTATGGTTTTCTCAAGGTGTTTTTGATTTGATAAATTTTCATGTATTTTTCTGCGAAGCCTTGCCAAGTTCTCGTGAAATCGTTCGACCTTCGGTTGAATACTGTTCAAAAATCCCTCATGCTTGACAATTTCAAGCTCTGTGACTTTCAACAATTTCCATGCAAAGAAAGCAACCGGCTTCGGCCCCTCATCTGGAGCAAGGAAAGCCTTTTTCATTCTGAAGTAACGTAAAAACTCTTCATCTACGTATTCTTCGCTGAACGACATTCTGACCACACCGTGAGAACACCATAGGTCTTTCTCGGCTATTGAAGTCATTATTTTCTCAAATGTCTGAGTTTGTTTAAGAGCACCAATATCAATCATTTTAGTTTGCTTGCGTGTAAACTTTTGTTTTGAAAACAGATAACATATGCCCCAGGCAAGCGCTGGGTGATCTTTTGTCTGGTAAATATTTCCGCCGTTTAAAAGATTATTATGATTCGAACTTGGCTCTATCTGGTTTATAGAACACATTCTGAAGTAAGAATCGACAAAAAGGCCTTTGTTGACCATTTCCCCACTAAACACAAGGTCAGTTTGTATCTGGGGTGTATAATAACTGGGCACTCGAGTCATAGATATTTTCCGCTTGAAAGGACATTTGAACTCCAAAAGAATTAAATTATTATCTTTGTCAAGATAATAGCCGTCAGGACTGCATATAATCTTTCGAAACAATTGGTGATCTGTTGCCAGATTAAGGGATATAGAATAGGCAAAAACTCTAGCAGAGTGCTTCTGCTCAAAATATTTACGGGCAAGCGGTTCGAACAGATTGCCCCAGGTACAGGCCGTATTGCTATGCATGCCGGCTGGCTGTAATTTTTTTAAAAGCAAGCTCTTTGGTGTTTCAAATGGTGAAACTCCGATCAAGGCTGCAATTTCGGATGCCCCAAGAGTCGATAACTCACCCAGTCGGCGCTCTTTTGTTTTAGACCAGTGTTCCTCGATTTGAGAAAGTTCAAGAACACTTGTGTTGTCGTCATCATTGATATACGAAGGGAAAGTGTTTATTCAATTGGTAAAACCCGAGCATCTCTGTTCGAAACACTGCGAGCGGTGTCTTGCCTTCGATGAAATCCGCAACAAAGCTTGCATTACGGATCCTGTGTAAAGGGTCAAGATCATTCAGGCTTATAAAAGTTTTTTGTTCTTGTTCTTGCTCATCAAGCCATGCATTCAGCCCATGCTGGCTGATGTTTGAATTTGCAAGGACATCTCGAATAACCACCGGGGGTGGCGGTGGTAAAACCGCCTCATGTTCATGAAGAGCTCGAAGGTTTCTTCTAAAAAGCGGGCAGCCCTTATTCATATGATTATAAAACGTTGACACGCAAACCATTCGCTGACAGTCGGGGCAGGGGAGTTTTGAATTACTTGCCTTCAGTTGGCGAGCAAATAGTAGAATAGGCATCGTGTATACAAGGGCTAAGCGTTTATTCAATTGGCAGCACCGACCCCCAGTTCACACAGGAGGCGTTAAATCATGCAATCTAACCCTTATTTGAAGTGGGGCCGTAACGCAAAGGCATCGTTAAGTGGAGTCGTATAGAATTGATCACTGTGTAGTAGAGGGAGGGGGTGCATCCGGCCCCGGCTCCAAAGGCCCGCGAAAACGCTTATTTTGACAACTCCCTAACGCCTTAGTTAGCGGGCCCCCCCAGGGCGAATGCAATGAGCCCTGGGGGCTGGTAACTAAGGCGTTAGGGAGTTGTCAAAATAAGCGTTTTCGCGGGCCTTTGGAGCCGGGGCCGGATCACCCCCTCCCTCTACTACTTCGGCTGAGTGGAGCACAGGTTAGATGGCGATGAATGGCCGCTCTAATTCCAGTCAATGCAGTTGGAGTTAATGCTTGGCCTTTCTCTGTTTTCACTTCAGCGAAGAACGTTCGCAGAATTTCACTCAAGTCCGTTGCACTTAAGCTTACTGTTTTGAGATCCACTGTAATTTTTCTCTTCTCGCACCATTTCTCGAACTTTTTTACTCCCCACTCAGTTGCTCTCTTGGTGTTTTTCGTTTGAGCTTTTTGCTCAATTTCATCCAACTGCTCGTTGTCTTAAGTCCGAGTTTTGACTAGAAAAAAGCTGAAAATTTGGGAGTTCTTCCATTTTAAAACTATAAAATCTCCAAACGGCAAACGTTCGCTACGCAAGTTGTTCGCACCTGAATGGTTTTCCCGCGTCAATAAACGTTATCTGATTGGCTAATATTTATCGGATGATGAACCGTGAACCAATCAGAAACAGGGCCGTAAATGCGTTTGCAGCCCGTCAAATTCAATATCGCCCGCCACTCATGCGTGTTTTCTCGAAGGCAGTTTCTTATTTGGCCGCGTATATTGATAATAATGGTGTATGTCGCAGCCAAAGGTGTGGCAAAAGCCAAAGACAAATTCATTGATGTACTGAATATTGACTGGGTTTATACGTGTGCTTTTGTCATATAAAAGTGTATTGATATCAACTGAGTTTGCAATTCACTATGATCATGCTTGGATGATTTTTTCCTATATGTTTTTCATTAGCAAAGCCGATTTTGTTTCCTGTCGCACTAGCAAAAAGCTAAGTTTGTTTACATGGTTTTATGTTTAGGTAAGCAAGATTTTTGCTGATAAAAGTGCCTACCTTCGAACTACAGTAATGGATGTCAGGTATGGAGACTGATCTGAAATAAAGTGTAGTTCTAGTTTTGATATAGTGTACATCTGCCAACCTTTATGCATTTTGTGCGACTCTAAAGCATGCAGGGAGAAATATATATGCGTACCGTAGAATCGCAGTACCTCTAACTCATTATGACTCGAAATCCGTATGGTTTCCTCTGCTTTGACCCTCGATAGTTCGAAGTCTAGATGATTCGAACAGTTTTTTGTTTCCCCTGGTAATGAGACTCTACCGTATTTGGTTTAATCAATGGAACGTCTTCTTTGTAGTACATGTATACTTGAATTAATCTTTGGAGTTGTGACCACCCTTGAGTACGCAAGCCAATATTTCCTAGCCATTTACGAAATTGTCCAAATTACAAGTCTTCATGTTTATTGATGTCTGAGAAGGCAAATAAATAAAAATTCCAAAAATTGCCAAGGGTTATACAAGCGAATGTCGAAGCTAACTCCATTGATTTATTCAAGTTTTAGTTTTATATATTTTAAGAATCCAATAAGAATACATATCACAGGCACACAGACCAAATTCCAGGTTCTTACGCCGTAATTCAAATCTGAACTAAATTAGTTATGGGCAATACTGGTGCAGTCGGTCCAATTAAAGAACCGAAAATTCCATGTACACACCAAATGCATCCACAAATCATATTTAGGGATATCTTGGATATCTATAAACACTATTATTCTTTTTTTTAACTCGTGAGTACGCGAAATCATTGAACGGGTTATAGCAGTTGGGGGCAAATTTACTTCGTCGGATGGTCGGTCGATAGGTCGGTCGGTCCACTGACAAGTGCATAAGACTAACAAGTGCATAAGACTGACAAGTGCACTAACAAGTGCACTGACAAATGCACAAGACTTGTGCATATATTTGAAGGCGGCCTTTTACCCTCAAGGCTCGCGATAAAATCCCATACAAATCCTTAAAATATATTTTTGTCGAGGAGGATTCCTGTTGTGAGCCTGGGCTCCATGTGGTGACCCCCGCAGTGTATGTGCTCCTCAAAGTGAAAATATATCTTTGAGTTTTTCTGATCATATCGTGAACTACTGCATTTTAAAACAAATATTGTGCCGTGTTTATGAAAACATACCGCAACACTGGGTTACGTATTGTACAAAGTTACATAGTCCACACATGCTCGCATTTATATGCAAATTCGATACACTTTTGATTCCAGCGTTACGTTTGCGAATTTGCTTTTAATCTGTAATGTTCGCCACAGACTTTAATTTGCATGATTAGTCTTATTTTATTTTGTATTATTAGTCTTATTTAAGCGTTCCATTTTTCACAGCCAACCATTTGATTCAGAAAACGTCTGTAGATAGAAGCCTCATATGTAAGTTTCAATGTGACCTTTTTTAACCTTCAGGTGTGGCAGTTTGATTGTTGATCTAGCCCTGAAGTTTAGTTCGACTGTCACAGAAAAATGGGTTCTTACAATGCTGAAAGAAGCTACCAAGAATGGAAAGCTTGGAGAGTTTGGTGTTAACACTTCATCCATAACAGGAACGCGAGTTTTCATTCAAAGTTCGTTCACGCCACCCATTAGCAAAACTACACCAAGCTTGTCTGATGGTACGTTTCTATGAAATATATATGGCATTTTAGTCAAAAAAGTTGATGGTACAATTCATTTAAACGTTTACCTTGGTTAACAGGACGAAAAAGAAAAGAACATTTAGTTAATAGTCTATCTTTTTTATGATTGGACATTCGGACCCTGGTCCTGCTTTTTGTCATTTTAGAGTTCCTTCATTGACTGTATTTCGTCGATGTTTATCATTTCATGTTACTGTTATCTCATCAATTAAGTGATTAAGGTTTCAAAGTGCAACAACAGTCAACCGGGGCTAGTTAAACGTGCTTACATCTAAGTTCACAGCTCAGCTAGGAGAAGAAATCTCGATGAGGTAATACGTGCTTGCTTTCCTCATAATGCCCCATGTCCTCACGAAAGTTAATGTACGAATTTTTATGGTCAAATTTAAAACATATTTTCCGCGCCAATCTTTTCTTCTATTCTTTTTAAACTGATTTCACTCTGCAATGCGGGCAACCTTCTTATCACTTCTTTTCTTGCAGTCGAAGAATGCAGACGCTGTTCTTGTAACTGCACTATTTTAAGTCTTTTAATAGCTGTGGTGACCATCTTCGCTGCAATCATCATTCTCCTTATTGTCTACATTATTTGGCTGCACAAGAAAGGTAAACAATATTGTTTATTAACCCATGCATGCCTCCTACCTAATACTGTTCTAAGTTACTTTGAGCGTCATTTTACATTTAAATTTAATAGGATCTAGCTGCTTTACTATAGTCATGGTATTCTCATGTCCTCATGGCAACTCCGCTCCAGTAGATAGGGTTCTAACTTGATCAACAAAAATTACTTTGAACTTCAAACTCGAGTGAAATTACCAGGTCTCCATATGAGAAATATTTTACAAATTTTATACTGAAAAATTTCATCAAAACACGGCTATCAAATGCATTAGTTATTTTACCAAAGGAAATTGAGACGAGGAAACACTATTTTGCAGTTATACTTAAAGGACTGTTAAACGTTTATTTATTTAGCCTCTATTAATTTCTAAACTTTGACTTGTTTTCTAGGAACAACAGGAAGAGGAGGGTATGCTCATGTATATTAATACACCACTAATGCTTGTTGTTCCCCCTTGTTTTATCATATATCGGTATCCCTAGTATTACACCTCTCGTATACTACTACTTTTGAAATTGTAACGCAATCCATGAGCCCTACGGTGACTACCATTGAAGCGACTCACGTTTTGAAAACTGGGGATATGATTTGGGAAATTTCATCAGATATCCCCCGTTTTCTTTTTCTTTTTCAGATATTGCGTCACGTGACGCATTTGAACTAATCATAAGCAAGTAGAAACATTTTATGTCAAACTTTGTTTAACTTTTCTTTTCATATAACTTTAATAACAGGAAATTAACAGATGTAAAGTATTGTTTGTTTATAACCTTTTGTGATTATTCTTTTAGATGGTATGCACAGTCAGCCGGTGAAAAAAGAAACAGCAATGTAAATAATTAAAAGTAATTAAATTTTATCGACAGAATCAATCACTGCACTCCATGCAGTTATTTTTATCCACTCACTCAGTTGTCATGAAAAGGTGCAATATCAAACCATAGGCATTATTCAAGTTGTCTTTAAAAACTAAGCCAACAAAAGAAAACTAAGTGTTACTGAAACAACTTTCCTTCATTAGATTGCAGTTGAAATGGAGGTTCGTCAGCCAGATCGAATCCCATCAAGACAACAAATGTCTGAAGTTTCTTCTCGTAGCCAGTACATGGCACTGGATGATGCGCGCCGTTCAAATGACTTGCCAGAAGTCACAAAAACAACTGAAACTTCACATGCTAGCCAATACGCACCTCTGCATCCATCAACACTGTCTAGTGAGATTCCTCGAGAAAATGTGACTATTGAAAAGATAATTGGCAAAGGTGCTTTTGGTCAGGTTGCCAAAGGAACAGTCATTGGGCTTCGTGGAAGACCCCAGATGACACTGGTGGCTGTGAAAATGTTAAAAGGTACTAACTTCCCTTTGCAATAACTCTATTTTTCTACGTTTTACCAGTTTGGTAGAACGAGAAATACTTTGAAAAAAATTGGTCGCAACTGAATTGTTCAGAATTGTTCCGATTTCTTAAAAAACTTCTAAAACTCTTTCACCTATTATTCCATATAACGGACAAAACATGCGTGAAAAGAACTAAAATAAATTTTCAACCTTGTTGCTGAATCTTTCAGCTAACGCTCCTGAGACGGACAGGAAGGATCTGTTATCAGAACTTGAAGTAATGAAGACGCTGAAACCCCATCCACACGTTATCAAACTACTGGGATGTGTCACTGAATCTGGTAAAGTATTTTCAAAGTAAATTAGCATGCAATTTATTATTATTATTATTATTATTATTATTATTATTATTACTATTATTATCAATTCACTTGCATAGGTATCTACCGAATTGTCTGTTACTGTCCAAAGATATACTGTGGTCGACTCATGTGCTCTCGTAACCGGACTCTATTCCACACTTCATCAAACTATTGGGATGCGTCACTGAATCTGGCCAATTATTTCAGAAGTAAAATGTAAAATAATCACGAACTTTGTCATCGGTTCACTTTTAATGTCTAGCTACGAATGTATTACAGAACCATCTGTTACTGTCGAAACGTCAACTGTCGTTTTCTCAGATGTTTTTTTAACTCCTCAATAAATAAATAAATACTTTAACAGTTAAATTCGCTCTGATGAAATCTTACGCTCGAAATGTCAGTTTTCTAATCTCCTTCGTCATCATCAGTTCTGGTTCCCCGTACGGGGAATAGGGCGGGGTTTTTAATCTCTTTGCGGTGGCCTATTTAACATACGAACTCATTTGATAAAACCAATATTTCAAATAGCAGTTAGATTACACTTGATTGTTTATTGGTCATTATAGATATGAAAATTACGAATCTTTTCATTATATTTTTGAAATTCCGTCTTTTTGCATTAAAATAAGCCTGGCTTTCTTGTGACTAGCATATACGTCATTTTCACTCAGAGCCTTTACTGGTGTTGATTGAGTATGTCCCGTATGGTGATCTCCTGGGTTACTTGAGAAAGAGCCGTGGATTGAATGACACTTACTACAAAGACCCAGACATCAAGCCACAAACAAGTCTGACGTCACAGCAACTGATGAAGTTTGCTTGGCAAATTGCTGATGGAATGAGTTACCTTTCATCACGATCAGTAAGTGAAAGTATTCCACAATTAATTAGTAAATAGGTTTAGTTCTCCTGTGATATACAACGGCTTGACGTCATAGCATGGTTATAAGCGAAGCAACTAATCCACGACCATTTTTTAATATGCTATGGCGTCAAACCGTTATTATCATAGGACATAATTATAATGGGAAACTAAAATCTATTTGGTGTTTTTTTATCATGACAAAAACATTTTACTTGGAACGATCATGTTCAATAAGGCCTCAAAATCCTAGGAAATGAACTTGAAAAAGGCATCGAGCGCATTGAAGATCACTGAACTTCTGATTTCACAGACAAGTATATGAACTCAACTTTTAACATTACTTTTCACTCAATAACGAGCATATTTTCCTCTGTGAGCGTTGATGAAAGTTCACTGAATGAAATTCTAAGGTTTCGCGCCCTCTTTCGACTTAAATAGGTTTGCTAGGTTACCGAAGGCCACGAGTCCACAAGCGTCCCAATTTCTTCTCCAAACGTTTGGGTTTTCACTAGCATGGATTTTTTGCAATGGTGAATGTAGTTTTTCATTAGAATCGGCGACAATCCACCGAAAAAAGACACAAACGAAACCGGCTAAAAGCCAGTATCCAAGTATTTTCATTTCATTGTTTGTACTCTTACAAACAATAGTTCTCCCCAATGATCGCGCGAGAATTTGTAAGATATGAATAAAAATGCAATGTACCTTTGTCTATCATTGTCAAATTTCGGTTGGGCTCATTGGTCTAGAAGAATCCTCTAAAAATAATAACAAATTAGGTGAATTACCATCAATTTGAGCGCGTGAGCTGTGTGTTTCCATTGCCAAATTCTCTCTCTCACCCAAGGAACAATTATGACCTTGGGTCCAGACAGTATTAAGTTCCAATATTTATTGATAAACATCGGGCTAACAATGTCCAAACTGACTGTAGGACTATCATTTATATTTAAGTAAACCTAACTTGCATACATGCATCTTCGACATGCAGTTTTAAACCTAACGTTAAACACTGTTTGTATTGCTTTCTCGTGTAGATTATTCACCGAGACCTTGCTGCTCGTAATGTGTTGGTTGGAGAAAACGAAACGTGTAAAGTGACAGACTTTGGGATGGCCAGAGATGTTCAACAGGAAAACATTTATGAGAGAAAAACAAGGGTATTTCAATTATTTTTTTTATAAATGAAGAGCGGTGTCATTCATTTACACTTTCTGTAAATATTAGCGTTTAGATCGGCTTTGCAGACATGCCTTGTTACGTTTAGAACAACAATGATGAAATACAATATAATAATAGCGATTTTTTATGTCCCTCGTTGCATCATATTGCACGTTTTTTGTGTAACTGTGTGTTTATGACAAAAGTAATATTTTGTTCAACATAAAATTTAGTGAACTTTGCTTTGAATCTCTTAAAGAATTTACTTATGGTTTGAGAAGCTAAATAAAACACTCGAAAGAATGTTTTATCAGGTTTCCATCACCTCGAACTCGTGTGTTCCTCTTTTTTTTAAACCCACCTCTCGGTATTTGGAAATCCGTTGAAACACTCGTCCTCGTGTTTTTTTTTTAATAATTAATATCACATAACCAAACATTCTTAATGGTAGTGTTTTTGTTTGTCCAAACTTGATGAATTATTAATGAGTTCAAGAATACTTGATAATCTCTTCTTTCTTTTTCTTCTCTTTTCTAATCTTCTCGTCTCAGCCGTTGTAATATACAACTTTTGTGTTTAGAGATAGAGTTCTATTTTTTTTTTTTACAGGGTCGTTTGCCAGTGAAGTGGACCGCGTATGAAGCGTTGATGTATGGAACTTACACAACCAAGAGTGACGTGTGAGTGAACAATCACATACACTTGCACAAACACAGACGAATGTGATTAACTTATACATTATCAAAAGAGGAGAGACAATGGTGTATTATATTTAACCAGTGGGACGAAGGAGAAACCTGAAATGGGGAAGCTCATCATTGCACGAAAGGGGAAGTTGCAAAGTCAAGTGTTGCATGCAACTGTCGAGTTATGCTTCGTTAATGGAGATAAACGTCTGGCCCACATCAATAATATTGGTCAAGACATTATTACTTCATTAGAATTGTAACTTATCAAATGTAAAAAAGTCATGAAAGTATATCAAAAATTAAAGTATAACTTTGTGTTTCCATCATATCGTAAATTCAAATCCACCTTCCTTGCCTCGCAGGTGGAGCTATGGAGTCCTGCTTTACAAAATTTTTACAATAGGTAAGAGAATACTTGCCGTGGTGGGTTTTTTTTTACGTAAATCAGGTGCATTAGGGTAAATCCCCTATCCGTTAGGCAATCAGATGGAAAAATCTTTGGGACTTTTACCGTCAGTAACATTGTCAGTATTCAAGCGTGGCTTATCTTAAATCTACTTCTTTACTTGAGATTATTAGTAATTTGTTTTCTGGTATTTCTTCATGTTTTCCCATTTTTTTTCATTTTTTATCTATTTTTATTTTCTTTAATATACTTTATAAAAAACACTGAGTTACCTTTTTTACAGCAAACATCTTACAGACAAAAACTATTTACAATACTTTACACAAGGGCACAAGAAGACAGTAATGAAAAGTGAAAACAAAAAGAAAAGAAACATTGTGCGTTTAATTTAATTTAATTTTCGCATTTTTGTTGCATTTTTTGTTTCTATTGTAAAAGTAGCGTTGCTTCCATTTCCAAATGTTTTGGGCTTTTTAGTAACTAATAGGATGCTTGTACAACTAGTTTTCGCGTTTGTTGTTTGTTTTGTATCATGTTTTGTTTTGTCTTTTTTCTTCGTATCGAGGACCCATATGTGAACCACTCTAACTACAAGCAGTTGCAAAAAGGTTGAGACACTTTCCAAAAAAAAATGTTCATTCCGTATGAAAGCGACCGCGTAACACAAATCAAATCAATGCCATGTGCTACTAACCATCCTCCCCCTTTCAATGTTGATGACTGTCAGTTTGAATGGCATTTTTTATCTGGTACAACATTGATAAGGAGGGAGGGGTTGGGGACTTGCTGAAAACCATGTTGGCCTCGAAATATGCACTACAGTACACAATGTCTCAACTCTTTTTGCAATTGCTTGTAGTTTATTTGTGATATCCTCAATAACATCTTTTGACGTAATTATTATTATTATTATTATTATTATTATTATCATTATTATTATTATTATTATTATTATTATTATTATTACATTTCTCTCTCCAATTCAAAGTCGATTTTATTAAAGTAATTCTGCAGTCGTTTGGCTTTTCTCTCTAATTCTCTTTCGGAATGTTGAAAGTACGTCATTATGAACTTCTTGCTTAAGCTTTAATCATTAATTGCCTATTGTTCTGATTTGTTATTCAAATATGTGCCCTATTTCAGGTGGTTCGCCATATCCACGAATGGATGGAAGAAAAATTGCAAGTTTGCTTCAGCAAGGATACAGGATGCCTAAACCACAACATGTTGATGATGAGTTGTAAATAATGTTTTGTGTCGGTTTTTAGTTGCTAATTACACAGTTCCTGTATTTTTTCAAGTTATGTTTTTATGTCTTACTTTAATGTTTTACTTCTGCGTAATTTTCTGACGTCATGCAAAAATTGCAAAAGTCGAAGAGTATTATTGTGTTATTACTTATCATAGATCCGTAAAAGAAATATGACAAAACAATTGTACAAAAATGTACAAACAATAATAACAAATTCCTTTTCTTTTTGCAGGTATAAAATAATGACGACGTGCTGGGAGGAAGACCCCGATGTAAGACCTGTATTTGCAGAACTGAGGAACAAACTGAAAAAAATGGAAAATCAGCATAAGGTACAATTCGTGGAAAAACAATCTTCTATTTACTTCCTCTATATCTTTAAGAGTTATTGACAGCTCATGAAATGATAATATATATAGATAGCCCAAGCCTAACAGCGTCGCACTTTCAACAAGCTTAACTAAGGTGAAACTTAACTAAGGTTAAAGGTTGGAAGCACAAGAATTAAGATTGACGAATGGGCTATTTTCAATTTTAGCAATTCTCAAAAACAGTATTACGCGACCGTCTGCACAGTACATTTTTATAGACCGTACTAAAGTTCACAAAAACAACTTTTCTCTTTCTAGAATAACTAGTACCACTAGTTTCCGAATAAAATACAGTTTTTGTTTGTCAAAAATTGCCCGAGAAACTGATTTGAAAATCAAAAATTGCAAAAATACACAAACATATTTGCATATGGGGATGCGAGTGAAGATAGAACTGTACTATAAAATCAAAGTCTTGTTTTGTTTACATAAAATCGCTTTTCAAACTATCTAATGAATGAACAAACACATAAAAATGGACAACACAATCTTCTTTCGAAAAAATTTATTCAAATCTCCATTAGTTTACGTTTAAAAGCAAAACGCGTACCATTTAATTATAGCTCATCGAGTTCAAGCTTTCTTCGATGAAATTCAAGAGATCGATACAACTGAATTTAAGCACGTTTTAAAATCAATTCTCCAAAACTAACAATAACACCAATAAAAAGTCACACACAGATTGATATCAACATAAATTCTCATCGAAAACTGTAATCTGTTTTACCTTTATGTCCCTCGCTTGCTTGGAAATTCAAATCTCCGCTTCTGGTTCTGAAATCCGTACAAAACAAACATCTCCCGCATTTGATAAAAAAAGTAATACATGAAGTTCCTCGAAGCAAGATTTTATCCATGAAAGCTCGTCTTTTTCCACTAAAGCGGCTTCTGAGTATCCCTTAATTAGTATCCTTGTCTTGAGTAGCAAACCGCGAAATATTCAGGGAAATAACGCCTTTAATTTAAACGGTTTTCTCCGCTTAGTAAATTCACAGCAAAACATCAAAGTGTTTTTCTAGCTGACGTGACATTCGGCCGTGTAACCGCGCGAAAAACAAAGCCTCGCTTTTGTTTCAACATGACGTCGTACGCACATGTTTTGCGACGTCATACACGCCCGCGAGCTATTCCTGCGCAGTAGTGCGGTCCTATGCGACAGCGGACCCTAGGTACTTGGTGTATCCCTGATCATAATGTATGGTACTTCATGTATCCCTCATTGTGATGTATTTAGATATATTGCAGTGTATTTTAGGGTCGGATTACAGTATCTAGGGTTGAAGCACTGATTTTAGTATTTAGGTTTAAGCACTGATTCCAGTATTTCCAGTGTATCGAAAGGGTTAGTTCTTATATATGGTCCGGGGTGGCAGCATATTATCTTATATCCCTTAAAAATTACAGTTTCCGGCAGCTAGTCCTCGGTGGTACAGTGGATAGTGTGCATGGAGTAGATCATACGGCCCGGGTTCGATTCCCCATTCTGCTGTTTTTATCTTCTTTTTCTACTGAAATAAAAACTAAGTGTTTAAATACAAAATAATAAGGGATACACCAAGTACATACCCAGCGGACGGAGGGCACACGCGCGCCCGCGGAAGATTCCGCTAGCCATGACCATGAAAAATGAAGGGCATAGGTTCTGGTTCTATGAGTATGGGGCTGCGCAGCCAGGCCTTCGGCCTGGCAAGTGCTCCGCTATAAATCTGAGGCACTTTAATAATAGAGCTTTATTAAAAACATTAATACTGCATGACAGAAAATCTAAATCTAACAACAAGTACAATGACCACGTTTTAGTTTTGGCGGTGGAGTTGTAAACATAACTTTCTGAAAAATCGGAAGATTTTACAGACGTTTGTCTGCTTATGGAACAAACGCGTTCACTAGCATCTCCAGTTTCCGTCGGCTAAACTGACCCGGTGTATTGGCATTCTTTCAGTATGTACAGTATGCCCCGGCAAGGTTTCACGCCCTCCCCTCCCCACCCCTCCCCCTCCCCCCTCCCCCCCCCCCCCCTCCCCAGCATTACGATTGCAGGGTAGCCGTTGTTTTAAAATGGGTGAAGAGAGTCAATGTTTAGTACACGTTAGTTTCAACCATTTTGCAACTGGTATCGTCTGAGCACAACTGGAGCTAAAGAACAGGCTAGAGAAACCGATCTTCACGTCCAAAGTTCAACGCGCTAACTGACCAGAGCACCGAGACGCCACATGTCTCCAAGGAGTACCAAATTAGTTACTTTCTGCCTCGTTATCAAAACGAGGCTTGGTGCACAATCTTTCATACGAAAAATAGTTTTTTGCATTTAAATAAAAACTTATTTTCTTTTTAAAGGCTCTGCACCAAGCCTCGTTTTGATAACAAAGCATGATGGCTATTGGTTGCAAAGGGAAACATATCTCACAAGCGATAACATACATGGTGTTTCTCAATCAATCAGAAGTGATACTGTCGATCATAACTTTTCTCACTTGTGTTTTTCCATACTTTTCACCGATTATGAAGTTTTATTTTGCGCCCCCGTGGTTTCTTTGCTTTGTGATTACTTTGGCTTTGTAACAGCCATTATATTCTAGTCGCCAATATATATGTGACCAATTTTGTTATGTTTTTCTCTGCAGAGGTTGATCAACATGAAGATGTACGACACCCAACTTTATGCAAACGTTGAAGACTTGTTCGTGTAGGCGACTCGGAGAAAATGGTCATTCGACGGAGGGTCTCTACATCACACAAGACCTCTTATTCTTAAGAACATAGACACACGATAGCCACCCTCTTTGTAGCCTAATAACCACACACGAAATTTCAAAGACACTAGATTCGATTTGGGAAAGAAGCCATAGATGAAGCCCAATATCTATACCACCTGTTTTATGAACTGCGTTCTTAATCACATAACTTGAAATTAAAATATAGCAATACAGGATCATATATAGTTATACTATAATAGTTCCATAGCCGTTACCGTATTTGATCTTATTGGTGTGTTTATTCATAGCGTGTTTGTTTCGGTCAGTTTGAAATGGCTGAACATTGAGCAATGGTTCGGGTTTTTTTAACAAATCGATGAGTCAATATAATTAGCTATAATTTGCTTACCTAGTGGTAACATAAACGGGGTTAATTTTTAAAAAAGGTGGTCATTGTGTGGAGCTTTTATTTGTTAAGTATATTACCAAAGCCGACGATTTACTTATTTTGCCATGCTCTTTCATTTTTTTTTGTGCTTTAGTCATATACTTGTGAGTAACGTTTCTAAGAACAAACAGCTGCAAATGTATTATTTCTACAGCTAATAAGTTTTAATGCACGGAATTAGACTCCAATGGCGTCATTGATCTTTAATAACGGTCTCATTTGCAGACGCGCTAAAATTCTTAGAATGATTTTCCTCAGACGGTGAAACAGTTCTAGTAGTTAGTGTATAACAGTCAAATAGACACAAAAGAAAACAATGGAAATAAGATCTACTAACCTCTGTTAGTGTACTAACTCTTTCACGGTCTGAGAAAAATCACTCTATCAGCCTGTCTGTCAAAGACAACCTGTTAGAATCAGGATCTTTTTCCTCACAAGTTAAGGACCGATATTAGGTAGCTTGTTAAAGTTGTCAACACGTGCACATTCATGTGAGTTGTTTATACGAATATATCTTGATATACACCGATCGGTAGTTTAAAATTACTGTTTTGACTAAACATGTATTACTTATAATTATTCAACAATGACACGACTCCCTGATCTATTCAGCCAGTCAGCATGAGTGTCAGGCTATCCAGATGCCAATGAAATACAGCTTGTAAAATTTGAACAAAAATGCTGAAGCTGTTAAATTTAGTAAAACGTTCGCGGTCATTGAGATAAATGGCTATATTTTTTATGAACCGACTTGTCTTCTTGACTTACCTTGTAGTAATGTAGTAATATTGGTTTGTTTAATTAACACATTATAACTAGAAATAATCATGGATTAGTAAAGTGCGTTCGATCTGGGCTCGAGGCTCCCACATAAAATCGAGGCAAGTGGTTAGCCAGTCCAAGATGGCGCCCAAGCCCTGAAATCGCATAGCATCCAGCCCAATTCCTCCCATAATCTCCTGCGCCCAGACCGATACCCGACGAGATTAGGTAGCGTTCTCCTATTGTCGAACGCAATAAAGTCGATGGCGTGTATTTTCTTCTCCGTTTTGTTAAATTAAAGTTTGCTTTAGTCGCAGTCAAATATATCGAAAAACTACCCTTGAATGATGTAAACGAGGTCTCGATTACATTCCATGTTCGAACGTATAAAGGTTAAATTTTTAGACATAAAAACGGGAACCACTGGCAACATTTAATTTGCATCAGAAAAAAAACATTAAATCAATTTTTCGCTATTTTCAGGAATTCGAGTTTTTATTTGTTAACCATATTACTTAAAGTGCCCCTGTGATCGAATTTTTGATTTTCATTTTTTTACATTTTCGTGTACTATTAGACTTTCTTACTCATCTTGCCAAATTTTAATTCATTACGAACATAAGAAGTCATTTTATTTTAACATTTATTTCCGAGAATTTACGGCCGCCATTAATAAACTTTGTTCCAAGGCTTGGTTGCAAATGGGAGAAAGTGACGTCAAAGACTCAAACATACCTCACGGGTTGAAATTATAATTAACGATGGCCGTGTTTTCACGAGCGATTTTTCAAGTCGCTGAGCGAGTGACAGTCGGAAATCTCGTGAAAACAGTTGCTTGTCCAACTCGCTTAAAGTTAAGCGAGTCGGCGAACTACAATAGAATTCTCATTAAATTTAAGCCACCAAACCAGGTGGCTTAAGCTTGTCGGCAATTAAACAACAAAGAAGGGCATTGTATTGTCGTTCTTTTGTGTTCTAATTTTCTATTGTTTTAACAAAAGAAAATATATCTCGCATGGTATAATAAAAATGAAAAAAGTTCTGTCCGTGAAAACGCATAAATTTTTTAAGCTGCTTAACGCGGTCAGTAAACAAATTACCTACAGGAATGTTAAGCGAGAAAAACCGCCTGGTGAAAACACAGCCAATAAGTATTAAAAATCACGCGAAGAGCAACAAAAACTTTGGACTTGTTCTTCGTGCAATTTTCTATGCTGATTGTTATTATAATTACATCCCGTAATAATGACGACACCAAAACGTCGTTCAACAAGTGATCACTATTTTTTACTTGGCTGTTATATTTTAGTTAGTTAGGAATCGCTTCATACTGTTCAATTTGTTCTTTATTTGCCGGCATACATGCAACCAAGCAAACTGAACTATATCAATATTAGAGCTTCAAAAGATTGAAGGCACTTAGCAAAAGCATAAAAAATTGGAGATTTTGGTTTACATTATATTTGATTGGCTTAATTTAACGTTAATAAAAAACAACAACAAGAATTGGAAACGTTGGGTGCCTTTGATAGGTAAATGTAGTAAAGACGTGATAGGTAATATGTGTAAAGCTGCTTAATGGTCTATTGAAGTTGAAAGATTGAAAATACCTGTAGGTCTAATCTTAGAGTTAGACATTGCAGTCATAGAGGACTTAAGGGCTCTTTTAGGAGCCACTAAATCAATAAAAGTCCGTGAGCAACAAAAGAATCGCGAGTGTGAATGTAAATAATTTTCATGTTAATCTAGCGTATTTGTTCAAAATAGTCTTCACTTTACTGAGGGGAAACTTCAACTTGATTATATTAAGCGAATGAGAGGGCGAATTTGGTTGCTACGGGGGAAATTGTGAGGAGGGATGGGGGTGGCAAAACTACTTATTCAATCTGTCTTGACTAGAGAGCCCTTTTACTTAGTTAATTTTTCTATTTTTTGTATTCACAGTATTTTAGTAGTAATGCCTTGTATAGCATTAAAATAGCGGTTTTCTTATCAATCGAAATCTGGGAAAAATGTACGAAGGTTAAAAATATTTACTTTTTTTATTTATTGATATTTAAACAGAACTAAAATATATTGCAACGATTTTCATTTGGGATTAAAATTGATTTACTGGCAATGTTTTTAAACAGCCAATTTATATGTGCAGTGTATATGTAGATGTAAAGTATGAGAAACAACAATAGCTTTGTGCATGTCAATAAGTTCAGTAAAAAGGTAGACTATTGCAAAAAGGCAAATGAAAATATTTTGTCGCTTTTTCCGTTGACTCAGAATTTGTGTACCTTCGGGCAGAATGGTGTCTCTCGTAGGAATAGAGCTAGTGATTAGGTTTCGTTTCCTTTTATAGCCAATTGAAAATGCGAAGTTTTTTTAAAACATCTCGGCTTATAGTCCAGTCAATCTGTGGTTCAAGATCGAACTAATTGCAACAGAATTTATTCTACCCACAATTGACAGTTTGAGGTGACCTTAGTAACATACTAAAAATTCCAGAAAATTCCATTGGTGGAACTTCTAGAAATTCCGACTTAAAGATTTTGATCAATTTACCACAGGGTGCCCAAGTCTGGAAAAATTACAATATGCAATATTAATTAAAATTACCGCAATATACAGATTGTTTGGGGGTATAAACTGTTATTTAAGTGTTTTGCAAACAATATGTTGAAAACCCACGAAAATGTAACGTTAAAACGGCATTTCTTAGAAATTCCCACCACAGGGTACCCAAGCCAGAGAAATATATTCATTTTTTCCTGTTGTTTTTCTTCTTTTTTTCTTTCCTTTCTAGTAGAACGAAAAGTGTTTGACTGAATTTGAGATTATTCATTCGCAAAGTTCTGCACTCTTAAGACTTTGAATCGAATGGTAAGCTCTAGAAATAAGGCAACCTTTTAGGGAAGAGGTCAAAACAACGGTACTGGATAGGTATCCAGTCTTGTCGAAATAGGTGGTGGGTGGCGGGTTGTACAACCCCACCCCTTTTCAGAGGTTCATTTTCTCGAAGCACATAATAGGGGTACTTAAATTTATTGCATAAATACGTTGCTCTGCGTGTGTAGAGCGCATTGATAGGCTTATCTTCTCAATACGTTGATTATGTTCCGAGATATTTGGAGTCAAAAATCGCATTTTGCTAAAAAATCGACCCTAAACTGGATACTTATGAAGTACCGTTGTTTTGACCTCTTCTCTTACTAATAATCCTCACTTTATGGAACAAATGCCATGGTGATAGCAATTACCGTTTTACACCACGAGGGTAAATTATCATAACTTCTTTGACCTGTTCCTTGTCTGTCTGTAATTTTCCCAACTACACAAAAAATGCTGAACAAGCTACTATTAAAACAATACTTGTAATAGGTATGAGGATTACTACTGGCTGGTTGCCTCCCGCTACACTCTATTGCCGTCCACCTCACTGTCTGTGAGTTCTGGCTGTGGTGAGTTGACACAGCTGACACCTTTGCATGCTCCACAAGCAGCCGAGCAGTCCAAGCCATTTTTTCGGCAGGAACATCTTTGCGTACTGCAGTCGGTTTTGCATTTGCAGCGAATGATCTCCAGCAGTGATGCATGGGCAGCAGGCAAGTTGGTGCGTGTCGGGGATAGGTTTCCACCCTTCATCTCCCATCCCCATTCTTGTGGCGGTAGATCAGTTCCTTTCCATTGCTGCACCTGATGATAGACTCTTAGGCTGTGAAAGCGCGCAGCAGCAGAAGTCGGTGGAAGGCTTTCTGGCTGGACACAGGTATTGCCTGTAGCAACCTTCAGACAATAACGGGAGTATCGCAAAGAGTAGAGGGATTCTGTAGCTTTCCCGTTATACATAGACACCAAAGCTCTCTCGCCCGCCGCCATCACCTCATCCGTTGTTGCAGCTGTTTTGTCAAAGACACTGGCTTGATTACGAAAATGCTCATCGGTCTTGAGCTTGCGAAGGGCTACTGGTTTCCCAAGTCCATGGATCCGAGATGTGGTATCAGAACCAAGAAGCGCATGCCCAAGTAATATGTGAGTGCATACGCCTAGTCCCAATGCAGACTTTGTCTTCTTGATGTTCCACACCCTGCGGTTCTTCGATCTTTGCTTAGGCTCTGGGATAAAGAAAAGATCACTCGCATCCATCTGTCCATGGTAAATCAGTAGCACAAGCAGGTCAGTATCGTCACCGACAAGAACAGTGGTATGAGTCCGTGCTACTTGTACGGCGGTCTGGACAATGGGGAGGTCGGCGTCACCAGGAGCTTGAAAAACAGTGCAACCAGCAATCCTCAGCTTCTCTGCAAGGAGATTAATAAATCTCTGCTTGTTTTCTTGGTTGGACAAGAAGTCTTTCTTTTTCAGGGAAATGAGCATACCGGAGTCGAATACCACGGGTGGCGCACTGGTAGGAGCTCGCCGTTGGTGTGTACACCCCTTGGTTGATGGACCTTGATAGCCATCGAAGACGATCGTGGCATTTCCATACCGCCCTTGCACGTACTGAACGTACATTGCACAAACAGCATCAAATGTCACCCCATGCGGCCATATGACCCGATGGATAAGTGCGCCTCCATCCACAACATAGTGCAGATCTCCTACAGGGCGTGCCGTCTGTTTCCTTTCCGTTTGAGCCCATATGGCGTCAGCTAACACAGACTTGTTGGCTTGCCTAGGAAGAAGAGAATTGTCAAACAAGGCGCTGGGATAGCTTGACATCTCGTACTTGAACAGGGCCTGAGGATCCTCGTATCGGCCACTGGTGGCCAGAAAGCTAAGCTTCTGGAAGAGAATTTGCGGGTCTTTTTGTACATATCCGTCGCTGAATGGGACTGCTGTTCTGGAGGCAAGAGTCAGTGCTTGATTCTTCTTCTTGAAAGAAAACTCATCAACTTTCTTTCCACGCATAGACTGGATGATCTTCTCTCCCACCTCTTTAGCCTTGTCACAGTTGACACTCTCTTCTGCCACTACTCCGGTCGCGATGTTTCGTAAAGACTTGTTAGTGCTAAACGGGCTTCTCAGAGACAGGTACTCGAGGATCTTTAGGGTATCGCCATAATCTCGTTCCTTCAATGCCTTCGAAGTGTCTTTGTGCTGTCCACCTGTACTGTTATGCTGCTCACTCGTGCTGTAGTCGGTTCCAGTGAGGCTCTGCATGGCATTATTCACATCGGCACAGATAGGCATGGACATGACCCACACCAACCGTTGCGTCTCGGTCATGCCTCGTCCCCTGGTCAGCCCGCCTGTCGTCTTCACGCTCCTCATTAAGACCTAAGAAGTGCAAAAAAAAAAGAAAATGGTGACCAAGCATGAACAAAGCACTTGGTAAAATGTAATCTGATCAGCTCTCCCAAATAAGTACTGCGTTCAGAATTCAACTTTAGTTTCTTTTTCGCTTGCGCATTACTTTAGTATAAAAGTATTACATTACCTGTTCAATGACCAAATCTGTAGATAACCCAGCCCACTCGCGATCACTCCGCCGCACAACATGTAAACCATCCACAAAGCTCTTGTAGACATCTGGATGTGTACTCTCTAGAGCTTGCATTTGTTCAAGATAGAGATATGCCGACTTGGCATAAAGATTATGACCTGCAGAAGCGAAATAAGGCAGCATCTCGTACACAGCCTGTAGGTGGAGTTTCCAGTCGCCTGTCCGCTCCCCCTTGATAAACTTTCTCAGGATGTCTAACATCTTCATATACTCCAGCCACAAAACACCTGTTCTGTGGTCCTGTAAAGATACTTTCTTCTCTTCGATTTTCTTAGCTACCGAGCCAAGTGCTGTTGAAGATCTCACTTGTGCCATTTGTTGGTTGTCTATGACTTCGCCATACAGAACTTTAACCAGTTCAAGATCAGTGTCTGAATCCGATCCTGAAGCACGTTCCTCATTCAAGTCTAGCTCCACGTCAACAGTGTCTTGCACGCTGGAAAAATTCTGGAAAATTCACTTTTTTATGTTTCCAGGCATAAATCAATAGGATTTTAAAGAAACTTTGATTATTTCAACTCAAAATGATCACAAAACACTATTCTCTAACTTTTTCAAATGAAAAAGACACTACAAGCCTACAAAAACGATAAAAACATGATTTTGCTGTTTTGGGATACCTGTGGTACACAAAACACCCTTTAGACTCTAAAACAACAAACATTTAAAACAAACATCACGTTTTCTTGTTTTCTTGTGCTAACATTACTGAAACGAAACCAACTAGGTATGCCAAAAACCTAAAATAGCTAATATCTAGTTGATTATCGCTTTTGTACGGCGTGGGTACCCTGTGGTACAACCAATACATTTTCAAACCCAATTTTTATCATGTTCCACCAAGCGAATTTTGTGGAATTTTCAGTATGTTGTTTATATAGCTACTCTTAACACTAGAACAGTGAAAAACATTTTGTTGCAATTAGTTTGATCTTCCCCTATAAAATCTCATAGATTGACTGGACTATTACGTTTAGTAGCCCGAAGGAACATGGAAATTTCCATGTTCCTTTACATTTCTGAGTCACTGAAAAGGAAAGGACATCAGCATGTTCTAAGGAAAAGAATATGGAAATTTCCATGTTCCTTGTGAGAACAGTAAAAGTAAAGGAAAATGGAAATTATTTTAATAAGAAAAATACTGAGGCCCCGTCCACACGTATCCGGATATTTTTGAATCCGCAACTTTTTTGTTGCGGATTGGCCTTCCGTCCACACGTATCCGGCGAATTCGGGCAAATACGATTCGAATACGCTACGTGTGGACGCGAATATTTTCTAATCCGTAACAAAAAAGTTGCGGATTCAAAAATATCCGGATACGTGTGGACGGGGCGTGAAAGGTGGCCATGTTAGTAAATATGTTATTTTTAGTAATTGTCTTTGAACTGAGTAATTTGTTATTAAATGATGACACGTAACACCACAATGTACCTCAACTGCTGATAAATGCTGATAAAAGAAGCTTTCTAAATATCAAATTTGTATAGCATCATCTGATGCCTTTAAAAACATAGTAACTCTAACTTTTGTGTTTAATTTTCTCGATGATATGTTTGAATAGCACTGATATATATAAAAAGGTGCGTTTTTTGAAACATTAAAGGAATCATTAACAACACTAAGATGTTTTCAGCCTCTCAGGCAAAACAAATATTGCAGTTACTATATTTCTGTACTTCTACCACTGTCCGTCGAATTGGCCTTTGCTTATCATCGTTGCTTTCGGCAATTAAGCAATGAAATTCTCTTGTTCCCGCCCAAGCAGTTACAGAACAACCTGGGAAAGCAAATAAATAAATAAATAAATAAATAAATAAATAAAAATAACATGTAATTCTCATTATTGTTAATTATACAGAAATTAGACATATTGTATCATCTTTGTATCGCATTCATTCTAAAGCAAGTTGAAAAAGAAAGTAAAATCTTTAGTCACATGTTAACAAGTTAAGCCTAAATATTGTTTACAACGGAATACTGTAAGACCCTGTAGCTGAAGGCTTAGGAACCTTAGGGGAATAAAAGAATAGCCGGAAATCAATTATCCATCCGTGAACCTCGACGTCATTACTTTTCTTTTATTCCACTAAACCTGAAAGCCAGGTAGGTATTTTAATATCTCGAAATAGGTCTATTGCGAACATTTTGAGATCGAAGTGTAAAACATAACCTTTTTGGCGGGCTTTTTCGTTACAAATAGTAAACATTTATCAATATGTATGATGTCAGTTGATTAGATTACTAATGCATTTAAATTTCGGTCCTCATATTATTTCTCCTTCCACACGAATGATAAATCTTATCAATAACTGTTATATCTTTAATTCAGTTTTCCACACATTGCAGGTCCAGCCGGCTTTGAACAAACAGACGTTATTCTGGCCGAAGAAGTGTTAGATTATGCGTCTTGTTTTCCTCTCACGACACCAAAGCAAAAGATCACAAGTGACCGCAAAAGAATTCCGCATGTAACAAGAATCCAAATATCGAAATTATATCTGTCTGTTTTCATACAATGAGTTAGGTGTACATAATTCACTCGGACAAAATTGGAAAGGTTTAGCCCATACCGATGCATTTATTTTTAGATGATCATGCGGTTCTCCTGATTGTTGCGAAAAGATCGATAAGAGCTAATCGCGTGAGAAGTTCGACTAACGTTCTTCCGACACTTCTTAATTCGGTCTGCATACGTGTGTTTGTTCATGGAACTATTTCCTTTTTCCAAAGATTCCGAAAAGGAAAAATTTAAATGCACGTTGAACTTCCCTTTTGAGATAAACTGAATGTGGGTTGATTTCCATACCTATACACGGTTGCCTTACAGATGCCATACAAATAAATCGGAGCCCACCAGATTAGGAGTCTTTTGTCAGTTCCATACCCATAGCCTTTCCCGAATTTTTCGAAGGTAGCAACCTTACCAATATATAATCAATATATAGACAGAAAAACTTGATGTAAGGCACTATTTTCGCACATTGCATGCACTTTTAAAATAAAATACAGCGGATCAGATTACCTTCTCGAAATTTATCCGTATTCCTGTACTTTGGATGATTGCAGCCGTGGCCCTGATCTTTTGAAGGTTCTAACCTTTTTACCTTCCTTAACAAAATGCCACTTGATATCGGCACGAGGACCGGTCGTCCGACGCATGATTTTCTTCTTGTAGCCTCGACGATTCTGTAATCTGTTTAATGAACGTTCCGTCTTCTATCTACTGAAATAGATATGCACGTTTTTACGTGCTTGTATAAGTGCATCATTCTGAAACATCAAAAAAGTTGATTGACATATGTTTCATGTGTGCCGCGATCACGAATTGTTTTCGGTAGTCATGGATGTTGTGGACTGTTGTATCTGTGCTCTTGGCTGCGAATTTCTAGGCGCTGCAACGACCTCAGAGCTAGAGGTTGACTTGTATATATATTTATGGCAACAAAGGGGATTTCAAGCGATACAATTTTCGATGAAATTGTTGAAAAATCGAAACGGGTTCTTACAAGAAGTCTTACAATGTCTTATGTAGTAAACAGTCCTGTCACAAGTGACCCTTACGAACCAGATGAGACCGCGAATCCTGTCAGTTCTGAAATAGCCAGCAGTGACCTGTTTGAACCAAGTAGCAAGGGCGACGGCGATAATCCTGATAAAACCATCACCGCAAGCTCAATTTCTAGCGAACTTTATAAGCCCCTGGAATCGAGCTAAGATGAATGTAGCGTAGCTTTTTCAGCTGCAAGTAGAAGGTAAGTCTTCTAAAAACCTATTAAGAAAAATTTAATACAGTGCACCTAAGATATAGATAAGTACAGTTTTAAGGGGTTGCAACGGTTAAATTCCTCTTCATAAATATTTCAATACTATTTATCTTTTGAATTAAGAGTAAACTAAATAGGTATTGAGTCCATCCATTTGAATTAATGATTTCAACTGATTTTTAAAGGCCTTAATTATTATATTGTCTACGAACTTCTCATTGCGTTAAGGCCTTGCACGCTCAGCTTATTACAAGTGCACGACTTATCGTCGTACATTTTTATCCAGTTGAATTCCGGTTATGCAAAAATTGATTAAACTCGAACCCTTCGTAAAACTCGAAGTTTACGCTAACTGTAACAACAATCGATTACATTGAAACGGCATTATTTGGCAAGAGAATATACCAAAGTCTTGTAAAATTTTAAACTTTCCCGGAAATTTCTTTCACAGTGTTGCCCGTATAAGCAAATGATCTTGAAAATCCACCGGCATAAAACATCCGAGCCAAGAGTCAGCCAAATGAACACGCATTTGAGAATGCAATGAAATTCATCGGAACTTGAATATAAAATTTGAACTCATTTGAGTCAGAACAGCGAATTGATAATAATTATGTTTTGTTTCTTGATAGATCATGGCAGGTAGGTTCATACTTGCGTGAGAGCTCTAGAATAATTCAGGAAATAACGCTTTTCAACTTATGCTGATAAGCGTTCATGTTTAAAATTCTAAGCCGCCACCCGCGTACTGTGATCAGTTTAATTTTTATCTGCAACGACAGAGAGCTTTACTGCCACTGTAATCACTTTGTGGTTGTCGAAGAATTGCAAATAGAACCAGAAATTTTAGCTGTCTCCGCGACCCGCAAAAATTTCCTCCCGCAAAACAAATTCAGTCGGACAAACCGCAAAATTTCCTTGTGCACGGTAGCTAAATCAACAAAACCATGATGTTTTTCCCATACTATTGCATAATTAAACCGTAATAGCAATGTTTCAAAAATAGAACAAACGCAAATTTCATGCTATTTTGCTCTGCCATATCGCTCATATTAAAACACAACTTTCCCGTCCCATTTAACTTTCTTAAAACGTCGCCATTCGTAAAAATACACCGTGAAATTCTCAAACTGCGTTTGCCAAAAAACGCATTTGACCTTATTTTACCCTTCTAAAGCAGCTTTAATGGCTTTACGACAAATGATTGAAGCTGATAGGTAACGTGAGATATCGAAACTGAAGAAGAACTTAATGCCTTTGCGGTAACGTAATGTGAGATATGACAAGTTCATGACAAGTTCTGACATCCCAATACCCTAGGGGAAATTAACAATAGGTCCGGGGGTGCTCCCCAGAAATTTTAGGTGCAGTATGTGACGCCCTTCTTGAAATCCTAACCGGTTTAACCAACCATATCTTCAATGCCCTAATATAGCTTCTATAAAGAAGAAGGAAGAACCCCCCCCCGGAAAAAAGTCCACAAAATTTTGTTAACAACTTTTGTCCCTTTTTTCGTGACTGATTCCGAACTCTCGTTTAATGCGCATGCGCATTAACGAGATAAAAAAACGACTCGCTCTTATTAACTCGATTGAAAAGGGTGGTTTGAAAATGCCAGATATTAACGCGCAAAGAGTAGTATGTATAAAAAAGTTAATGGATGATTCATTATGTTCTTGGAAAATTATACTCGATCACTATCTTCGCATCGTCGGCGGTAAATGTCTTTTCATTGCAACTTTGACCTATCGAAGCTCCCACTAAAGCTACCTGATTATTACAGGGAAAGCCTAACCACTTGGAAAAACTTGAATGCTCAACCTGTCATATGCATTACACTGGAAGAAATTGTCAATCAGATTTTATGGAACAATGAGTTCATTTGTATTGGACAAAACTCAGTTTTTAATCGTTTTTCCCTGGGACTTCATAAAGTCGGGGATTTGTTTAATGAGATATGTATCAAACAGCATACTACCTTACAAAATTTGAATGCTCTGGATATGATGCTTTTAAAAGGTCTCCACCACTCCCTTCCAGCGGAGTGGAAAAAGGCGATGAGTTCCGATCCTCCATCAGTACTCATCAAAATAACTGAACCCCCGACTGACGACGTGTTGCTGTATTCGAACGATAAAACCTTTCTTTTAGCAAAAATCTCCTCCAGGGAAATATGTCCAAACGTTCGATCACTCCCACAGCAAAGAAACAATACGATGAAGCTTATGCCTCCGAATATGATTTGAATTGGGAATTTATCTACAGCAATGCGTTTAAGGACGTTCGCGCCAATTGTTTATGCGCATCCTTACTGCGCACGCAATTCATGTCGAAACGCCATGCAACGTCATGCACGAGCGCGCGCGCAAAGGAAGAAATCTATAAACATGAAGGGATGATAGCCGTTGCGTTAACTTTGCTTTGATTTAACTCGCTTGGATGGTCGGTGACCCCTATTTTTTCTTCATGTATTACTTTCTTTACGATTATCTACAGTTTATGAAAAAAAGAAAAAAATCTGTCTTGTAGAAGTTTGATTTTTTTTTCCTTTTTTTATCCACGCGACGTCGAATTGCATCCATATCTCAGCATCCGTATCCAAACCAGTCGCGCGTCATTTCAATCTTACTAACCATTCTAAAGAGCACATGACAATCTGCGGTCTTTCCCTACACCAAGGTAACACAGAAAGCCGTAAAAACTTAGAACAAAAAAATCATCTTTCAAATCGGCACTCTCAAACCCCACGGAATCAACGAACGCTTTTCATTCAACTAATTTTCATTTGTTTTTCACGTCACCAAATTTCCACCGATAGCGAAACTCCACCTACTATATAAAACCACACACTATCCATGCACAATCCCTTGATTCGCTCCGACGAAGGGCTAGCGCTCGAAACGTCAGCTTTCTCGAATCTTTTAACGGTGGCTAATTTACCTTATCGACTCAGTCGATATAACCAAATTCTTTACCTTTTAATGATTTTCTTTTTAAAATTGGAAAGATTAAATCTCCTCTCTGTACCTTCTGCCAATCTTCGGAGGAAACCATGTGTCACTTATTTTTCAGTTGTCCGTTGGTATCAAGTTTCTGGCACTCAATTAAGCATTTATTGGAAGATTACGAAATCAATGGAAGTGAGGTGATTTTCGGAATTACTAAAGCAGTTGAAAATGCACCACTTAAAAATCACGTAATTCTTATTTCCAAACAGTATATCCTTAGGTGTAGACCTAACGGCTCCCCCCTTGTAAAGTTGTGTTCAATCAATATCTGAAAGCAGTTTATGAATCTGAAAGTTCAATAGCTAATATCTGCCTATCGAAGAACATACAGCTGCGAAACAACTCTGATTAACTTAGTGGAGGGATGGAGAAAGGCGAGGGATAACAGATTGGCTGTAAGCATCCTATCAACTGAAATGTCAAAGGCTTTTGACTCATTGTATCCACCTTTACTGCTCAGCAAGCTCAGAGCATATGGTTTCCAGGACAGCGCATTACAACTTTTAAATAGCTATCTGTGTGATAGGAAAAACCGTGTGAAAATTGGTAGTCATGCAAGCTCATGTAGGCTGGTCAACCGAGGCTGTCCACAGGGCTCCGCCCTAGGCCCGTTGCTATGGAACATTTTCCAAAACGATCTGTCTTACTGCATAACGAAGAATATATCAATGTATGCAGACGACCACCAAATCTACCACACCGGACGTGACCAGTCTATCGTTACATCCAAGCTTAGGGATAGTGCGAATATAGCTACCAAGTGGTACGATTCTAATTTTCTGGCGGGGAACCTCAAGAAATATCAAACTATGAACATTGGTTACAGTCGGGATGAAAACAGTGCGGCAAGTGCAATCTATGTAAACAATGAGGAAATCAAAGCAGCAGAAATGCTTAACCTTTTAGGTGTTACAATAGATTCCAAACTTAATTTTACTGATCACATAAGCTCAATTTGCAATAAGGCAAGTCAAAGGATCGGCGTTCTCATGAGACTTAGAAACTTAATTCCAACAAAGGCAAAGCTAGTACTATTTAAATCAGCAGTTCTGCCGTATCTTACGTATTGCCACTTAGTCTGGCATTTTTGTAGATCCAGTGACTCGCGAAAACTAGAAAGATTGCAAGAAAGAGGACTAAGGGCGGTGTATAGGGACAAGCATGCAAGTTATACTCAACTACTTGAGAGGGCCGAGTTGCCAACGCTGATGAACAGGCGCTTGCAGGATATCTGCATCCTTATGTACAAAGTTAAGCATAAATTATGCCCCACTAATTAATATTTGTAATATTTTTAATAACCACACTTCTTCCTACAACTTAAGGTGGTTCGATACAGTTTTCTGGAGACCGTACCAACATTTTTCAATTGGCTTTTAAGCGGTCTTCTCTAAGTCAGATCAACGTGAAATTGTTACCACTAACTGGTTTTGAATTGAAGTTTGGCAAGATATATTTTCTGGTAAAATCGATATTACCATGGCAACGATAAACAAGAAACTTAGAAATCAGTAAAAGTGAAATTTAGCGCGTTTAAGATTTCGCATTGAAAATCCCACATAGGCATCTTAAAATATGGTATATGGCATATATATTTTGCAAGAATAAAAAAATTCTGTATGTTTGAATTAAAATAAATCGCAATAACATTTCAAACCGTACTATTTGTGTACTGGTATTAAATTGATCGAGAGATTAACACTGGCTTTGTGAAATTACTTAATGATAATGTCAAAACGTAGCTTGATGTTATGTTTGTAAACCTTGAAAGTTTTGTTTACTTTCTCTTTTGCGATCTTGAGAACTACCTTTTTTCCTTACATCGCATCATGTGCAATTTTTGGGCAATTTTTGATTTTAATGGTTTTTGCAAAAATCTGAGAAACGGCTCGATGGATTTTTTTAAAACATTCACTGTGCATGCTTACCGATGTGCAAAATATTATCTGAAAGTTTCATTGCCATTGATTCACTGGAACGCCTTCAAATTTAAAGATGAAGACGACATACGAACCGGCCGAAAAAATGGCGTTACAAATTTACTTTTTTAAAGTTATTCTCAGTAATGATTTCAAATCAATGCGTACTACATTCTTCCGTGATTGAAACATTGCAATGTACGCTCTTTGATGCAAATTTCTTTGCATCTGTTTTCTGTTGCGTTCAAAACGCCTGCTGTAAAAGCGTTTTCAAAACGCAAAAGGGCATTTATTGCTCAAAATAATCCTAAAAAGAGACTTAAGGGAATCTGGAAAGTAGCAAGGAGAGTAATAAGGTACAATCATGCTCGAATATAGATAATAATAGATGCACAACAGATCACAACGAAAGTATAAATCACGGAGGAATGCAATGCACATTGATTTGAAATCATTATTAAGCATAACTTAAAAAAGCAAATTTGTAACGCCATTTTTACGGCCGGTTCGTACGTCGTTTTCATCTTTAAAGTTAAAAGCGTTCCAGTGAATCAATGGCAATGAAACTTTCAGATAATATTTTGCACATCGGTAAGCATGCACAGTGAATGTTTTAAAAAAATCCATCGAGCCGTTTCTCAGATTTTTGCAAAAGCCATTAAAATCAAAAATTACCCAAAAATTGCACATGAAGTGATATTAGGAAAAAAGGTAGTTCTCAAGATCGCAAAAGAGAAAGTAAACAAAACTTTCAAAGTTTACAAACATAACATCAAGCTACGTTTTGACATTATCATTAAGTAATTTCACAAAACCAGTGTTAATCTCTCGATCAATTTAATACCAGTACACAAATAGTACGGTTTGAAATGTTATTGCGATTTATTTTAGTTCAAACATACAGAATTTTTTTATTCTTGCAAAATATATATGCCATATACCATATTTTAAGATGCCTATGTGGGATTTTCAATGCGAAATCTTAAACGCGCTAAATTTCACTTTTACTGATTTCTAAGTTTCTTGTTTATCGTTGTCATGGTAATATCGATTTTACCAGAAAATATATCTTGCCAAACTTCAATTCAAAACCAGTTAGTGGTGAAAATTTCACGTTGATCTGACTTGGAGAAGGCCGCTTAAAAGCCGATTGAAAAATGTTGGTATGGTCTCCAGAAAACTATATCGAACCACCTTAAGGCAATCAGATTTCTCAATTCCTAGGTACAATACAATAACACATGGTAAACACTCTTTAAGCTATCTAGGCCCAGGGTTATGGGGAAAATTATCTGCAGCTGATAGATCAGCAAAAACGTTGTATGCTTTTAAAAACAAGATTCGTAAATATGACATAACTCTGTTAATGGATGATGGTTGCAAGGATTGTACCCTCTGCTCATCATAACAATACAATTTTATCATTTTCTTTTTTCTAAATTTTAGCTTTTATTATCAATTAATAGATTGTTAGCTTTATATAAATTTTAAATATTAAATATATTCTAGGTTTTAAATTAATATTAGATCTTTTATACTTTTTTTAATATTTTTTATGTGTCCCCAAATTAGTATGGGTTTACCCAGGCTATAAGGTCTTTTGACACTTAAATAAAGTTAAAAAAAAAACCCATTATATCCTTAGGTGTAGACCTAACGGCTCCCCCCTTGTAAAGTTGTGTTCAATCAATATCTGACTTCGAACAAGCTTAACTAAGGTGAAACTTAACTAAGGTGAAAGGTTGGAAGCACAAGAATTAAGATTGACGAACGGGCTATTTTCAATTTTAGCAATTCTCAAAAACAGTATTACGCGACCGTCTGCACAGTGCATTTTTATAGACCGTACAAAAGTTCACAAAAACAACTTACCTCTGTCTAGAATAAATAGTACCACTAGTTTCCGAATAAAATACAGTTTATGTTTGTCAAAAATTGCCCGAGAAACTGATTTGAAAATCAAAAATTGCAAAAATACACAAACATATTTGCATAAGGCGATGCGAGTGAAGATAGAACTGTACTATAAAATCAAGTCTTGTTTTGTTTACATAAAATCGCTTTTCAATCTATCTAATGAATGAACAAACACATAAAAATGGACAACACAATCTTCTTTCGAAAAAATTTATTAGTTTACGTTTAAAAGCAAACCACGAACCATTTAATTATAGCTCATCGAGTTCAAGCTTTCTTCGATGAAATTCAAGAGATCGATACAACTAAATTTAGGCACGTTTTAAAATCAATTCGCCAAAACTAACAATAACACTAATAACATTAGTCACTCACAGATTGATATCAACATAAATTCTCATCGAAAACTGTAATCTGTTTTACCTTAATAATAATAATAATAATAATTTATTACTTATTCGGCGCAAATATCTATATGAATATATTCAAATGCGCCTTACAAATTACATTAAAATAATAGTAAAAATAATAAATCTAATATAATAAAACTATCCAAACCATATCTAATATATTTATACCTTTAAGCTCCTCGCTTGCTTGGAAATTCAAATCTCCGCTTCTGGTTGTAAAATCATCTCCCGCATTGATAAAAACGTAATATATATAGATAGGCTTAGCCTAACAGCGGAGCTCTCTGAACAGAAACGATGATGATAAGCTTATAAACTTAGGTGAAAGGTCGGAAGCACAAGAAAAATTAGAATTAAGATTGATGACCAGGCTATTAATTTTAGCAATTCTCAAAAAAACAGTAAGCTTACTACGAGACCGTCTGCACAGAACATTTAGACTGCACAAATTCCACAAAAGCTCACTGTTTGAGAAATGTGAAACCTCTCTTGAGTAGCAAACCGCGAAAAAAAAGCAGGAAAAACGATTTTGCAAACCGTTTTCTCCGCTAAACACAACAGTGTTTTTTTTCTTTTAAAATGTTTTATTTATCAATAACAAATCCCTAAAGTTTACAATATTATCCTGAGAGGCTGGTCATTTCCGGTTACAAGGCATCCTGAGTTAAAGCTAGTCATTTCCGGTTACAATAATACAAGGTCAGTTCCGGTTTGCAGTCCTTTCTGGTTTGCACATGATTACTTTAGTCATTTCTGGTAATGAATGATGAGTTGCCAGTAGCTAAATTATTAGAGTCACAAGCTTTGACTGTTGTATTTCACCAATAATCGTATGACACCACAAAGCAGAAAATTTCTGTTCGCGGTTGGGGGGGGGGGGGGGGGGTTACTCCCATATATGAGCTATATAGGTATGTGCCGCTGTGAAGGGTATGGTTTTCAGGCAGTTTAGTCTGGGATAGGGTTTAGTAATCAGAGATTTTTGGTCTAGAATAGGGTATCATTTTCCACGAAACTGATCAGTTGCATGAAGAATTTAGTCTAGACGAGGTTTACTGGCAAATGGCATTTAATAATCGGTAAGGTGTGCTGTATGACATTTTTGCTGACCCCTGGTATAGCGAGCCTAGAAAAGGTCTAGGATAGGGTAGGATTTTTCGGTGTTTTGTCTAGAATATGGTTGCAAAATGCAGCTAAAATGGTCTAGTATAGGGCGATCTTTGTTTACACTTTTTGCCTCATTAGCATATGTGTATCATTTTCTAATCGAGCTACAACAAAATCAACTCTGAATATTGAAAGGGCATAGTACAATTAGCTTTTTCTCTGGAAATTTGAACCCGATATACTAGATTCTCTTTGTGCGATGCTGTTTTCAAAACTCTTAATTTTACAAAGAATGTATGGGCTCATTGCTTTTGCCACCCAGCAATTTTGCAGTTTTGGATAGCTTATATTTTATCAAATATTACATGCAAAGAGCTAAAAATTGGGTAGATTACAAAATTTAACAAGCTTTTTCAACTGTTGAAGTCAATTCGTATTTAGCACAATGTCTTCTCCATGTAAATTCGTATGCTAATGAGACAAAATATAAACAATGACGTCAGCAAAGATCGCCCTATAGGTTAGGGGTCTCGGAGTCCCAGCAGCACACCCCCGCCCAAAAATTTGCCAAGTACCGCCCCCCCCCCCCGGTCAATTTGCAACTGTGTTGTGATGTCATTCCTTATGTCCCTTACAGTGGCCCGAGAGTTCTCGGTGCTATTGTGAAAAGTTGCTTTATTTTGAAAAACCCATATACCATAAAGTATGGTCTTAATGAAAAAGCGTGTTCGCATGTCATTTTCGTCGACAGCAGAAGTCCATTAGGTAAAAGAAAATAGTCTTAACATTAACTAAAAACCTAGTATTGAGTAGTGCCGATAGGGTGGGAGTGAAAACACCCCACACCCTTCCACAGGTTCAAATTTTAATCTAGCTTAGAAAGGCGTGGTAAACAGTTATCTGGTTCCACATTTGCAGTACCATTGCTAAACCAGACACCCAAGATTCGCATTCTTGACACCCACGTCAGGCCATAAGGAGTGTCCGGACGTGAGCACCAAGCTCCTAACTTCATGGCTTAAGTACTCTTTGCCACATTTAATTTAGTCCCTGTACCTGTCTCGTATTTGTGAAGTAAGGTAAACAATTTGTCTAAAGAAAAATGTCGTTTACAAAACATGTGGAGTTATCCGCATATTGGCGAATTTTAAAACGCTTTCCTCAGGCTTCTGGAAGGAGAAAACCTTCAATAGTATCATCCTTTCTTATACTGGTAGCCAAAACGCCTGCGCATAAAATGTACAAAAGTGGAGACCGGGGATCTCCCTGCCTCACCCCCTTCTTCACTGGAAAATTTGGACCATTTACAGACTTTATAAAATGTCTATAAATCTTGAATTTACAGACTTGGTATTTTCACCTGTTAAAAACAAAATCTCTGTAAATTCTTTTGACAGACATTTTATATAGTTTTGTTGTCTTGTTCTTTATAAAATGTTTGTAAAATGTTTATAAATTCTAGAAGCTGTAATGAGGGGAAAGACGTACAATTAACAGACTTTTTAAAATCTGCCAACAATGTTTGTAAATCTACTATTTACAAAGATTTTATAATGCCTAGAATTCTAATATAAAATGTCTGTAAATAGCAAATCTCTGTAAATTAATGTGGTCCCCAAGCGGACTGAACAAGTAATGACAAACGGGAAATTATAAAATCTCTGTAAATTGACACATACAAACATAATCTTTCTCCGAATCGTCTAAATAGTAATTTTAAAGCTACACTCACATAATCTAAGAAATTCAAATACAACCTTTTCGTTCGTAGACCGAGTGCTGAAGCAGGCAAACGAAGTTTTCAACATAGCGGTTCTGTTTTCTGGAACAGCTTGCCTTTGAGCGCTAAAATGTAGCCCACTCTTAGCTCTTTTAAATCATGCATTTACTTTATATCTAATTTAATAATATTTAATAAAGGATACTTTTCATGGTTTTTAGTATAATCCCGTATATATAATGAATTAAGTTAGATAATTTTATTTAGTTAAGTAATTAATCTATTCAGTGTTGTTTAAGGCTCGACGGAAGAGCATGTATTATGAACTGACACCGTGTACGATAAATAAGTTTACCTACCTAACGGGGCACTATAAAATGTCTGTAAATTGGCACAAACGGGGCAGTATAAAATCTCTGTAAATTGACACAAACGGGGCATCATAAAAACTCTGTAAATTGACACAAACGGGGCATCATAAAAACTCTGTAAATTGACACAAACGGGGCACTATAAAATGTCTGTAAATTGACACAAACGGGGCACTATAAAATGTCTGTAAATTGACACAAACGGGGCACTATAAAATGTCTGTAAATTGACACAAACGGGGCACTATAAAAACTCTGTGAATTGACACAAACGGGGCATTATAAAATCTCTGCAAATTGACACAAACGAGGCATTATAAAATCTCTGTAAATTGACGCCAATGGGGAATTATAAAATCTCTGTAAATTGATGTAAACTGGGCATCACAAAATCTCTGTAAATTGACGCAAATGAGTAACTGCCTAATTTTTCTTTTAGTAAAGTCGATATTTTGAGTTAGTTTACTTGAAATTTGACTTAAATATTTACACATTGAGTTGAAACAACTCCTTATTTTGAGAAAATCAAGTGGAAGTCACTTTTACTCAAACATACGATTAAAAACTTACTCACCACAGTGAGTATTGAAGTGCTTCTTACTAAAAAAATGTGTTTATTCTTAACCCAATAAAGTGAGTTGTTGAAATAACTCTCTATTTTGAGTGAACTTAGGGACGGACCATTATTTTTCTGAAGCTGTGGGGGGGGGGGGGGGGGGGGGGGGGGGGGAAGGGGATGAGAAATTTTCCTCTGCAAACAGTTTATTTAAATTTATCTGCCTCTGCAATCATTTTTTTTCCAAGAACACCTTCCTGCCAATTTTTTTTTTTTTCATTTTTTACAGTGCTATCTTCTCTGGTGCTAAAAATAATTGAGATAAGCTATTTTTCGAGAAAAAAAATCAATAGGGCTATAGCCAGTTATTTTGGCCACATACGCTCCGTGTAATTTATAGTTTGTTGTTCCTTTATACATGATTCGCCGTTTTAATTCCTACGTAGCTACTGGCGCAAATAAAGGGCATACGACAGGAAATCAGGCAATGGGAGCAGCAGGCTTTTTCGCGATTCCACAGTACCGAAGTCCTGATCCTCTTTTGACGTTGTTCCCACAGGCCATCATACTCGTACCAGGCACATTGCTGATTTAAAATGATTCCCATCGCCATAGGTTATATTACTCGGCCAAATAACTAGCTTGTAAACAGTTATTGACCCATTAGCTTTGATGATATCGTCAGGAAGATGACAGACTTCTGAAACTCGCCCATTTCTCGGACAGAAGGTCAACGTTAAATGGCAAGGCAAGCGGCATTCCTTGAATGAAAACCAGTTGAGATTCTGACCTTAAGCTCTGGCACAACGAAGAGTTTTTTGGCTGCTTTTTGCGAAGGCAAGGTGAAGGAGTTGTCTTGTGCAGCCAAATGGAAAGAATCATCACTGAGCAATATTCAGTTTTTGAACTAATATTTTTTAATAATTTATCTGACTTGTCTGCAAACATTTTTTTTACACATAAATTAGCGTGTTTGCAAACAATTTATTTTGTCTTTTCAGGCCCTGCAAACAATTTTTTTAAATATTTCTCATCCCCGCCTCCAGAAAAATAATGGTCCGTCTCTTAGTAACAGTCCGACATCTACTCCAACGAGAGCAAAAGCACACACATAAGAGATTGCCGCTTGAAGTTCGCAAGCGAGCGCGGTAAACAAAAGGTTTCATTCAAAGAAAAAAAATATTTTAAAATACAAGACACAGCTTAGTTCAACGGCGGTTGTGTACCATTTGGACAACAAATCTTTACTTCACATGTCAATGAAGAAAGTGAAAACCGGTGACGGGCACAAAGCTGACACGGCAGTTTAATATTTTAGCCTTGCCTAAACAGCTCTTGAAAGAGGTATTTTTAAAGCCTGGATTTACCTGGAACGGAAATAGGAATGATTTCCGAAGAACGAGAGATTTAAAAGAAATGCATTATGGTGAATAAAATAAAATAAATCAAAGGCAATCATCAAAGCAATTTTCCGTTAGGCCGCTCGGCCGCTGGGCCGAGAGGTCTTGGGTGCGAATTTATCATGCGCAAGAGAGTCATTCCCGGCGGGCAGTTCGTGTTGGCGCTTCTTTCAACGAACTTTTGCTGGTCGCTTTCAGTGTTCAAAACTTCACTTGCTTTTAAAAGACAACTTGTGATTTGAGCCTTTTTCTCGTTCCATGTTTTCTGAATAAGCTGCATGCAGTGTTTTTACAACATATCAACGATCGCTATGCATACGATTCCTTCCAATCTACATGCATCGTCAAGTCAAATTTGACCGCCATGTCAGTTGGCTAGTTCTTTAATGCTACACCAATTCCAGATCTTCATTCTTGCTGCCCTTGTGATCCGAAACGTAAGTAAGCTTACGTTAACAATGTAAACCACTTAAAATACTATTTTTGGCTACCTGCACTGAAGATTTTCTACGAATTTCAGGGTTCTTTCTTGGTGACTGTACGAGCTCACAGTCTTCACAAGGGATTTCACGTTGTATTTTGTTTAGTCTTTTGTTTTTGTCCTTGTGTATCGGTAAACCAGGACAGATCCAATTTGAATAAATAAGCTTATAAGAAACTAAAACTTTTATTTTAATATTCCTTTCAGTCTTGCAATTCTGTTCAAGTGATGTTGATTTTTAACATGAAGTACATGTACATGTACAGTATTATCTACTTCTTTTATTTGCTGGGGCCTTCCATGCTTAGGAAACCATACTGTAGGCAATAAAACCACTGACTTGTTATGTACACATGCTAAATTGTTGGAGGTAAAACCTTTGGAAAAGGTGAACATTGCTCAGTTAATCAGTACCAAAAATGACAATAGTCAGTTCAGGGACATATACAAAACATGGACCCAGGTGTACATGGACCATCTGATGGACCACATTTAATTTATCAGTTATTTTTTTTTTTCTAAATTTTTCTGTCAGTATATGCGGACTAGGTACAGGGTATAAAACGCAGTCTTCAGTTTAAATAAATATGGCATTCAACATCAAGTAGCAACGTCAAGACACAAGTACATGTAGAACAAGAACTGGAAGGATTGGACCAAGTCCCAAGCGACTATCATTATGGGATGCAGACAATCCCATGTGCTTTTCTTTTGGATTCATTGTCCATGTGCTTGTACTGATAGGCCTGGTGGAGTATAAACAAACACATGCACAAGCAACCATACTGATGAATGCCAGAACAAGATAAAGATTGCTTTTGTGTGTTATTATTTCTAAACAGTTAGTATGGTACTGGCTTTGGCATGTGTTTGTTTATACTCCACTAGACTTTGTTTTATCCGAACCCAAAAGAAAAGCACATGGGATTGTCTGCATCCCATAATACATGTACATGTAATAGCACACCGTAGCTTGGGACTTGGCCCAGTCCTTCTTGTTCTACATCATCAAACAAAATCTGTGGGGAGAGCACTAAAACTTCACATGCTCCTGCCCCAACAGTACCAGCCAGGAATCAGACTGCATACATTGTATAAAATACAATGTTGACAAAAGCATAAAATAGTAGAAAATTAAATATTGATGTTGAATGCCATATTTATTTAAACTTAAGACTGTGTTTTATACCTGGTTCTCAGCCCGCAGTCCATCCTTTAGACTGACAGAAAAATTTGGAAAAAAAAATTAAAATTGACAAAAAGTAGGGGTGGTCCATGGACCCGGGTCCATGTGTTGTAAACGTCCTCAGTTCAGTGTATTTTTTAGTACATGTACATGTATGATTTTAATGCATGTAGTTCACAAACATCATATCGGATAGCTCTTTGTAACAAGAAAGGCCCACCATAAAAGAAGGCAATTTTAATTTGTTGTCGTAGGTACATGTATCGGCATGTTGATTGATCATGTAGGTAGCTGTTGCACTTCACTTATTTTTTCTTCTTTAGTCTGTGTGAGATACAGCTGTATGTGTACATGTAATGTTTGCTAACGAGGATAAAACAAAAATACAGTGTAGAATCAAGGATAGTTTTAAGCACAACATTCATGTACATGTACAGCTGTAGCCATTGTGTGGGTAAATACATGCTGTAGCATCATTGCATTATTTTTACTTTGCAATGAACTGTACAGCCTTGTCAAGGCTGTAAGGCTGTGCTCTAAATCTACATTATTGGTGCCAGCTTAGAAGTATTGTCAAAAGCTACATGTTTGTACACTTTCTGATCATCCAAGGTCAAAAGTGACATGCTATGGGCCACTGTGAGTTGTTAGAACACAGCCCAACATTGCAAAATTTTACCTCGATCTGGGCAACCAGGAAATCTTTGTTTTTGCACAACAACAACAACAACAATTTTATTTCATTATTAATATAAAAATATTTTAAACTTTGACAACCCGCAGTTAGCATAGCTAATCTAGGCGGGTTGTCAAAAATAAAAACAAAAATTAACAATAGCTCCTAGTAATATGACCGAAAGGATTATATATTACCTATATACATGTATCCTAAAAACTTAATATATGCCGAGCACCCCAGATTAATTATTTTCAAGTGTTTGGAGACTTAAGGGTTCCCAACTATTTTCCTTAGAGCACAGCCTTGGTTGTCTAATTAATACATGCATGTACAGGTATGTAGTCAAAGTTTGTAGTTTTTTTTAATCTACATGTAAATGGTGACTATCTCCTTTATTTCTTAGAAAGCTGAAAAAACTACAGTACTGCTGTACATATAACATGCAGTAATGAAAAAGATGTAGAATGGTCTGAGCCAGAGGTACATGTATACTACCGTATCTTTCATCTTGCAGCAATGGAACTTGTTGATTAATTTTAGTTTGTCTAACCCCCAGCCTGATACACTGTATTGCAAGTTACAATGCATTGCATCGCCATGGGAATTCCTCTTGATTTCTAACATTCCCATGCATGTACTGTAAGAGTGCATTTGGGCATCATAGACATCAATATTACTAACCTCTGCTTATGGACTCCACCTGTCTCTTTGAGGATAGATTCTGTAGTCATGGTCTCATTAGCACACAATTCCCTTTTAACCCAGAGTAGACTTTAAACTACAGTGCTGTATGCAGGAGTTGCGTGACTCTGTGTTGTGTTTATACATGCACAGGAGCATAAGAATATTATTATTTGCACTGGTCTTGTTTTGCATGTATAATTATGACAGACACATGAATATAAAGCAGTTGGGTTCCAAATGAAACTATGATAATGAATTGGTGGGGGAGTGAAACAAAATGTTAGTGTTATCAGCCACGTTGATGCCTATAAAAACTCTTTTGCCGCCATAAAAGAATTAAAAAGGTAATGTTTTTTTTTGTGCTAGCCCTCAAAACTTCGGCCTTAATTTACTTTATCAACAATTCAGTTGATCAAACTAAATCTACACGTAAACAATGAACAAATGGCATTCTTCATCTAACAATATTTTTTTCTAATTACAAAACAGAACAACAAGGTACACTGTAGAAGATACATGAAGTGATGATAATTGCAGTGACACTGTGCATGACAACATGCAAGTAAGTATGTTGTTATGAATTAAACCCTGAATAAAGAAACTACATTGTACATATTACCAGCAGAAACACTGGGAAACTAACACACTTCAAGAAAAGTGAAACAGGAAAACTCATTTATAAATTTTTGAGAGCTTGAGCATTTGCACTCACTTGAGGATCATCATCAGTTAAGACTGTGGAAACTTTTTGTCACTGACTTGCCAACATTTGAAATCCTGGGTCAATCAGTTTTTACTTCCCAAGTTGTTCAAGTGTTCACTTTACCCTTGCAGTGCCTCTTTGCACATTAGGAGTAGTAGTATTAGTACATGTAGTATTTATTTCTTCAGAGATTAAACAAGTTTACAAGAATGAATAATTACACGCAACAGGGTTCAAAATAAAATCGCAGCTTTAAGCTTGAATTTGTATAGGCTTTTTTTGTCTAGGCTCGTTTTTCCCGGTTGTCAATAATGAATGAGCACATACCCTGAGCAGTCAACAACATGATTTTTTTTTTCACTTTTTGCGATTTGTCTGTAGGCCACTTCTTATAATCTGTTCAAAGCTTTTTTTAGTAGCACCACCCCGGGTGTTGTGAGAACTCTGAATTATCATTACAGGATACCATTGCAACGACTTTGATTTCAGTTGGCCGATCCAAGCACGACATGAATTTTCTCTTCCTTTGGTGAAAAGTCGCCAGCAAGTGTGGTCAAAGTACCAGCTACCGCCGGCAGCCGGCTGCTATTTTGAACCTTGTGTTAGAAATAAAGAGAAAAAGGGCCAAAAAATAGTTAAACTAATACTTTACCCTCATACTATAGTTGGAAAGTATAAAGGATATTTAATTAAGTGGATTTAAAGGAGAAAATGCTAATAACATGCAATAAACAAATAAACACATACGCACACATTACTATATTAAGCATTACTATATTAAGTACAAGTATTTAAGTACAAGTAGATAAAGTACAAGTACAAGTAGATAAAGTAGATAAAGTACAAGTAGATAAAGCAACGTACAAAGTAGTACAAGTAAGTACAAGTACAAAGTACAAGTAGATAAAGCAACTAAGTCAATCTAGCAACTAAGTCAATCTAGCATTATTTTATTTAGTATTGTGTAGTTCCAGAAAAAATCCATACCCACCCCATGGAAGGTCATTGGAAATTCCTAGGGGGAGGGGGATCTTAAAAGCCAACATTTTAGAAGCAAAGTATGAAGCTAAACTGGAATTTCCTGGGGAGATGGGGGGTGCTAAACAAAAAACCTTCCGTGGGGGGGAGTATGGATATTTTCTGGAACTGCACATTGGGATAAGTAATGACTGAAAAGAGATTTCTTAATTAGTTTTTTAGTAGGCTTAGAGCGGATAGAAAGGGGAAGATGGTTCCAAAAAATAATATCGTCCAATAATGGTGGAAGAAAAATTTCTAATTTTTGTTATATAAAAGGGAATTATATACACTGTAGTTGTTTTGAAGATTAGGAGTAAATGAGTACTGCTACATTACCAGACAACATGCAGAGTCTTATTTGTGATACAGCATTCCAATCAGAGGAGTAACAGCATTATTTAGAGTTTGCATAATTCCTCTGGCTTTTGTTTTATTATTTTTATCATATGATGGTTTTTTAACTTATTGATAACCAATATGACTCCCTGTACAGTACATGGATTAATTAATTCCTTTATATGAAAACACTTACCCTACAGCTGTATACTGTCAGTCAAACATGTTATTTTTCTGGTTCATAATTTATAGACTGAGGACAGAACCGAGGATAACAAACAACCTGATGCTGTTGAAACAGAATCTAGTAAGTTAATACATTTATAATGGGCTTGATATTTGTGGTGATTAGATACAGGGGATTCAGGTTGAGGGTTTAGCAACATCATTTTGATGCATTTGTTGAAAAAGCTGATTTATTGTATTGCAAGGTTACCCGTTACTAGGCAGGGATGACAACATTGAGTAGGAGAAAAGGCAGGTTGTGAAACAAGAGCGGTGGCTCTTGAGGGCTGTGCTCTGAGAAAGATTGTAGGGAACTGAAAGTTCTGAACCTGTGAAAACCAGGGTGCCCAGCACTATGAGTTTTATGCAAAAACTTAAATTTCCTAGTTGCCTCAGGGCAAAAGTAAGTTGCCAGGAAACACCAGGCACTGCTACAGCAAAGCCCTTCTCTTGTATACTTTGACCTGTACAATGTGTACAGTGTAGGACATGGCTACATTTTCCAAAAATAATTTTGAAAAGCTAGTGTCAGACTAGTTGGTTTTGATGGAGGTCTCAATTATAAAAAAAATACATTCTGACTGGCATGCATTATTCTGTTTCCTTTCAGATTTCACCATCCTATGCATCAATTGCTGAATGCCAAGAAACTCAGTGATGTAAAGTAATGAATTTCAAAAAGGAGCTGACCAAATTGGGTGTGACTTTTCCAAAAAGGTCAAACATATTGCAAAGAAGCTTTAGTCATACTTTTAGGAAGGGAACTTTTTAATAAAGGGAAAGTGAAAAGTGTCACCATCGTGAATGTTAAGAAGGCACTGACGAGACAAAATAACTATTGGGTGTGACTGTCCCAAAAGGACAGTCATATACTAAGGAAGGATTGGTTATACATGTAGTTTTAGGAAAAGCACTTTTTGATAAAGGCAAAGTCAGAAGAACTAGAAGAAAACATGAAACAAAGCTTATTACAAAAGATAACCTTATGTTGAGTGATTAATTTGAGGGAGGATAATGTAATAATATTTTGTTCATAATTTATTTAAAAAAAATATATAATTGGGTGGACGTATTTGGAGCAATATGAAAGAATTGAGAACCCATTTGAACCCGTTGAATCAAGGGTGAAAATGGGCCTTTAAAAAGTACCCGGCCTGTTAAATCGATGACACTCGATCATCGGAAATCCAATCGATCAATCGATAAAATTAGTTAATTCATATCGGCCAATCGATGATCAATCGATAATCACAAAAAAATGTCCCGAAAATGATCGATTTTATCGATTTTTGCATGTTTTCTCGGAGCTCGTGTAACAAAATTCCGAACACAATATCTGGTCTACCAGGAGTGTTCATTCACTGTTGCAGTTGGTGACAACTTCTCCGCAAGCAAGAAAAGGGGAGATCATGGCAATGCTTTTAAGGTGACTGATGTCATCGCGGACAACTTGGTCACCTACAGAGGGATTTAGTCGCTCCGCTTTGGCGACTTTAAAAACCGTTTTCAGTGTAAGTCTTGTTATGTTGCCGTCCATATAACCAGGGATCGATAAAATCGATATCAATTAATCGACTTTATTGGAAATCGATGGTCAATCGAATTATCACAAAAACATACGTCATCGACTGATCATCGATTAATTGGCATCGATTGATATCGATTTTATCGATCATCGATTTTATTGATTTAACAGGCCGGGAAAAGTATAATGTTAAACATAAGTAGAATTTACCAGCTGAATAATACAAAAGGTAATAGAGTGATTGTACTACACTCGTGAAACAGTATCCAACAATTATGGCCAAACAGCCACAGTGAACAAAGGAATACAATGGAATTAGTGCATAGTAGTCCACTATCTATTAATTATTTCACGGGTTAAGTAAAATCACTCTAAAGGATTGTGCACAAATAAATAATAATAATATCGATAATTAATACAATCTATGAGCATATTATTGAAACAGGTTTATTATTCTATGAGATTATTTCAATAACAATTTCAGAATTATTTATTTAATAATTATTGTTTACATAATAAATTATTTTATAAAATGAAAATTTATTTTACATGTCTATACCGTGTTTAGTGCTATTCTTATGAAAGAGCAAAGTTTTAATGTTTTATTATTATAATAAAATTGATTCCTTAATACTATTTATTTTAGAATTATTTCCATGTAACCCAGTTGTTGGACTAATTTTTATACCTTAAATTATAGAGATTAAGAGAAAAATTAATTATTACAGTTTGTTATAATATAGTTTTGAGTTTCTGGTTCTTAGGAAATACAACATATGGGCTTACATCAAGATTTAACACAGAATACATGTACAGTATACCTTAAGAAATACCTTTATGACAACATGAGCATAGATTGACGAAAGCGCTTCTCAAACAACATAATATGCATATACACGGGGAGCTGGTGCTTACATTTTTAATTTTTAAAACATGAATTTCGCTATTCCTTTTTCTAGAACTTCAGTTTTTTGGCAGTCAGGTTGTAGAAACCATTTGTTAATCTGTAGCAACAGTCTAATTTCTACAGTTAGATTCTATTGAGAGTACATGTAATATACACATTTGGAAAGGTATTAATTATAGTTGCAATAAATTTTCTACATTTTTACAGACATATGAACTCCTTTGTGACATTTTTTTGTGCTCTTATCGGGGACATTTTACTAACATTTTGTTTAGAGTTTCGTTAACTTTTTACAGATATTTTATTGACATTTTATGGTGTGCATTGTTCACGCGTCCCTTTTACGTGCTTTATTTACAGAGAAAACGTGAACATTTTGCTACGATGGCCCAGAAGGCTCACAGTTCAGTTGTGATTTTTGACAGTTCAGTTGTGATTTTTCACAGTTCAGTTGTGATTTTTCACAGTTCCCTTGCGATTTTTCACGCAGTTCAGTTGTGATTTTTCACAGTTCAGTTGTGTTTTTTCACAGTTCAGTTGTGATTTTTCACGCAGTTCAGTTATGATTTTTCACAGTTCAGTTGTGATTTCTCACGCAGTTCAGTTGTGATTTTTCACAGTTCAGTTGTGATTCTCACGCAGTTCAGTTGTGATTTTTCAAACAGTTCAGTTGTGATTTTCTGTTTGGACGAAAGAGACTGGGACTGAACATACGGGACAAAGATTCTCCTGGAAATGTGTTTTCCTCCCGCCATTTTGAAAGAAAGTCGTGTTTGTCTTTTCGAGCTCGATTGTTTTTCACTATTTTACCAATGGATGCTATAATAAGGCAAACTGTGCGAGAGGAAATCAGGCGTCAGGGTCAGAACAGCAATGAACACGTCGAATCTACTGCTCCGAGTGCTAGTGCACCCGCTCCGAGTACTAATGCACCGTCCAATTCAAACCAGCGTACGGTAAACCGACTGTCTGGACTGCTCGAACGCATCAGAGGTCAACCAAAGGGGAAAAAAGAAAGACTGATAAATAAAGAACATCGAATTCAAGTTCGGTGGATTCATTACAACGAGGATTCAAAGCTTTTTGTTCCAGTTCGTCAGAAGAACGGTGGAGGAAGCGGGTTAACCTATTCCCTGGAATCCGGAATCCGGAACCCGGAATCCGGAATCTTGACCGTGAAATCCAAAAAGCCGGAATGAACCAAAACATGAAAAATAAATAAATATCCGTTTAATACTCGTTTAATTTTTCGACTTGACATCGCGTGGCGTAGTTTTAGTCTTCAGTCGCGCAGACTTCACCTTTTTACGCCAAATTAAATTTTGACTATAGCGTGATTGTATAACGCACGCTGTGGTCTAAACTGAGTATAGTGCGACACATCGCGCTTCGTTGTCAGGCACATATTTCACAGGCTTAGCCTACAATCTATAAACAGGATAGATGAGAGTGAAATCGTGGCGGCACAAGCGGCCCGTTGAAACGAAGTAGTCGCGATTTTAAATTTTCCAATACAGTATTATAACTATATGCACACAGCATTGCGAGTAATTTTGCTTGTGGTTTTAGAATTTATAAGAACTAATTGAGCCATCAGGTGGGGAAAGGTTATTTTGCGAGCAGACCCAACAGTACATTTTTGTTCACAATAATCAGTAAACATTTGCTTTTTTGTAATAACAAAAGGAAACACATCAATAAAGGCAGATAAATTAAATTTAGGCTATGTCTACACTATACCGGAGAGCTTATCATGTCGACATGAAAAATACTCCGGCTTGGTGTGAACAGAAACGACCCAGAACTGGATATTTACTTCTTTTTCAGTGGGTTTCAATCCTCGCTCCTAGTTGTTGACTTTCGCTACGGTTCGGTTCGATTGCCTGTTCACACTGCCCCAGAAAGTGGCACGAGAATCTATCCGATACGTGACGATTCACTTTCACGAGCGTCGCGTCGCAGCGGCGCTTCCGGAACAAAAATCTTTCCGAAACTAGCGTTTTATGTGTGAACGAAAGGCCTATCCGGTATGGTTTTCGTGCCGGCGCAAGAGTTATCCGTGCACGTGTAGTGCTGGCTATTTAAAACACAATTTTCTCCACGCAACGATGCGACATTGTCAAAAAATCGCCTTGGCGAAATTCTTAAAAATGTGTAAAAATGTATGAATACAAAAATGCATAATACGGTATGGAAAATTTAAAATCGCGACTACTTTGTTTCAACGGGCCACTTATCCTGTTTATAGATTGGCTAAGCCTGTGAATGTGCTTGACAACGAAGGGCGATGTGTCGCACGCACTATACTCAGTTTAGACCACAGCGTGCTTTATACAATCAGGTCACGCGCTATAGTCAAAATTTTGGCATAGAAAGGTAAAGTACGAAATCGTAAAACTGCGCGACTGAAGACTAAAACTACACCATGCGATGTCAAGTACGAAAAATTAAACGGCTATTAAACGGATATTCATTTATTGTTCACGTTTTGGTTCATTCCGGCTTTTAGGATTTCACGGTCAAGATTTCGAATTCCGGATTCCGGATTCCGGATTCCGGATTCCGGATTCCGGATTCCGGATTCCGGATTCCAGGGAATAGGTTAACCCGCTTCCTCCACCGTTCTTCTGACGAACTGGAACAAAAAGCTTTGAATCCTCGTTGTAATGAATCCACCGAACTTGAATTCGATGTTCTTTATCAGTCTTTCTTTTTTCCCCTTTGGTTGACCTCTGATGCGTTCGAGCAGTCCAGACAGTCGGTTTACCGTACGCTGGTTTGAATTGGACGGTGCATTAGTACTCGGAGCGGGTGCACTAGCACTCGGAGCAGTAAATTCGACGTGTTCATTGCTGTTCTGACCCTGACGCCTGATTTCCTCTCGCACAGTTTGCCTTATTATAGCATCCATTGGTAAAATAGTGAAAAACAATCGAGCTCGAAAAGACAAACACGACTTTCTTTCAAAATGGCGGGAGGAAAACACATTTCCAGGAGAATCTTTGTCCCGTATGTTCAGTCCCAGTCTCTTTCGTCCAAACAGAAAATCACAACTGAACTGTTTGAAAAATCACAACTGAACTGCGTGAGAATCACAACTGAACTGTGAAAAATCACAACTGAACTGCGTGAGAAATCACAACTGAACTGTGAAAAATCATAACTGAACTGCGTGAGAAATCACAACTGAACTGTGAAAAATCACAACTGAACTGTCAAAAATCACAACTGAACTGTGAGCCTTCTGGGCCATCGTATTTTGCTAAGATTTTGTGCATTAAAATGTCTACATTTTACAAACATTTTATGTACTTTACATTAACATTTTGTGTAGTTTTTTTGTATACATTTTACAGACATTTCATGCACTTTTTTCGCTCACTTTTTAATGCTTAATTTACAGAGAAAACGTGAACATTTTGCTAAGATTTTGTGCATTAAAATATCTACATTTTACAAACATTTTATGTACTTTACATTAACATTTTGTGTAGTTTTTTTGTATCCATTTTACAGACATTTCACATACATTTCGTGCAATTTTTTTCGCTCATTTTTTTACAGAGATAACATGGAGATTTTATGTTTACGGGTTTACAGAGATTGTTTTCTCGTGTAATTTTTACAGAGAAAGTAAAGAGATTTTACAGACATTTGTTGTTTGTCGCATAAAATCTCTGTAAATTCTACATCAAATTCACAGAGATTTTAGCAAGATTATATACACATTTTATGCGATCTTAGCGGAGAAAATGTGTTAAAATTTACAGACTTTTTACGGAGTTATAAAAACTCTGTGAATGCGCGCATTTACAGAGTTCTTAATTTACAAAGGAAATCTAGACATTTTACAGAGATTTAACCAACTTTTGTGAAGTCTGTAAATGGTTCAAGTTTTCCAGTGCTTTAGTCAAAAAACCATTAACTATAATTTTCATATTATTTTGCTTGACAGTATAATGTAGATATTCAGCAAGATACCAGTTTCATTGGTAATATTTATATAATCTAGAGGGTCACGCAAGAGAAATAAATTCTCAAAAATCGTCCTACCTGGGAAGGAACAAGTTTGACCTTCTTGAAATAATCGAGGGTAACACTTTTGAAAGTCTGTTTGTAAGAGCTTTTGAACAAATTTTGTAATGAACATTGAGTAGCGAAATGGCCGGGCCACCCATTTTTGAGGTTTTTCTTATCATCTTTCTTGTAAAGTAATCTAGTCACGCTTCCTTGCATTGAATCACTGAGAGAATTATTTTCCAAACTAAATTTATAATTTCGAACAGAATAGGGCCTAAAAGCTCCCAGAATTTAGCGTAAAATTCTTGAGGTAATCCGTCTGAACCGGGGGTTTTCCCTGAAGAAAGTCCACGCATTGCGTGGGTAATTTCAGCCAAAGATAAAAATCCTTCGCAGGATAAAATTTCGCTCTCACTTAATCTGTTTTCAAGTTTGTTCAAAAATTCGGTTTGGACTGTTAAATTAACAGGTTCTTGCAAGTACAAATTACGGTAAAAATCGAAATGAGCCGGAGAAAAGGAACAAGCCTTTAACTAAGGTGAAACTTAATTAAGGTGAAAGGTCGGAAGCACAAGAATTAAGATTGACGACCGGGCTATTTTCAATTTTAGCAATTCTCAAAAAAAACAGTATTACCCGACAGTCTACACAGTACATTTAGAACGTAGAAAAGTTCACAAAAACAACTTTTCTCTGTCCAGAATAACTAGTACGACTACTTTCCGAATAAAATACAGTTTTTGTTTGTCAAAAATTGCCCGAGAAACTGATTTGGAAATCAAAATTGCAAAAATACACAAACATGTTTGACAAGGCGACGCGAGTAGAGACAGAAAATCTAAGTCTTGTTTTGTTTACATAAAATCGCTTTTCAATCTATGTAATGAATGAACAAACACATAAAAATGGACAACACAATCTTCTTTCGAAAAATTTTATTCAAATCTCCATAAGTTTATGTTTAAAAGCAAAACGCGAACCATTAAGAGCTCATGATTCGAGGCCGAGATGTCTCCGACACAGAGAACCCGCGCGTTTATTAAGAACAAGAGGCTGCAAGCAGCCTATACTCATGCGCATGGGTAAGAAAGTTTTATAATACAGTGTTTATATATATATATATATATATATATATATATATATATATATATATATATATATATAAACATGATAAGAAGATGTTAAGAAGATGATGAAGATGATAAGAAGAAGAAGAAGATGATAAGAAGATGTCCGACATGGAGAAGAGTTTATCCTTTCATTCAGTCATCGTTCCTGCAAACCATGTCGTTTACTATTGAATGTTTTGTAAATGAAGGCTGTACCACAATGAAGCCAATGATTCTTCTACGTCTTATATATACCTAACGTGAACATTAGTTGTGTAAGTAGGGTTGTAGGAGACGCTGTCGTGACACTTCAGTAACGCTGTTTTACCGGAAGTGAAAGTAGCCGGAAGTCACTAAACAGGAAGTGTAAATGGCAAAGCTATGAACCGGAAGTGCACAATTTAAAATATGCATGCATAAATTTGCATGCAAAATCGTGACACCAAAAAAAAAATAAAAATAAGAAGAAAAACCGAGGCCATTTTATAACTCATGCCGCTACGCGCATGAGTAACAAGACGCTGTGGGAGCGTATACTTGGGCGTCGTTGTATTAGGCATATTGGAGAATAATTGTCTTGGGAATCTGCATGCACGTTATTTCACGGTTTGATGATAGGGAGTATTCGGATAGTGTGAGCAGTCTAACAAAGAAGCGCGTTAACCGTCTAAGACAAGAAGACACAGTACACTTAGCGTGCGAGATCGCACGCAAATTATTAAAGTAGCGTGTCCACTGTGTCAAAAGACGAGTACATACTGAAAAATACAAATCGATGCCTACTTTGTACTTACCGTTGAAAAAAAAACGCCGTATGTCAGAGTTTCCCGATGGTTGTTATTGGTTTTAGCTAAATCTTGTAACTAGCTGGTCTGTGTTTCCGACACTTTTGAAGTGAATGCAAATGTAGCCGCAAAGTGGCTTTTCGAAGCCATGATGTAATTGCCTGGTCCGGCCCGAGGTCAAAACAACTTTTCCAGTTGAAAGTTTTGCTGGAAGTATTCCCGCCGTTATTGTAATAAAGTTTGAATGAAACATAAATTTAATCAAAGTTAACGATAGAAGTGATAATTTAGGAGGAGAGAAACAAATTTAGCCCTTTGAAATATATTTTTTCAGTTGAGGTAAAAATGTTGCAATTTGCATATATATAATGTGAAAGTAATTTGAAACCTTTCCAGTGACGCATAACGCAGCTGTTTCATAAAACATCTCGCAATCAGACACACGAAAATATATCCAGTTTTTATTCCTCTGTATCCGAAACACAGAAAAGAAAATTAAATGAAAAAGTGATCGCTTTAAGGTTATTTTCGCCCGAGAAACTAACTAGCTAGCGGAAGCAAAACTCGCAAGAAACGTCTCGCAAGACACCGCGTGCATTGTTTACATCTTCTCTCGGCGGTGAATTTTTGCACCCAAAGTTTCAGTTGGCTGTTCTGTTCCTTCAACTTCACGAAATCAAAATTAATGAAAAGCAAACAACCGAAAGAAGTGAAATTAATTGGGATTCCTACCACGCTTATATTTCTTCCTTCGCTGTCCACTGTTCACTTCTTATTAATAAGCGCTATGTATCTAAATTATCTTCTTCATGTTCGTTTAAACATGTTTTAGCGGGTTTCCGTCATGAAGGTATCGTAGAATTAAATCGCGAGTGCCAAATACTTTCGCAGTGTCTTCTTGAGTAATTTCCTTACGCATATTGAATATGAAACTGTTAGATGCAACTGAGAAAACACACTCGCACTTTGTGACGTTCGCCTCGCATCAACAAACAGGTGTACTCCACTGCGGGTCAAACGAGAGAAATTTGCAAACGTTAATCAAAGTACTTCAAAGTTAAGGTTGTCATTTTTACTGTTTTTTAAAAGTTTCATATATTAACAATACACTGTCAACTCACTAAACGTTTTGAAAGTTTACTAAAAAAGTTCTAAGCGTTTGAAAACTATGAACCGCAGAACTGTCGGCGCCATTTGCCAACACAATTTTGCTCAGGCACGAAGCGTTTTGATCAGTTTTCAACGATCGAAAAAAGCTCGTTATTTTGAGCCGGAAAGATGAAAAGATAGTTACATAAACTAATTATTTTATACATCCTTGCCCACGTTTCCACTTAATACTAAATGAATCCCACCAAATAAAACGAAAAACGCCTCGGACGTGTGATCGCGGTGAAGGTTTGAACAATCCCGTCATCCCCAGAGTTGCGCAATACTGCACATTTGTGGACGACCAAACTGCATTTTAATACTTGGTCGCTACGCCCAAGTAATAATCATAGAATAAAGTTACAAATGGACTTACGTGATGTTGTGTTTTAATCCAAATGTGCTGTTGAATAACTGAAATCAGCTTATGCCAGGATTTATAGCAGCCACAATGGTCCGATCAAATCCGTTGATACGATTTCGAACGATCGTGTTTGTTATTTTTATTGTAAATGGTCTCGCATTTCGCCGTCTGTCATTAAAGTTTAACTTGTCAGCGTCTCGCATTTCGCCGTCATACGGCATATCACGTAACCGTTTGTTATTAATTAAATTAAGAGTTTAAATTTGTAACGGTTAAGAGAGAGACAGAGAGTGTCAATTTTCTCTTCTCCCTATTTCCAGACGTCGAAATACGACACCATGTCGCATGACGGCTGACAAGTTAAAATTTAATAACAGACGGCGAAATGCGAGACCATTTAAAAATAACAGACACGATCGTTTCGAAATCGTATCAACGGATTTGATCGGACCATTATGGCTGCAAAAATTCCCGGCATAAGCTGATTTCAGTTATTCAACAGCACATTTGGATTGAAACACAACATCACGTAAGTCCATTTGTAACTTTATTCTATGATCATTCTAAATAAACGCGTGGGTTCCCTATGTCTCCGAAGAAAGAAATCAAAACAACTGAATTTAATTGAGCGCGTTATAAACAACGCTGTGGCTATATGGCCGGTAACCGGTCAAGATTTTCAAAACACTAAATGGCCGGCAGTTCTATATTCTCAGTAAAATTCACAAAATCGAAAAATTCCAGCTAATCTAAACTATCATATGTCGATTTAGAAATGTCAAGCGATTCTAAAAAGCTTTATAGATCTCAAGTCTAGTGTTTGGTTTATGCTGGGCTCAGAAGACGAAACCATGTTTTGTGACACTTAGGGCGCTTTCCATTCAACCAAAAATTCCGGAAATTCCGGGTTGGGAAGCGAATGGAACGGAAATTTCCCGGAATAAAATTCCGGAATTTTGGGACAACCTCGCCAGGTTGTCCTAAAATTCCGGAAAATCGGAACAACCGGAAAATACCGTTCTGCTCGGCCCAGTTTCTCCGAGCCGGAATCGAACGCGTCCGCATAGTCAACAAGATGGCGTCTTATAATATCAGTGCTCGGCGTGTTTGTTTTTCACCAAAAGCTTACAGCTGTTACTTGAGCATGATAGCTCACGTAACATAGCTAGTACAACAGCAGAAATGGCTACAGCTAGGACCTGGTAAGTAGCACAGAAATGCTTATAAGCTTATGTATTAAACGAATGTCATAAGTCGCGTGCACAAAGTAGTCGGCGTCTCGATTTTGAAAAATTCCTTCGCATGTAACAGCTAGCTGCACTGAAAAAATAATATCATCGTTTTCGCTTAAAATATCGTTCGTTTTAACTTAGAGTCATCGAACAACTTCAGAGCAAGTAAAAGAGGCAACGAGTCCGCCATTTGTTTTGCTTTGGTTTATTTTGTATTTTCGCGCGAAACTTGGAACGTGACGGCCTGGAACAACCAACCGGAAAATGCTGTTCCATTCGCCACACGGAATACCCGGAATTTCAAACCGGAATTTTTGGTCGAATGGAAAGCGCCCTTAGTTTTTTCAGCTCGACTACCGGTCAAGGTTTTCAAAACACTGAGCCCAGCGTAAACCAAACACTAGACTTGAGATCTATAAAGCATTTCAGGATCGCTTGACCTTTCTAAATCGACATATGATAGTTTAGATTAACTGGAATCTTTCGATTTTGTGAAATTTACTGAGAATATAGGACTGCCGGCCATTTAGTGTTTTGAAAACCTTGACCGGCAGTCGAGCTACATCGTTTCGTTTTCTGAGCCCAGCGTAAACCAAACACTAGACTTGAGATCTATAAAGCATTTCAGGATCGCTTGACCTTTCTAAATCGACATATGATAGTTTAGATTAACTGGAATCTTTCGATTTTGTGAAATTTACTGAGAATATAGGACTGCCGGCCATTTAGTGTTTTGAAAACCTTGACCGGCAGTCGAGCTACATCGTTTCGTTTTCTGAGCCCAGCGTAAACCAAACACTAGACTTGAGATCTATAAAGCATTTCAGGATCGCTTGACCTTTCTAAATCGACATATGATAGTTTATATTAGCTGGAATTCTTCGATTTTGTGAAATTTACTGAGAATATAGGACTGCCGGCCATTTAGTGTTTTGAAAACCTTGACCGGTTACCGGCCATATAGCCACAGCGTATAAACAATTTTCTCGAAAACTAGCGAGAACACAAAAAAGTCAATCACAGATTGTTATCAACATAAATTCCCATCGCGGAAAAATGTATTTTGTTTTACCTTTAAGTCCCTCCACTGCTTGGAAATTGTTTAAATCTCCGCTTCTTCAGTTCTGAAACCCGAAGTGACAAACATCTTCCCGCATTGCTCCCATCTTCGAAGCAAGATTTTATCTCTGAAAGCTCTTCTATTTCCACTATAGCGGCTTCTGAATATCCCTTAATTAGTAGCGGAGCACTTGCCAGGCCGAAGGCCTGGCTGCGCAGCTCCATACTCATAGAACCTACGCCGTGATTTTTCATGGTCATGGCTAGCGGAATGTTTCGCGGGCGCGTTGTCTGCCCGCCGACGCCCGTGTTGGACAACATCCGGGATCTTAGCAATTTTGTTTTTCGCGCGGCCACACAGCCGTGAGCTCGGTAAACACTTTAGTTGTTTTCATGTGCCTAGCGGAGAATTAAACTCGTTATTTTCCTGCATTTTTTCGCGGTTTGCTACTCAAGACAGGGATACTAATTAAGGTATACTCAGAAGCCGCTTTAGTGGAAAAAGACGAGCTTTCAGGGATAAAATCTTGCTTCGAGGAACTTCGTGTATTACGTTTTTATCAATGCGGGAGATGATTTCAGAACCAGAAGCGGAGATTTGAATTTCCAAGCAAGCGAGGAACTTAAAGGTAAAACAGATTACAGTTTTCGATGAGAATTTATGTTGATATCAATCTGTGAGTGACTTGTTATTAGTGTTATTGTTAGTTTTGGCGAATTGATTTTAAAACGTGCCTAAATTTAGTTGTATCGATCTCTTGAATTTCATCGAAGAAAGCTTGAACTCGAGCTATAATTAGATGGTACGCGTTTTGCTTTTAAACGTAAACTAATGGAGATTTGAATAAATTTTTTCGAAAGAAGATTGTGTTGTCCATTTTTATGTGTTAGTTCATTCATTAGATAGATTGAAAAGCGATTTTATGTAAACAAAACAAGACTTGATTTTATAGTACAGTTCTATCTTCACTCGCATCGCCTTATGCAAATATGTTTGTGTATTTTTGCAATTTTTGATTTTCAAATCAATTTCTCGGGCAATTTTTGACAAACATAAACTGTATTTTATTCGGAAGCGTAGGTTCTATGAGT